>PVLA01000331.1:201295-568795 GCA_004027455.1 Hydrochoerus hydrochaeris | reverse complement strand
ATACTTCTGTATTTCGCACACACACTGTTAAGCAGCGAATCTGCAAAAAATGCCACTTACTGTGTAGATTTTCTTAAGTGGAAAAAAATCTACTGTGTAGATTTTCTTAAGTGGAAAAAAATCACCAAGAGAGGAGGGAGGGGAGGGGACCGAGATAGAAACAGAATTAAGACGGTTGTAACATGTCCCCAGGGTGAATACAATCACTATGTTCTCCTCTGCTTTTCTTTGTTACGCAAAGCACCGACCTAATTTGTTGCCACCTTATATCTCTCTCCTCCATTATATGTGGTTGTTTCTAATGTCTATATGAAAAGGTCAATTTATGGGCATGGGCAAATTGGAAGTCAGCTGGCTTTGAGTAAGAAAATAGGATTTGAATGGCTAAGTCTCCTTAGAGGTATTAGTGAATTCACTTTTTAAAAATTACAGTTTCACCCTTCTTGTGTCCTGCGGTACCTGGGGTCTTCTGGTTGTGCGGCTTTCAGAGAAACTGAGGTGCAGATGCGGCTGCTTCCTGTTCACCCTCACCCTGTGCTAATATTGGTGTCATTTTTGCTAAACTGCTTTCTCATTCTTTATTATCTCCCAGTCTCCTGACTGCTGTTGATTTCTCTAAACCTCTAATAGCTCACTTTTCTTGTTAAATTAGATCTTTTTATTCTTTTACATAAAGCTTCTGGATAAAGTTCAGTAAGTTCCAACGACATTTCATCTTATCTGGAACTCCAAGGAGATACTCCTTTAAATATTCTGCATCTGAAACTTTCATAGATTCTATTCTAATACACTAAAGTAATATAGAAGTGTGTAGTTCTAATTTTTATTCACATTGACTTATTTATTTGATATTAATCACAGAACATAGCAGATATTCACTGAGAATGTGTGCTGCAAATCAAAAGGGAAGTATTTTGCTTCAGTTGGTTAATATGATCTTTTATATATTTTACATTTGGAAAAATAATTGCAAGTTATTTTAAATCCTTTTGGTATAAAAGCAGAAAAATGTGACATGAAAGGTAGGAACAGCACACACTGTGTATTTCTACCAACTGAGTATGTTTTGTTCTCTAGAATTGATGTAGTCTCAACACTGGTTATTAGAGTTGTGCAGGATTGGATCTTTTCCTAGTGGGTGGTTTGTGTTACTATTATATTTTTGAAGTCATGTTAAACAGTAAATGGCATTATTTCATCAGGGACACCAGTGGGGTGCATATAAATAAGCATGTTTTCTGCTTATCTATTCATAACAAACTTAGAAGTTACCTTATTTTTATTGAAAATTATGCTAATTATCAGGGCAAAAATTCTAAAAGATTTAAATAATCTGTTTTGTTTAGTTTGAACAGTTCAAATGACATCCACATTTTTATATATTTTTTAACTCAAAAATGAATGACCATTTTCCAGCTAATTTCCAGTCAGCTATACTTTGTAAATGAATGTTTGCTCAGAAATCTTTGTTTAAATTGTACAGTGATGATGCTGCGATAATACATAAGGTATGGAGTTCATAAACATTAAATCCTAACTGACGAAATTGCTTTGAGCATTGAGATCGTAACTGCATAAGTGCCATTACTCAATTTCCAAGGCTTATATAAAATTTTGCAACTATGGAAATGTGAAAACATAAGAAAAATAGGGTTATTTTCCTTTTATAACATATTAAAATCATTTTATGATGTTTGTTCATTATAGAATGAAATCATATAAAATAAAATCACATGCTGTCTTACCTCCACAAAATTACTTCTGTTGACCCATAAATTTATATTTTTCCAGACAAAACAAGCATTCATTATGTAGCAGCAGTCAGAGTGAGCTCTATATTAAGCTGTATATATTTAAAAGATTTAACTGATTTCAAATTTTTATATCTGTTAGTGAGGTTTCATAGGAAGACTGGAAGTATACACAGTGAAATTTCACAAAACACTTAATAAAACATGACTATCAGTGGAAGCTGATATTTTTGCTACTAAAACAGTAAAATTATCATAGTACTGTGAATGTTTACATTTAGCTGAAATTTCCCAACACATTGTAAATATTGTTAGTTAAAATGGAGAAATTCATATATGGGTAGTATTTCTTTATATAAAGGGAAGGAATTAACTGATTTAAACATTATTAATTTTCTTATAATTAAAAGTGAAGTGCTTTCTAATAGAACTAAAGAAATTTAAAATGCAGTGAACATGTATTAGAAAGAAGCATGCATAATAATAAGTTGTGAGGAAGGAAAATGTCTTCAAAAATATTTAGGCCAACATGAATTTGGATTAAATACATTACATAACTATTATTATCAAAGGAAATAAAATATTGAATGAGTGGGTGAGAAATTTTATAATTCTGGTAAATCTGAAATTCTTCAGCAATAAAATTGGGGTTTTAAATCAAATTATTGAATTATTTATTATTAAGGTTAGAAAGGCATTTTTATAAGGAATATTATTTTCCAAATACTGACAAATAGGACTACTATACCTCCATCTCATCTTTACATTGTCAATGGAAAGAGCTGAAAATTACTGTTTTTGTAAATATTTACTACAAATACATGTTTTCTCATAGTGAGCAATTATTTTTATGTTTAACTGAAAAAAATGCCTATTATCAGAATATTCATAGTTACTCAATTTTAGTTTGTTCAGATTGCCAATATAACATCCTTTTACCTGATAACTGGCTGGGTCTTTCAAATAGTCAAAAAACTGCTATGGGAGTTTCATCCCCCTATATCACTACCATTGGAGAACAAATTCTCCATCTTTTTCCTCAGCATAATATTACTTGGATGCAAGATTTTCTCACTGATCTTTAAAGATTTCTATTTTATCATTAACACTTCAGTTCTCCTTAATGTGCTTTGTAAAATAAACGCTTTATTTGCTTGTATATTCAATATTAAAACACCATGCCATTTTAAAATACTATATCTTTTTTATCCATTCCTCGGTTGATGGGCACTTGGGTTGTTTACAAAACTTGGTTATTATAAACTGTGTTGCTATAAACATGGGTGCACATGTATCACTGTGGTATGATATTTTTAATTCTGGGGAAATGCCCAGAAGTGGGATAGCTGGGTCAAATAGATCTTTAATCTTAGGTTTTTGAGAAACCTCCACACTGATTTCCTTTTCTCAATAAATAAATAAATAAATAAATATCTCTGTAAAACTGCTTTAATTGGATAAGAAAGTGCAACAATAATTTGTAAAGTACAGAGAATATTTGTAATTCAATACATAAACTATTCAAACAACTGAAATCTGAAGAGAGATTTTTAGCAAAGCAAATTTGTTCTAAACAGGTATACAAAAAACACAAAACTTCCATTTTTATGTTCAGGTTGTAAAACGTTTTACAATAAGAAAAATTCCCTTTGTGTTGCTTGTCAGTTATGGTCAATCCAGGCATGGCAGAATTTGCTTGTAATTCTAAAAGTCTGGGAGGCTGTGGCAGGAGCGTGGCAAATTCATGACCAGTCTGGGCAACTTGGTGAGACAGTGTCTCAACATAAAAAATAAAAAATAAAAAAAAATAACAATGGCCTGAGGATGTCGCTCAGTACAAAGGACGTAGGTTCAATTCCCAGTACTTCAAAAATAAAAAAGATATTGGCAAATGTGAAGTCATGAGTCTATCCCAGTAACCAATAAATAAATAAATACAAGTAAAAAGAAATTATGGTTAAAATATATGTATATATATAATTTTTTTGTAAGAAAAAACCTTAGGTAAGTTTAAGCAGAAAAATGTTTACTGTCTTAGAATTGAAAAAATATATTGTCTGAAATCAATCTCTGTTTCACAGATAAGGAAAACTTACATCCAATTGATTTAGTGATATATCTGATGTCACATAAAGAGGAATTTCAGAGTCTGAACAAAAGGTGTAGTTTCTTGGGTCAAATTCTATTTTTAATGCTACCAGGTACACTTCTTTCAGATCACTGAATATATGAAAGTATTTAATACAGTTGTTCATGTGATGAACAGGCTTTTAAAGTCTAATCAACTAATAAAGTTTTCTTGAAGGGCAGGGGTGTACATGAAACAGGCTTGCCAGAAAGGCTTCTGTGAGTAGAAATCTGAAGGAACATGAAATAAACACTCTGACTGTGTCATCTTATAAACTAAAAACACTACACAGGTATTTCTCTGATACCCAAGAAATGTATCACTTGTTAGCAAAACAACAAAAATCTCTAATTATGCAAGTGACAGATTATTGAAACCCTAATATACTTTCAGAAGTAGACTGCAAAACAGTCAGCTAAACAATGCTGTAACCCAAGTTTTTCACAAGTGAAACAACTACTTTAAAAGTTGAAAATACAATTAAATTTCATTAATAGATTATATTAATGTGCCCAGCCACTTTTGCACAGAAAAGAGCACAAATTAAATTTTTCTGAGGTATTTTAGTAACTTTAAATAATATAGGAGATGATCTAGTGGCATAATCTTAAAAATTACTGCTTACAGTTTGGTTTGGGCTACTAATAATAATGAGCATATTGTCTTACCATATTGTTTCCAAATATTCAATCTGCATTCTGCAGATTCAAATTACTGTATAGCTTTGAACTATTGATTTTACTTATTTAGTAATTCAATAATACTAAATGCCAGTGATTATTGTACTGTGCATAATATTTATCGTTTCCTTTATGATGGGAATATGAACTTCATCTAATAGCATGAGCAGCTGTCCACATTTATCTTAAACTCTGTCACTGTTTTAACTACATATGTTTCAACAAGTTATTTAATATTTTTAGGTCTCAATGCCTTTATTCATGACTTTCTGATAACAATTCTTGCCTCATTGATCCTTAGAAATATTACAGATAATTCATGTAAAATAACTAGCAAGTTTTCCACTCAGATCTAATCATACTTGAAATACATTCTCTTGCCCCATAGAGATATTTAAACAATGTAGCCATTGTAACTAGAAATTATTTATCCAAAATGTATCTTGTTTACTGCCTCAGATAACCAAAATTTAAGTCAATTAGCATAAAGAAAAATGAGTGTCATCTATCATTATTTCTGTATTGCCTCAGAGAAGAGACTTCTAAGAAATAACAGGTGTCTGTGATATTTCTATAAATAGCTGCAGGTAAAGGTTATGATTATTATTGTCAGGGAACGCCATGGGAATTACTTCAAAAGCAGTAATAAACTTGCATTGACCCATCTCCATATAAACTGTCAACAAAGTCCCTCAAGGCCAAGCCTTGGCATTATATATATATATATACACATATATATAAAACCATTACATTTTCCTGGCAGTTCATAAAGCAATGCTAAATGCTTTAAGCTTCTATTCATGACGTGTTATATGCCCCTCCCATACCTCTATAAGGAAGGCATTGTCCCTGTTTTATAAAGTACTTAATAACTTGGTTCCAGATAATACACAGCATAAGCAGATTGCAAAGACAGACCTCTGACACCCTAACGCATACACACGTTTGCTTCTCATGCTTCTCATGCGGCTACTTAGAAAACTGTTAAAAGAAACAGCTAACCGCGTTTGACTGTGGCCTACTTCTTTTATCTCAGTATTCTGAAAGCAACACATCTTCTAAGACCAAAAAAGTGTAAATGTTTTCCTCGTGTAGGCTCTAAATTTTCGCTATAATCCAAGCTCTTTCCGAGATCATCTATATTTGCGCCCTGGTCTATAGCTGTCTGTGAAAGGACACACCACAGGTCCACGGTGGTGCCGAATCTGTAACTTTGGCTTCATAATTGCTCTTCTCTGCAATCTTTAATCTATCTCTAATTCCTTAATGTATATGGAATTGGCAAGCAGTTTTCCACATCAAAACTGTCATTAAGTCAACTGGGACACTGTTGTTCTTTCCCTAGTGTCTGTAGTGAGTCTTATTTGCTCATCTGATTCCTTGCCTGGTTTATTCTTCTTCACGCTATCCGAGTGAGCTTTCTAGTTCACAAACAGTACTGTGTCCTACATTTTTGACAGGCCCTGTACAAGGTCCTCATGACTTTCACCATGACGTGAGGTTTTTTAATGGTCAAATTTTAACTTATCTTTGCAGTCTAATGCCTCAGAATATACACAGTTAAACAGTCATTCCCAAATATCACAGAATTGTTTCCAGGGACACAGAAATATGCAGATAATGAAGATCCTTATTGAAAATATTATATATTCAAGTATAAGTACTTAAACACTTCTATATCCTTTAAATTACCTATATACGTCTTATAATATCTGATACAGTGTAAATGCTATGTAAATAGTTGTTATACCATGTTTTTTCAGAGAAAATAAAAAGTATTTACATGTTTAATATAAGCACAGTATTTAAAATATTTTCCATTTACTGTTTAATCCATGGACATGGAACTGACGAATTTGGAAAGTGAACTATATTGTAAGAATTGACTATACATGCTGCATTTTTCTCAAAACACTTTCTTTTCTATTCTATTGAAAATATTTTTCTTTTTTCTCTCTCTCATACACATTCAATTTTGTCCAGCTCCTACCTGCCCTTGGGCTGTCAGCTGAGAGTCACTTTTTTTTTTTTTTTTCTCTTTTTGAGATGGTCTCGCTATGCAGTTCAGGCTGGCCTTGATCTCACTTTGTAGCCCAGGCTGGTCTCAAACTTGCAATGATCCTCCTGCCTCAGCCTCCTGAGTGCTAGGATTACAGGTGTGAGCCACCATGCCCGGCTCTGAGAGTCACTTTTACCAGAAAGCTTTCCTAGAACACTCATGTCTGGGTGAGATGATCCTCTTGTATATTCTTTTTATCTTTTATCTCTATTAGCACTCATAAAAATGTGCTAAAATCACCTATCTAGATATTTGTGCCTTATACTGCACTGTAAATAATTTGCAGCCAATCACTATAGATACCAGAGAATGGTAACTTATATCAGCTTTTATCTGATAACCTATGGTAGACTAGATGTTCAAACACCAAATGTGTGGAATGAATGAGCAAATAAAATAAAGAAAATGAAATATTTATTTAATAGAGATTACCTCATTATATCTTCCTTAAGATCTGAGGCTAACTGAATATGAAAGTTTATTTTTAATTATTTCTGTATTTTTATTGTTATTGAGGATCTTAGAGATTGTCAAGTTCAAAAAGTTCATCATCTTAATTTTACCCCCAGTATTTTAGAATCATGTACAGATATTGATCATTTACTGGCCACTCTCCATTGCTCATTCAAAGCTGCATGGAATAATAAAAACATCTGGCAAATTTGTACTCACTGGATAACTACCACTTGTAAATTTTTGATGAATTCTGATTGGCTGGTATTTGTAGATTTAAATATTTTTGAAGAAAATAAAATACTTTAAAGTACAATGTAGATAGAGAAAAAAGTAACTAAAAATATTCTAAAAAGAAAAAAAATCATTAAAGCTATAAACCTACTAAATTTCCAAGAGTTCTTAAATTATACGTAGGTTTATAAAAGTTTAGTTTACTTGCAATTCAGTTATTTATTTTTTGAAGGAAGAAAATATATTAAAAGTAAATTTTGACAAGCTTGAATACAATGATCTATCTCATTTCTTCAAGTCAAATTATCAGAGTAAATGGATTTTGACCTTCAAGAAAATGACACAAGTCCCGTATTTAACAATAACAACAAAAAAGGTATTTAACTAATTTCACAAGAGTATAATAAGTGATTAGTGGGCATATTTTGATCCATCCTCTTTTTCTATTATTTCATCTTTTTCTATCTAAACACAAACCTAAGGTGTCACTTAAAAATAATTAAAGAATTAACTTCTCATTGGCAGCATAATTTTCCTTTTGTGTCTGTCTTCAGCAGACTCATTCTAACAGTTCCATTATTTATAGCTCTTGCGAAAAAAATAAAAGAAAATGCTGTGCAAATGGCATATTATAAAATTAAATGGTAACATATTGTGTTGCTTGGGATCATAGTCAAGTCTAGAGGCAAAATAGAAATAACAGATGCAATATAAATGCAGAGATAATATGTTTGTCATACTGCAATCTAGTCCTGCAAAATTAGTACAATGTACTTTAGCTGAGGAAAAAGTGAAAAAGAGATATGGAGAGACAGAGAGAGGGAAACTGCTGCCAGCAACATAAATGAAAGAACAGGGATCTTTTAATCTTGGTTTGGTTATAAATTTTATAAAGAAATGGCATATTAATTGGATTTATTAAAATTTCAGTCAAAGAGATATTTCTTCCATATTAATTTGGGCTTCCCATGTTTTTTGGATCACAAGATTTTCAACATTCCTTTTTTTTAATGCAGTAATTTTTCTATTTTTGAGTGGGCCCAATTAAATTCTACACTAAAGCTATTCACATAGGTGTTTCTTTATTTTCTTAGCCACCAGTCGTGTTATGGGACTAGTTTCAGGAGCAACCTAGGGCAAAGTGTTTTGTGTTTAAGATCTAAAAGTATACATAGAAGTTATAGTATAATTTAGTTCAATGTGATATACATAGTACTGTATTACACTTGATCTTAGCCAAAAGGCCGAGAAGTGATCATAATACTGTATTAATTACCTAATTTTCGTGAGATATATAATCTAGTAACTATTTAAGTTCATTTTGAATTAAATCCAAAAGAAATTTTTTTTAGTCTAGTAATCTCTCCTATTTTTATATGAAGAAGTAAATTTTTTCCCCTCTTTAACCAGGGAAGAAAATTTAGATCACATTTATTTTTGTAAAGTCACTGAAAGCTTTTATTTGTCTTTTCACTACTGATGCTGTTTGCTGTGTTAATATGTATTACCTTCATTAACATTTCCTCTACTTCTCTTCCTCAACAAAGAAAAACACTTGACCTTTTGTGAACAGAAAGTTAAAATGCTACTACATTATTTAAACATATAGTAAGTCTTTCAACTCTGCATATAAAAGGTGTCATATCACACTTACTATCATCATATACTAGCACAGTTTAAAGAGCTTATAGTATTAGCACCACAGTCTCTCCCAAAATTTTATTGCATCTCTGTCTTCAATGATTTGAACTGGTTGACATGAAATTTTTTGACTCAAAACCTAATAGGGAAATATTCACAAGGGAGGCTATTAAAATCATCTTTCGGTTTTAGAGGTTTAGCACAGAGTTATAGTATGGAGTTAATATGTACGAGGTCTCAGCTTTAACTCCCAACAGCAAGAAAAAAATTAGTTATAAGAGCAAAATAAATAAGCTCACATATTGGTTGTAAGCACAGTCGTTTTTTTTTTTTTTAGTATGAGTTCATGTTCTCTAAAATCAAAGAATGAATTTTAAGAACAATGGAGATTAAGAGTGGAATGAATATATTTATTGAGAGAAACGAAACTTCTGTCTGAGAGACAGAAGGGGCACCTAATGGGTTGCCAAGGACTTTGCCTTTTCCAGGGACTTTTATAGAGTAAAATCATGAGGTTACATGGGTCTCAGGTGGGGAAAAATGGGGGTTTGCAAGGTGGGCATAAGGCAGGACAAAACTGTGGTCAACCAATAAGATTAATTGCTCAGGTAAAATTCATTAAATCAGGAACAAATAGGGAAACAAGTCACTTAGTAACTGGGCATGCTTAACAGCAGTGACCCTTCCTGTATTGGGATGGGATGCTGACTCCTGACTTCCTCAGGGTGATAGAGAACTATTTGGACTGTGGATCCTTAGGATGTGAGTGTATTTGCTTTGCCTTTTGTCTTGAGATCTGGGCCACAGCAGGAGGTGCCTGTCTCCTCAGAGGTCACAGGTGATCTGAACTTCTGCTCTGGCTCCTTTGAGGGCCCTGCCCAGTCTGAGTGCCTATAATATTTCTATGTAACTCAGCTGCCTATAAAGAAGGATCATTGTGTTTCTCTCCATCTCCTTCTTAATTATGTAACCTAAAGTTTCTCAGTCCTAAAACATTTCTGGAACTTTTTTTGTATAAATAGATCTCGATCTAGATCTAGATCTGTATCTGTATATGTATCTGTATATGTATCTGTATCTATCTATATTTATATATATAGATAGATATTGTTGGTGGCATTTTTGTTAATACAAATATCCTCTTTAAAAGAAATTTTACTTCATTATGATTTTACTTGCTTAGAGCTTTGTTCTCAAAAGATGTCTTTACATTTATCCCTCTGGCAAAATATAAAATAGTATTTAATTTCATATTCACCTTAAAGCAAGACTATGTTTTCTTACCATTTACTGGCTTGTAATCATTTTATGACCATTATCCAAAAGAAATTATACAAATTTTGGATAGCAAAACATAAGCCCTTGGACTAGCTCGCCTTGTACTCTGCATTCCAATTAAATAGTACTACATAATTAGTAGACTTTTGAGGAGATAATCCTTAAATTTAAGGTATTTACTATCTTCAAGTTAGCATTTTAACACAGATATCTTACTTATATATGTTCTTTACAAATATAAAAAATACCCACTCCTAAATACTTGTGAAATCAGATATACAAAGTTATCATCTTACTAATTTTCTGCAAATAAATCAGCCACATATATACACTTATATTCATTTTATATTTCTGTAATCCCCCATTTGGAACTCTTTGGAAACTTAATCTAGTACTCTTCAGTACTGAAATCTGCCTTTTGGGCAGTTATTTCCAACCCACCTCTCACATTGTCCCCTCCAAGTAACTTACATTTGTAAGGCTCAGGTGTGGACCAGGTAAATTTTAATCAGATTGGAGCATAAATGAGACAGGGTGTTACCCAATTCTTAGAGAACTTCTGAAAGCCATGGCGGTCGTCCTTGACAGAGCGGTAGAGCTGTGTGTGTGGGTTGCAGGTGAATCTTTCACCCAGCATAAAGGCTTTGCTTCAGCCATGACTGCCTGTCTCAGGTCCCCTCCCCCAAGTGGAGTTTTCCCTACATTCAAACACCAATTATACATCATGTGTTTTTTCCCATTTTAGGCTCTTGTTCATACTTAATGTCTTTTTTGTTTTTGTTCTTGCTTTCAAATGTTGTTCCCTCTGCATCTGTTTATTGAGTACCTGAATTTATTTTTCAAAGGAGAATTGAATGTCACTTTATGTGTAAAGTCTTCTTTTTCTAGCTCTACTAGTGCTTTGTCAGCTCTTTAGCCTAACAGAACAACAATAAGAGGTGTTTTGATAGGCACTGGAAGTAAAATGTCAATACAACATAGTCCCTGGCCTTGAGGCTGTGACAGTAGGGTGAAAAGCTAATTGTCTGATAGGAGTGTTTATATTGCTCTTAAACAATACTTAAGTTTTCTTAAAAGTCTGTGTGTACTTGACTTTCTATTGGTAGTTAGCGAAACTTCCTGTCATGAATTTGGCTTGTTAAAACTATGTCTACAGGTTTATAGCAAACATTCTGAAGTCAAGTCACCTGCATTCAACTCCTGGCTCCCTGCCCGGCCAGCTTTGGTCCTTATCCTTGCTAGATCTGTTTTCTCCCTCATGTCAGTGGAGAGAACTGTTAGGATAAATGGTACCTTCTCCTTTTCTTCTATTAGTATAGTTGATTATTTTAAATACAGGTTCTGGTTGTAAATGCCAGTCAGTGTTACATTATACAGCTTAAAATTTATCCTAGTATTAGTTGGAAGTCATAACAAAATATAAAATGAAATTAATAATATCAAAGCAATATATAAGGCATTTCTATATTCATATTTGTGGGTTATCTTTATTTTATTTATCAACTTTTCATCTCTAAAACATTTCTATACTCTGTACATGCTTATATATGCTGCTTTAAAGACAGAAAATGACCAAGTATGTGACCCTTTTCCTTTGCTAAACATACCAAATATGCATTCAATGGGCAGTTTCAGTTTGGAGTACGTAGGCTCTCAGTATTTATATGCGTGGAATTTCTTCCAGAAATCAGGACATAAATGCTAAATAAAGTAGTTTATCTTCTTAAAAATAATTTTGCAAAAGTTACTAAAGACCAACAATGTTGCCCAGAATTGCAACATGTGTCTAGAGATTCCTCAGATTGTTTTGGGTAACTACAAAAAAATAAAAATCAAATAACATAAATAAAATCAGGCAAGATATTTTTATTTGCATTAACTAATATTTCAACTCTGTGCTATGCTTATATATTAAGTAATCTACTGCATAATAAAAATAGCTAAACTTCATTAAGCTCTCGTTATATGTCAGTGTTTTAAGAAATTTACATGTCCTACATTACTTATTTTTTAACACAAATGTATGAGGGAAGTTCTGAGTTGTCACTGGATTCATTTTCTTTGAAAACAGATCCACAGAGAGCTAAAAAACTTTGCTCAGCATTTAATATTTGAACACAGGCAATCTGATTCTAGTAACCCCAAAATTTTAGACATCCAAAAGATGACTATTTTGGATATGTGATCCTATGTATGCTTGTAATGAAATTAAGAAATTAAGTTCTTCTAGGCACACAGTAATAAACCCAAGAGATTGTCTAGGCAACTCCCATGTTATAGTATAATTTAACAATTAGATTAATAATTTATAAAATGAATCATTCAGTCATTTTGCATCTCCTAGTCAAGCCCTTTTATAACCAGTGTTGACTCAAAATATGTTTCTCCCATGATTTAACTTTCTTCTTCCTTTGAGAGGTTTGATTTTCTGTGTTACTACCTGTCTTTGACAAAATTGTGCATAAAATACTTTTAACTTGTCTTCCTACTTTAGCTTTCTGAAATTCACTTCAAACTCAT
Organism: Hydrochoerus hydrochaeris; assembly: GCA_004027455.1. Classification (NCBI taxonomy): domain Eukaryota; kingdom Metazoa; phylum Chordata; class Mammalia; order Rodentia; family Hydrochaeridae; genus Hydrochoerus; species Hydrochoerus hydrochaeris. The sequence continues at coordinate 556,051 of PVLA01000331.1, read as the reverse complement.
TTGTTTAAAATTGACATTATTTGACCCCAACTCCTACTAAAAATGATTTTCCTCCTGTTGCCTTATGTCACTAGCATCTTCCTAGCTCCTTAAGCCACACAGATAAAAATGATTTCTGAGGCCTCCCATTTCCTCTCCCTCCCCATCCAATCCATAAGGACATCTTGGTTTTTTATTCCCATTATGTATTTCTCAGTGCTTCTCTGACCATGCTCTGCTGTTACCAGAAGTCAAGCATCACGCTTTGCTGCTTGTTCCCTGGCATTCTGCATTCTGCTGCACTGGCATCTTCATTTGTTTCCTTGCATATACAGAGAGCTCTTGGGATACACGGATTCTGCAGCTGCTTACTCAGCTAGCCATGGACTGAAACTATTTGCAAAAATAATTGCATCTGCACTGAAGAAATACTGTTTTTACTTGTAATTATTCTCTGGCAATACACTTATAACATTTATATTAATTGTATTAGAGATTTTTAAGTATTCTAGAAATGATTACATGTATATATATATATATATATATATATATATATATAACCATTTTGAGTGACAGACAAGCAAACAGATAAGCATCTATGGATTTTGGAATCCAAGAGCCATGCTGGGACAAGTTCCCTGTACATACTAAAGGAGGTCTGTACTATACTTTACCTCTCAACACTCTTAAAACTATCTTCTAGAGGGGTGTTTTAAAGTCTGAAATATAATCAATTTCATTTTAAAAAATCTTTCAAATACTACTGATTGTTCCAATTTAAAGAATCTTTTCAAATTGTTATGTTTTTAAAACTTGTGCATTTTATATCAGAATTGAAGTTTCATAAGTATAGGGTTCAGGCATCAAAGAAATGTTCAATAATTACTTATTTAAATGTAAATAAAGAATGTAGCCAAGAAACCATAATTCCTATATGTTTCACTATGAAATCATGAATATATTACTGGGCTGTATCATCCCTTATTTATTTTTTTATTTTTGCTTTAGTTTAAATAATCTTTATCTCAGCATTGATTTCATTTCCATTTTAGTTGTTACTTCTCCAAACATCTGTGGAAAAGGAACCCTTGGAAAAAAAATTTAAGAGCACCTTCTAAGATAATGCAAAATAACTAGCTAAGCCAGTGATAAACATAAGATCATAAACTACCTTAAAGAATTTAGAAAATATTTAAGAAAAAATATCTTGCAGGTATTGGTCAAGGATGATAAACAGTTTTTGGATAAATAAGCCACAAATGTTGGAATTTAGCTTTAAATCTGTTTCTGAACCCAAGGTGTGGCATTCCAGAATTTCTTTTCTCCCCCCTCCCTCAGGAGTTTGGAGTAGATTTTGTTTGAAATCTGTCCAATGCTACCTTTCTGTGGTTACATATTTCTGTCTTAGGAAGAATATTTATTTCTTTTCTTGATTTCTGTACTAAGGAAGAGAATTAGTTTTTTTTCCTAACATGAAATCCTTGTTTAATGAGCAAAAATATTGGCTCTAGAAGCTGCTCTGAACCATTAAACTACACTGTCTGTTCAGTACAGATACTAAAGTAGGCTTTGAAAGAATGCACCTATGGTGGATAATTATCAAATAGCAAATCCGATAGATATAGATAGATAGATAGATAGATAGAGCCACAGACGATGTGTAACAGATGTCTATACAATGGTGTGCAATTTATAATGTGTCAATTTACTGTATTTTGAAGCGTACAGTGGTACAGCCCAAGCTGCATATATTGAGTAGAAATTACACTTGGAGTATTGAGCTTTGCCTGAGGCCTGCATTGATAGGTAGTAACATGCTTCTTCAACATGCTGGGCAGATTCTGTAAGCTCCAGCTCTCCGTTAGTCAGGAAATCATGAGGGTGAACAGGCTATATTCTAAATTGCAGTTTTTTGCTACGCATTAATGTTTGATAGGTTAGGTGTACACAGGGCATTGTGTATTTTTGCTATCTTCAATTTACAGTGGTCTTAGGGGGAAGTAGCCCCAACACGAATTGAAGAGCATATGTAAAATATATTGGCAGATAGAGAAGGTTCACTCTAAAAATATGAGAGAGGTTGTTAAAATAGATGCTATTTAAGCATCCTGCCTGATGCTAAGCACAAACTAAAGCCCAGTGGAGAAAAACGTACCATGAATATAGTGCTAGATTTAGAAGTTGACTGAATTGTATCGGAAAAGAACTTTAGTTAGACTAGACTGTGAATGACTTTTTATCACAGGCCAGCATCACCATAGCACCATTTAAGTTTTATAGGCACTACATTTATGCATTGGAAATTTTTAAAAATGATTCTTATGATATTATGGAAAGAGGTAATTATTTACAGTTGTTAGATCAGACCTCATATCTAATATTGCTTGCTAAGAAATGGATAGTCTATGAACAAAAATAAAATTTCTGAAAGTAAAAGGGAAGAAAAATCTTCGACTCTAATAAGGAAACAACATGTAAGAAGGCACTTGCTTTATTAGAAGTATGTAGCACACACAAAAGAATTGGACTTGCTATCATCAAACTAAAATCTCATTTCACAGTAACCATTCCGAGCATGTGTTCATGAAAACAAAATGTGAGTTTTGTTACTCAGTGGCCATTGATATATGATAAAAAGCCTTCCTTCTGCATCCCAAACTACTTGTCTTGAGACAGGAATACTCAAGTAGGCATGTACATGAAATAATGCTGGATGCATAGTACTAACTTGATGTGTAGGTTTTGTAGACTTTGTGCAATGTTGGAGAACTTTTGTATTACATTTCCCCTGTAGCATACACTTTGGTATATAATCATCATTTGGGTATCACTTCACTTTATGTGCTTGCAATTATGATTTATCATTAAATTTTAAATATATGTTAAATGTTGTTTAGCAATTTTAGATGTGGTGATAGAACTTTATGCCTGCAATTTTCCCATGGAAACTGCAAATTAGTTTTCATTTACAAAACAAAAAATAAAACTTTAGATAAAACATTTTTCTCTGAACAGTAGCTGAGAGCAGTAGCAGGTGACACAAACGCTGGGGAATATCTGAGTATGTTCTAACTGTGAGACAGGAAATTCTGAAGTGATGCAAAATAGGAATGGGATGTAAAGAATCAGGTGGTTTTTAAACACTCAAATTCATCTACTTTTGAAAACAAAAGACCCAAAAGTTAGCTAAAGAATAAAGTAGTCAGAGGTACAAGAAAGGAAAGGATTCCATTAAGTCCTTGGCTGTCACCCATTACCTTACATTATAGGTTTCAATCTTTCTAATATTTCTCATTGTCTAGTTGTTGCTATTTGTCACTGAAACAGTGCATATATTTTCAAGGAAGGCTGACTTTGATAGCTCATTTTCTCATCACTTTGACAGCTGAAATTAGTCACCTGCAATAGATTGTTTTGTATCATGCACAATATTGTGGTCTGAGTTAGCTACTAAATTTATGATTTATATCAGTCTTTGTAAGGCTGATTTATACTTTATTAGTCTTCCCTTCACTTGAATTGCATCCCCATGAAATAAACGCTGAAAAAGATATGAACAGAAATCATCAAAACATACTCATATTTTTTCAAACTAATGAAATGTAGCCAAGATATTTTTACAGAATATTGCCAGAAAGGGTCAGAAGACAAAAAAGAAAGTGGAATGTAAATAATTCTCTTTGTATTTATAATTGTGTTTGACTTCTTTATAAGAACAAAAGATACTTTTGGATATGAATATACATACTTTTTACTGTGAACTGATAGGCTAGAAATATATTGAGTGACAAATCTGTGTATATCAATGCAAGTAAACAAAACTTTCTTTGAAAAAGTTATTCACAAATTACATTTAAGCCATTGTACATATGATTACATTGGCTTATATATTAAAAAGGATGAATTGCCTCTATTAAACACATTTAAGTTGCTATTGGTATTTACTCTTCCTCATTTTGTGGTTCAGAATTTAAGAATTTCATATCTGGTGTCAATTTTGTGTTTGATATATAGGCAAAAATGTTTATTAATGATTAAAACTAGCTTTAAGTAATGCTGGATATGTTTACATTATGATAAAATTATACATTTTGTATAAATTCTTATAAGATGAGTGAAATTAAACAAGAAATGACCTACTATACTATTTGAATGCTGTATATTTATAGACATACAATCTTAAAAATTTTTATTGAATTTCCCTCTGAGATACTTTAAACATATAAATGGAATAAAATATTAATTTATAATGATAAAAACTATTATCTTGTCTAGTCATTGTTTGTTTGGTTTATCAATGAGAAAACATCTAAAATGTTTTAATTATTTAGAAATTATAAATGCATGTATAGTAATGCATCATATAAACTCAGTTAAGACATGATCACAAACATGAGAGCAAGCTCAAATGTTTATATCACTTAGTGATGCTGTAGACAATATGGACCTCTGAGTAAATTACAGAATCAATTCTCAGCTAGATGAGGCATATCCTCTTTAAAATCCTACCCCAAAGTTTGCTATAGATTTTTAAATAAAACACATTAATAGGTGACCTTTAAATAATATATTTGTATCACTGAACATTATAGTTGGAATACATTTATACTTTTATTAACTCTTCAGAAATATAGATTATTGGTTATGATATGTTAAATATTTACCTATAGAAAAGTATCTTCTTTTAAACATTACTAGTATTCAAATTGATTCTCTTTAAGGTCAATGTAAAAAATTATCTAGTCACTAGCCATTGGGAAAAACGATGAAATGATTTTGATTTTAACTTTCTAAACACAGATGCTTATTATACACATAAAATTCTTTCCAAATAATTTTACCAGATTCATAAAACAGAAACATCTGTTGTTAAGATTCATCCAAGCTATACCTTATTCTGTAGTCTGTGTTTATAGACCACAAAAGATAATGTTCACTGGTTGTTGAAGTCTATAGAATTTCATGCATTATTTATAAACAGTCAGTAAAAATGTTAGGTATTTGCATAATAATTGATGTTGGCAATAAGAATATGAGGTTATAAATAGTCCCCAAATGCTAATAAATGCCAGTAGTAGAGATAAACAGAAAAAGGTGATTTTTATCACACCTGATTTAATGCTGTTTTTCTTTTTATATCTCAACAACATTGGTAGGATGTTGGCAATGAAAAAGCTGAATAGGAATAAATTTTTACATCACTAAAGATACATTTAAGTTACATTTTTGTATGAGAGTCTTTGCTGACAATAATAATGTTAGATTTTTGAGTTTTAAGTTTATTTAAGTATATTTTGAATATAAATTTAACAAGACTTTCTGGGTTTGCTAAAGGAATACTTCACGACAGCCTGCTTACCTTTTTCACTGCTCATTAGTTAATGCAGCTGATAGTCTAGAATCTTCCTTTTGATAGACTTGTGTTGCTAGTTTTTAATTGCAATGAATAAATCTGAGAGATAATTTGTTTGCAGAGAATAAATAAGTGATTAAATATATGAGTGATTTGAGTTCATTTTGGTTTTACTTGAAAGTAGAACTGAAAGTAAATGTCATAGATTTCATAGGATGCATTTTTTTTTTAAATTGAAGTTAACAAGATTTCTCTGTGGGCATCTTTACAGACTTACTATAGAAAAATATTCTTTGTTAATTTTATTTATAACTTTCTAGATTGGTTATGAGTACCTGCATGCGTGACTGGTAACTACTTTTTTTGTTTGTTACCAAAGCTCATACTCACCTCACGCTTGACAGGCAGGCCCATGTACCACTGAGTTAAATCTTCGACCCTAGAAATAACATTTTGGGTTACCTATAAAAACTATCTAAATGACAGACTTGCTTAGAACAATGTCTGTCATAGGTTAAAAACAACAACAAAAAGCAAAAAAAAAAAAAGTAAATAAATGAGTTATATTATGTTGTCATTTGACTAATTGGTTCACTGTGTAGTATCTCTCCAAACACACACTACATCAAGATATTTGTTTTCTGTACAAAAAGAAATTGTCACCCTCCACATCAAACTTGCTTCTAAAAGTGGGGATGCTTGTATCTACAGCCTTTCTTCATTTTAGCTGTTGTACCTTAATATTTCTAAAATCTGTTGGTATTTTGGCATGATCTACACCTTTTAGGGCTTTCAATACAAGGTAATAATGTATAATCTTCTTTTAAAAAGTAGAAATTCTAAATTCTATACATTTACCAAGAGAGATCAAGAAAATCTTGTGCATCAATCAGAAAATGTTCTTCTAAATTTCTCTCTCAGTATTTGTGTGTTTTATTTGTTTTGGTTGCTGGCTACTGGATACATCCACCCTACCAAAGCCTTGGAATTTATGGATATAAAGCCTAGCTTGAAATAATGGACATGAAATAAATTTATGCTCACACTATATTTTTACACAGCAAGCGGCAAAATGATTTCCAAGGAAAAGGTTCTGCTCGGTGAAAAGCAGGTATAATGGAAGGCAGTGCTGTTCTTGTGTTGAATATGGTGAGTCCTTCCCCCCTCCAAGAAAAGGCCAGGATTTGCATCCTTTGATTTATCTGCCAAGGTCAAGGGAGGGAGATCCTAATTTTTTTCTATTGTGATTACTATGGGCAAACAAGGAAAGGGGGGGAGTAGGGCTTGAAAGCTGTCATTGCTATCCTGAATGCTGAAATAAGACTGTTGTCTGCTAGAGCTGAAACTGGTAAAGATAAGATACAGTTTCTACAAGCTTCAGAATTTCACAGCAGGGATCTTTAGTGGTAGAGTATTTACCTACTCTGTGTGGACCTCTGTGTTCAAACCCCAATGCTAACAACAACAATTCCTTTAAGAATTTCATATTGTCAGAAAGACTAAGCACTTATTCATTAAGTTAAAGAAAACTTGAAATTAAATTTGTTTACATGATACTATGAGTGCTAAATATAAGGCACTTTTAGTCTTTCAGAGAAGAAAGCTTAGAGTACACAGAACATTATTGTCCTCATTTGCCTTTGAAGACTACAAAGGATTACAGTTCAGCATGCAGGGATAATATTGTTGAAAAGTACACTTTTATCAGTGAATTCTGTTGTTAAAATTTATATTTATTTTAATTTGCTTCATTTAAGAGAATTCCTAAAGTTCTGATTGCTGCTTCCTGCCAGAACCTTGGAACCTTATATTTTCTAATAAATTATTAATTATAGACACTAGCTGGGAATGGAGAGAAATCCATTAACCTCTTCCAAACTCTGTTCAAATTTAAAGATCAAATATTTGAATGCAAGTATGTATGTCATTTGGTCCTTTGATATTGCCAACCCTCAGCTTGCTAATGAAAATGATAAAGTATTTAAAGAAAATATTAATGAATGCTTCAAAACCAACTTCTATTCTCTCTTCTGATAACCTTCTTCTGGGAATAGTGCAGCTATGGTTAACTTAGACTACAGTAAGACTAACACTCCCAATAACATTTTCAAACACCAAATTGATTTCATCTATGGTTTACTGTTAATTATCAGAGGTTAATTTCATTCTTCAGAGAGAAACAACAAATGTTAAGTTTTAATTATACTTGTTTTCCCATCTGGCCAAGTTACCACAAGTCATGGACAAGACACTGTTCTTTCATGATTAGATAAATTGTATTGGTATATTTCACAAACCAGAATAAAACATATTTTCCCAGATTTTATTATATATTTAAATCAATTTATGTTTTTTACTATATGTGTGCTATCTTTAGGAAAACTGAGTGACATATACTTTTGTGCAACATGATTCACACAAGAATTTTTTCTTCATAGTGTTGTCAATTCAAAATTCATTAGAAAATGTGTATGTTGTACTTGTTGATTATCCTTATAAGTTTACTTGATAACATTTACATAACCAAAGATTCAAGCCTATAAATTTCTGACCAGTATTATCTATATCTTTAATGCTAAGAATTAAATAATAATTAAATACAATTATTGTACAACATACTACTATTAGGGCTTTATAAGCTCACATGTTTAATATTTGTCCAGTGAGTTTAGATGATCTCAGTAACAAGTATAAAATATTAATAGGCCTTGCAAATGAAGGAGATCCTATCATTTGCAACAATGTGGATGAAACTTGAGGAGATTATTTCAAGTGGCATAAGCCAGAAAAGAAAATCAAGTATTACACATTACTTATACCCAGATTTTTGAAAAGTCACAGTCATAGAAATAAAATGCAATGGCAGTTACAAGGGGCAGGAGTAAAGGCGTGATCCAAATAGCACAAAATTCCAAAGAGAGGGGAAGAACGAGTTTAAGGGAAGTCTTATCAATCACAATGGTTGTAGATATTAACAGTATATTATATATTTGAAAATTGCTAAGAGAGTAGATTTTAAGCATTCTCATTACAGAATTAATAATAATATGGAGAAAAAGAAGGAGGAGGAGGAGTAAGGCAGGGGAGGGGGCCAGAAAGAGGAATAAAAAGAAGGGGAGAATAGAGAAGAGGATGACAAGAGGGAGAAAGATGTGAGAAAATCCACAGGTTAAATGTCTTGATTTGAGAATTTGTGTACATTCTCTAAAATGTACACAAATTTCAAAATGTCATATTGCAGTTTTTACTTATCAGTTAGTACAATTTAAAAAATAAAAATGTTAATAGGGGAAGTTGCAAAGATAAGACTGCAGGATATAGGCGTAAAGAAAACGTAAAAGGTCAAAATAGTTTACAATTATTAAAAATAAAAAATTGAGTAAACAGTTATATATACACATAACTGAATGGTACCAGAGATCAAATCCATGGCCTTGTGTTTGTAGGGTAGGCGCTTATGCTGCTGAGCTAAATCCCCAGCCCAACAATTATATTTTATAGGATTTTCAAAGTTGACAAAGGAAAGTATTCTAAAGGAAAATGAATATCTAGTTTTATAAATATGAATTTGGAAATTATAGAATTTTCAAGAGGAAAAATTTTGGATATGATTCAGAAAGAAATTACTTGAACTAACTAAGCAAAACTTAATCAGGTAATTTCTTTATAGTTTAATTATAAAACATACAATCTGATACTTGAATTATGTGAATTATTATCATATTTAGTGCTTTATGAGTTAATTTATTTAGTGAAATTTTCAGCCTAAAAAAAAAATGTCAAAAATACCAATGAAGGATCTTCATTTAAACCAGATGAGAAGATATTGTCTTGGATTTGATATGACTCCAAAAATACAGACACATATTATCATCAGTTTCTATATAGTGTGAAACCACAGGAAGTAAGAGACATTGTCTTAAACAATAGAAACAAAAAAGAAAACGGAATGCAACCTCTAATAAAAGTAGATACAAGCTGGGTGTGGTGGCTCACCCCTGTAATCCCAGCACTCGGAAGCCTGAGGCAGGAGGATCCTTGAGAGTTCAAGACCAGTCTGGGCTACAAAGTGAGCTCAAGGCCAGCCTGAACTGCATAGAGAGGCTCTGTCTCAAAAAGCCAAAAAAAAAAAAAGTAGATACAGAGAAGAGTTACAGAATATGAATCATGGAAGAATTTTAGAGAAAAGTCTAAAAATTAGGTTAGATAGATTCAGTTTAGCATTTAAATGATACTAGTTGCACTAGTTTTACGATTTAAATAAAGGAAAAGTATAAGGATATAAAAATGAGATCATAGATTACTGGATAGGTATCCAATAATATTTAATGGTTATATTTCATGTGAAAATACTAGGAATTCATTAGGGAATGTGTTTATTTAAAAAATAGAAGTGAAAGAAGTTTAATTTTTCCTACTCTCATAGATACAGTAAATTGGGTTATAATGAAGTACTTTGATAGCAGAAGTAATGACAATGTTTTTATGTGAGCAATCTATGCTGAAGTATATCATCCATCAATGTATCTTATGGTCCGTTTAAGGTCCTAAGTGAAGTACCATAGCAATCTCATAAACAGAAGAGATATTGGTGAAACATTCCCCCAACACATTAGATTTTCTAGAGCAAATTAGTTATATTGACAGGATTTTGAATTTCTTTTTCCTGTTTTTATTCTAAACAAAATTTTACTGCTACTTCCCACTAAAGGACATCTTATTTTATTCATCTTATTCACTTTCTATTTTATTATATGAATAGAGTATTAGAATAAATATGAAATAATGAATACATTTTCTTTTGGACTCACATAGCATGTATGCAGTAGGAAAATAAAGAAAAACAAAAGTAAAACCCAATTAACCCACAAACAAAACCAGTGGTAAATGAAAGGCCAAGGTCCTCTTGTCAGAGGAAGTGAATGGTCGAATGAGAAATTCTCATGAGGTATGTAAACATGTAACCCAGAGCGCAGGGTAGACAATTGACAGTTGACAGAAAGAGACAGTTGACAAAAAGTTTCCATGGAAACAGTAGAGAAAGGTTCTTTCCTTGACCTTAGGGGAAAAGAAAAAGTATATAGATTTTGGCAGATCAAGCATAAATTTTTGTGGTCATATAAAGATGCGTAATACAATATGAGTAAGAGGTCTTTTATTGTGTGGCTAACTATGTAAGACTTTGTTGATCAAAAATGTGTCAGGAGCTAATCTTGCTGCCTATGTTTAGGAAAGGAGACAACATTGTCCTATTAAATGCCAGACACTAAGTTAAAGCACAGTACTTCTACATATAGTGAGCTCACAGTCATCGTAAAACCCATATGAGATGTGTTCATGGAGAGAAATAATACATGATTAAAGTACTGACTGGAAATATAGCCATATAAGGTTTCCGTGCCATGTGTTAAAGATTAGAGTAATTAGGAAGACAAAGACCAGTCTCTCAGATGCTTTTCAATATTGAAACTATGAAATTAAAATGGTCAGATTTGGGGCAAATATAGAAAGCATGTTCTCAGCTATGGAATTATTCTCCTGGCTAAAGGAATGTATAATGAAAAAATGACAGTAATGTAATACTAGTTATTTTTTATTCATCTATACCAAGGAAGCAGACAGAAACTTCTATGTGTGTGTCTACGATAGAGGACAGCAGAACTACAGTCTCTTTCACATTGCACAAAAGCCTGAGTCTGTGTGAATGGTTCTCACTGAAATTATGCAGTGTATAATCTGCCCTTTTGGAAGGACCATATGTGTTATAGTGTGCTGACAAATGTTTCAATTATACTGTATTGACTTTATTTTTATTTTTTTTTTATTTTTGGCAAGAACACATTCAGGTAGAGCTTTCATAATGAGGAATTTGATACTCAGAGAAAAAATTATCATATATATGGTACCCTACTTCATGTTTTTATACAATGTTAATGAAAGAAATAGCCTGAACTCGTTGGAAAATGATGTGTGAGTTACTTACCTTTTCTACAGCTTTCTTTTATTTTTCTCAGAATACTAAAATTTTCAGGAAAAAGGCATGGGAGAGAATACTAAAATTTTCAGGAAAAAGGCATGGGATAGCCACTTCTATCTCGAGGCTGTAACTGAACGTGGAGCTCTGTAGAAGAAAGACTCTGACCTTTTGAGCACTTTCGTTCCATTTCATTATTACACTATCTGTTAGGAAGAAAGGAAAAGATCTTATGTATGCTGGTAAACATACATAAATGTATGTATGCATATGTATGCTAGACAGATAGCTATACTACTAATCTCTCTTAGTTCATCAAAAAGAACAGTTTGTGTTGTCCTTGTTTGATTGGCCACTTTCGTACCTAGATTTTGAAACCTGAGCAACTAGTTCTGATAAAACAATGAACAATATATTAACAAATGTTGATTCCCTACTTTTATTTTCCTTTTTTTGAAATTCTGTATCATTTCTATCCTTTTCTGTTTTGCTTTCTAAAATAAAAAAAAAAAGACTCTGAACTTGGGGCAGAGACAGTGATGAGCCACTGGAAATCAGAGCAGGTTGTGTAAGTAAGACTTTCAACAAACAGTGCAATCAAAATAAGAGATAATCCAAAATAGGAGTCAGAATGTCATGACCAGTCATAAATCCCATATCAACAGGGGGCATATTTTGATTTGAAAATTATAAGGAAATAAATTTGCCCCTTATGAAAAGCAAAAAGCCTTGTAGTCAACTAGGGGTTTCATATTCGGGTCTTTTATTTACATGGTCAACTTTATTCTCCTCTGTGTTTCCCTTTTCCATTAAGAGATATGATGACTTCACTGGGTTTTGCTGTGTTTGTGACACATTTGTCTGTTATGTGAATATGTATTTAAATGCATTGTATATTTCCTAGAGCACACATGTTCATTATATGATGAATTTTATCCTTCTAACATCAAATCTGAAACAAAAATCACTTCTTTAGGAGTAGAGATGAAGAATATGGACTCAGACAAAACGCATCTTTCGTGCAAGAATACATCAAAAGAAAAAAAAACTCATTTTTGTATTTCAAATCAAAAATAATCTTTAAAATTGGGACTAGGAGACGTACTAGATGATTAGAAGATGTGTACAGGTGAAAAAACTGTCCCCTATGTATTAGATTAAAACACATTAATTATGGGGGAGTTATTACCAATAATTTCAGTGGTCTGCCAAATTTAAACAGGAGATCACTAGAAAATGCTGTATGTTACCTAGAGTTCGCGACAGTGCCCCTCCTTAGCATAATCTCATGCAGAACTCTGTTATCAACAGTCCTAGAAAAATGTAGTGCCCAGGTTTTTCCCTTGTTATGTGAGTAATGCTTCACAAGTTTGAAGAGAAAAATTGACAGTATGAAACAATGCAAGAAAAACTTCACCTATAATAAACATAGAAATTCTTTTGCCTAAATTTGGCTCTTTAACATAAAAAAACAACTTAGGGTTTTTCTTAGATTGTAGTACAGTTATAATTAAATAATTAATTACATATGTTTTGCTTAATACCCAGATCTCATACCAGACATTTACATTTCATGAGAACAGAGACCATATCAATGTTTTTTGTAATCGTTTAGATCCCCAAAGAAGACAAGATTTTGTTTCCATGAAATGATATAATCTGCAGATTTATGACTTTATTCTGAAGGAAGTCAACTATGTACATAGTCATGTAAAAATTCACTTTCTTGGAATTAGAATAGGGTCTTCGCAATTCTTTTCCAGATAGGAATTAGCAGTAAGATATGTTTTATAAAAATAAAAGAATATTACCCCATAAAGTTTCTAATTACTAATACATAAACCACCCCTCCTGAAGTCTTGAGTACATTATTCTTCCTCAAGAATTTTCCCTGCTTGGGATTTTTAGGATCACAAATCAATATAGTCCAGACTCTAGAGCAGTTAGACTTCCTTTTATCCATACCCACCAAATATCCCACACCCTAAAATTTTCTGCCGCAAGAGTAATTTATCTGAGAAAATAATCATGAAATTCGATGTAAAGTAGGCACGTAGAAAAGGATAATACACCACTTTTTGGAAATGCCTCTTGTTTTAATTTTGGATATTTTTGATGCACCCTGAAAGTAGTCATTCTGGTATATTTTCCTTTATAGATTGTTATTTTTGTAATTTTATCATAAAGTATGATGTTGTTCCCTGGATGGTAAGAGTAATAGAGAAGCCTGCCTCTCTCTCTCTCTCTCTCTCTCTCTCTCTCTCTCTCTCTCTCTCTCTCTCTCTCTCTCCTCCCCCCTCTCTCTCTCTCATCCTTTGTGTTTTCTTTTCTTTTAAGCTTTAGTTTATATTTTCACCATTTTTCTTCAGGTCTTCATTGCTGAGACAAACTATCCAGTACCTACAGTTTCAAGGAAAACAGGTTTATTTTGGTGCTCAATGTCAGAAGCTTCAGTCCATGTTCTTTTAGCTTTACTGCACATGCTGTGTGACAGAAGGGTCAGGCAGAAGGAAGCTGCTCATGTTAATGCATCCAGGAAGCAAAGCAGAGAAGAGAGAGAAGGGAGAGAGAGTAAGGGAGGAAGCAGAGAGAGACATACCCTTCTAGGTCATGCTGCCAGGGTCCTGCCCTGTAGGAGCCAGCCAATGAGCTTCATACCTGACCAGGGTGTGACGGAGGATAAAAAACATAGAGACACAGGATTGGGTTAAAATGTGGGGGCCAGGGAACTCTTGCCTCACTTGGTAAAAAGCTGTAGGCTAGTGACTCGGTCTGCCCTTACTCACTAGGACACATGAACAAGCCATTAGACTATCACAAGAATCATGTACTTCTCACCATTGCAGGATACAGATAAACAACAAGATCTCAGCTGCATTAACTTTTCCCCAGAACCCAAGACCTGTCAGCATCTTTTACGCCATCTTCCTCCCTAATGCTCACAGAGAAGCCAATTAGCCTTCAAATCTTTGTCTGGTCTCCCACATGCATCTTCTGACCAGGCCCCATCTCTTAAGAGACATTGAGCTATGGTTCATGAATGAATCATTCTACTGATGAATATAATACCCTAATGATCCAATAGTCTTCCAATAACCTCACCTCTGAACACATGAGGCTTTTAGAGGAACATTCTAGATCTGTACCATAGCACCGTTAATCTGTTTCCATGTCTCTTTGAATTTCTCTGTGTCTCAATCTATGTTGCTTACATTTTTTGTTACCTTATCACTAAATGTCTAGCATATTTACTCACTAAAATATAATGTAAATCTTTTAAAATTAAAATATATAATCAAGAGAGAAGTTTTCTCAAATTTGTTAATAAATGATTTTATCTAAATAATAATTATTTTTAGTTAGGTTATTTGTCCATTGATTGCTACTATAAAAAAAATCTGAGGCAAAATATTTTTATAGATAAAAATGTACACAGCTCACAGGTTGGAAAGTTGAAAATCATGGTTGTGTTATTATCCTAGCTCTGGTGGAGGCCTTTTTGGCTATGTCACATGGCTGACTGTGACGTAGAAACAATTGTGACATATGAGAGAAAGAAACAATGTGATGAGATAGGAAGCCAGGAAGAATGGAGAGGGTCAGTGCTATTCTACTATAGCATCTAGTTTCTTGGGAATTAAGAGCTATATAAACCTTCTCATCATAGCACCTCAGTGGCCTCCCACTAGTTCCATCTCTTCAGGGTCTCACAATGTCTTAATATCCCCATACTGGAGACTAAGCTTCTGAACTCCTGGTAGAAAAATCAAATTCATATTGTAGCACTCAATTTCCCTGATTGAATTATGTGGCTACAGTTCTGCTGCATACTAATATCTTCTTGAAAATAGTAGAGCTTTTGAATCATAAGTCACAAAGATGAGCCTTAAACTATTGGTTCACTACCAGCTGTTTCTCAAATATCAAATGAGAAGTCAGTTGAAGGTTGGGGGGTTAGGACTCTAGAAGATTATCTAGTTCATCAGAAAGGTTGACTTGCAGACACTTTCACAAATGTATAAGATAAAGCATTCATTGAGTTTAGTAGTAGTTCTTATGCCATTATGTTCCAAAATACAGTGATTCTGAATATTTCATGATTAAGGTGGCTTTGTTGAATTGGAGTAGAATGGAAGGAGCTTTGTAATGCAGATATCTTGTTATTGTAAAACTACCTTTGCTCTGCGAAGCAGTTAATGAGTGGAAACACTTGCATTACTGCTCGTTAATGTCTTTTGTTAAGTTCAACACCTGTGTGAACTGAAAAAGAGAAGTGAAAGGAAATTGAGAAAGCTACTCTGTGCGAAAATGACTAGACAATTGTGTATTCTTAAAATATTCGCCGTTATTTTAAAACCTTTCCAGGAAAATTCGAACATCTCATTAATTATATATTTAACTTTATAAGTACACTGATTAAACCTAAAACACTTCGAGTAGCAAATCATTTTTACAGGTGATGAAAGAAGGGTCAAACTAACAAGTGTGGCACCAAAGGGAACAAAGGAGAGTAAATGTCATAGCTGGAAATTTGGCAGTGTTTTTACCATTTTTGTCAATGTCTGTTTGTCTTATTTTGTTTTTAAGTATGGATATATCATAATTCATTTTTCCTGACTTAAAACAATGCTGCTTTAAGGATTTGATTCTCCAGTGTAAAGAATGTACACAAATGTGATAGCACATTAAGGAAACATATGCTGAAGGGAAATATCTAGAATCTTAAAAAATGTCCTAAATTATCAATCAAATCATAAAGGTAAGAATTTTTTTTATGAAATTGAACCATGAAAGGATAAGTAACTTAGTGTCTAATTTCCTTGGAAAATACCATAATAAACTTTAAAGAAATTTTCCTGAAGATGCTAAATTTTAATAACAAAATAATGACCCAGTTTTTTAATGACATTTTATCTCCTTACCAAAAGCCACCTGCAGATAGCTGATTTGCATGAGGGAAAGGACAAAGACCTTCATCTCCTTTTTGCTTCTTACTGAGATAACAAACCTCTGTTCCGGAGGCACAGCACGGCTGTTGTTTTACTTGTAGAATTGGCCAACTTTCCGTCACATCTGCCTGCTGATCTATAAGCTTTGAATAAATAGTAAACATTCAATTGCTAACATGCATTCTTTTAAAAAATAGTAATTTTTCCTTCGGCAAAATTGCCATTTACTATAATTGCATTTCATTTTTCAGGGCAAAGACTTTTTAAAAAGATCAGATTTTATAGTACAGAGAAGAAAACATTTATGTGATAAAGAGAAATCCATTAGTAGTTCATAGGCTAAATATTCTCCTAATGTCCAATTGTCAATACAAATTCAAATGGTTTCTACAGGGAGTAATTTCATAGTACCACAAACTAGCATTTGTACTGAAAACAGTTTGTGTTGCTTTTTGAGAAACTTATAGCCAATTTATTAATTTTATGCGGAGTCTAGAATCAGTCTGAATGAAAAGCTTAGAAGTTTTCATCTGGGCAAAGAAGATGAAGGCAATTTGCATGCAATAGCTGAAAAGTATGGCATTTTAAATGTATATTTAATTGAAAAATAAGGAACAGCTACAGCATCCATAAACTTCAAAACCTAATATCAGCATTTCTTTTCACTTTTTACAAATGGAACCCATTCTCCTTATTTTACACCTCTAAAACTGTTACCGATAGTCTCAGATCTTGGACTTACTTTTCACTGTAGTTACAGTACATGAAAATTCACCCCAGTGCACATCAGGAAACTTTTTGTAATTAGACAGATAGCCATGTTCATTAAAATACTTCATGTGCTGCGCATAACTACAAAATATAGCAAAACCAACTGTTCTTTTCTTTTTATTGTCCTTATTAATGAAACAAACTTTGATTAACATTGCACGATATTGTAAAAGAAAACTTAATACTTTTTTCACTAGACTTTGACTTTTGAGTTATTGTCTTATCAGTGTTGAACTCTTTTTTTCCAACTGAGACTACATTGAATCTCTATACATATTTATGTTATCATTTCCAGATGAATGTTACCTGAAAATTTATGTTAACTCCTTTAGTAATCCATTTTTGTCCTTATAAGATGAAATAGGTGAAATATTCAGAATGTTTACCTATCTCTCAAATATTTTTTTACTAAAGTAAGTGATGAGTGTTCTCATGTATATGTAAAGAAGAAGGGGGAAACCTCTGCAGGATTAAAATCACCAGTTTTGTGACACTTAAACCTTCATTGACCTCAGTTACTTACATTTTAATATAAAGAAATAAACTCCTTTTTAAGAAATCATCGAGAAAGAAATTTGGCTATCTAATTCGAGTTTTTCAGTTCTTTGTAGAGAATCAAACTGGGTTTATGTCCCATAGCCAAGTAGGACAATAGCTGATATAGATTAGGACAATTTCAGGATTAAAAGCAGGGGATGTTATTCTCTGTTGAGTTTCAGGACTCAACCTCATACCTATCATGAAACTCCAAGACCAGACAAAGTCAGTGTGTCTGATCTGCATCCTCAAGTGCTTGAGCATAAATCCATACATGGCCAGGTCATTCATATGACCCAATTCTTCTTTTCAAAACACTGAAGGCTAAATAATCATTGCGGCAGCTTTTGATGGTAAGTGATGAAAGAGAAATGCTATCACATCGCACATCCTTTTTTAAAATTAGTAAATATAATTGCAAATGAACGCAATAGACACTTAAGAAGCTTGGAATATTTCACTGGAAGGTGTAACAGGGGTCAACACATTTAGGAGCAGAGTTGAAAAGAACTTACAAATGCACTGCAGCTGAACAGCCTGTGGGTGTTGATCACTCAAGAGAAATAAAGTCCCTGTTATTTGAAAAGTTTTTCTCTACTTTGTAAAATTTTCCTGCTGCAGTTGTCCTGTTTCTATTGTCATAAAGACTCTATCAACCACAAAAGAGAGAGTGGGTGCCAGATCAGCAAGAGAGTGGCAGGACTGATTGCTTCTTCTGTTGGCTGTCAGTTCTAAGCTGAAGTTGAGGAGCAATAGGGAGAATGATTTGATTTGATTTTTTTGCAAGATAATAGTTTTGATCAGCATTAAATAGATCTTTTAAAAACTGAAAATAAATCAAAGTTTCCAATATTAAATTAATTACATATTTTGAGAACTTTTTTTGGAAATTTTTCCAATGGCATGTTTGAAAGTAGTCATAGATGGAAAAACATTTCTTTATTTATATCAACACAAATAATGATAAATCTAACCTAAACCTTTACATAAGAATTATGAAGATGTTAACCAGGACCTGTTTGCTTATTTATTCATATTCCTTTCTTGAACATATGCCTGTTGACATTATTTCAAGTTTAGTTATATTTACTCTCTTATAAATAGGCATGAACTATTTATTTGTGATATATATATATATATATATATATATATATATATTCTGAATATATTCCATGAGTTTTTTTTTTTGAAATCAAAGAATTAGGACCTAATTCCAACAAACCCCTACTTAAGCTATCTTAAGTCATAAGATAGCTAAAGGCCAATTAGAGCACAAACAGAATGAGGTGTCTTCAACCATAGATTTGAACACAAATTTTGTTTCATTTATATTGGCAGATTAAGAAAATCTCCATATTTTTCAAGTATTCTGTTTATTTTCAGAAGTGAGATGCTGTATTAATGCTGCAGTATGCCTGTGTGTGAGTGTAAATCTTGGGTAAATAGTTATGTTTTGTTGTTGTCTTAATAATATTGTTTCAAGAATGAAATTGTGCCTTAGAATTGTGCCCAAAATGATGGTTCTAAAATTCAGTTAAACTGAGTTAAGAAGGTAAGTTTAGAACTTGTTGATTGTTGTTTTAAATTGATTATGAAGAAGACAGTGCATAAGGTTTCCATGAAAACTGGTTTCCATTCTACCTTTGAAAATGTTACTTATAAAGTTATGCTAATTATACAGTTGAAGGTCATGCCCTAAATTCTTGCATTTTTATTAATTTTCTTTTACATCTTCACCAACTATTTCAGGAATTGTTACAAAAGGATTATGAAATAGATAAATAGGCATGTAATGGAAGTTGATGTATGCAGAGTAGAAGGGAAATTGGCTGGAAAATGAAAATTGGCATTAGGTAGAGTTTGTTTTTTTTAAAAAAAAAAAAACAAGAAAAAAAACTGTTCTGAGTAGGACTATTTTGTATTGTTCAGTAGAATAAAATCAAAAGAAACAATGTGCACACAATAAAGAGAATAAAGCTATACAGTTTTAAATGCTTCTTGGCTGCTTTCTGAATTTGACAAAGTAAAAGAAAATATTAATTTATAGAACCTCATTTCTTATTCCATCTCCTTATATTAAGGTGACTTTAATGAAATTCACTTTTTTAAATATGTAAAATAAGAAGTCATGTGTTTTGATTTACATCTAAAATTCCCACAGAAAATCTCTCATTTGAGGCGAAGCCTGTTCAGAAGAGGCAGGTTATAGGGGATGTGGGTTGGGAGAGCAAATTTTTTTTTTTTTTTTTTTTGCTTTTTTGAGGCAGGGTCTCGCTGTGTGGTTCATACTGGCCTTGGGCTCACTTTGTAGCCCAGGCTGGTCTTGAACTCGCAACGATCCTCCTGCCTCAGCCTCCCAAGTACTAGGATTATAGGAGTGTGCCACCATACCCGGCGGGAGAGCAAATTCTAGTACTCTCTTTCTCTGCTTCTGGCTGTCACGGGGATGAGCAATGGTCTGAGGCCATGCCCTTCTGCCATGCTGGCTCTTCCTGGGATCCAGCTGATTATGAACTAAATTCACAATAGGAACCAGCTGATTATGATAAATTCACTGCAGTGTAGCTATATTTGTTCAGTGTTCCATGACCATTCCTTGAATTTATCAACATAAACACTCATTTCTTTTTCTATTTTCTTTTCCACAGTACCTTCAAGGTAATTCACTTTTTATTTTTATTATGTTCATATTGTCTGAAAAATAGGAAGGCATTTCTTTGCCACACAGCCAAAGTTACTGAAAGAAATAAATGAATTGACATACAGAATTTTTTGAAGTAAAAATTATTGTACACAGGTAAGTCTTTTTCCCTTTACTTTTTGCTTGTGTTATGCATTATGTCAAATCCCTTCATTCATGATCTTTATTTCAGATCAATTTTTGCATGTTTTTTGAGGGAAAAGCCATTTAGATAACATATATAGGAACTGCAGCAACAAATTCTAATTAAAAATATTCTGGGAACAGAAAACCTTAGAAATGAAACTAAGGAAAAACAAAAGAAATATCTTTGCATAAGACTTCCCACAAAAACAGTAAAGTAACATCCTAGAAAATAACAAAGCTTACCTTAGGCTTTTAGTGTTACATAATACATTCTATTTCTAGGCAGTCTAAATTCTTTGCTTTGCCTTCAGTGGGTTATTTTATAAAGGCAGCAGTCTATTTCAATTAATTCAAGGCCTATAACTACTAATATAGAATTATCCCACAATGATGAGATGGTCCCTCACCACCAAACTAACAATGGGAATCAGGTATGGAATCAAAAATGCACTGTTTCCATATAAAAACAAATAATTAAATATTATTGAGTATAGAATTATTTTCTTATTTACTGATCAATGTATTAGTTTTGGGAATGCCTTTATAATGAATTGGTAAATTTACTGTTGAAAATATTCATTATTGAAAAATTATCAAGGAGGGCATGAATACACTTTTTGTATCTGTAAGAGATTAATACCAGACTACCTTCACTCTCTCTAATTAAATTTAAAGGAGAAAACACCATCATTAAGTTGATTTTTCTTTTTTGCATTTGAAAAAAAGTTTATGATTTATTTTCTTTTTATTGTTGAATTTAATTCCTCTATTGACTTTATTATCTGTCTTTTTGTTTGCCTCGGGTTGGAGAATAAAATAAATAAACTTACAAGAATTTTGTGTTCCTCAGGATAACAGATACCCAAAGCAGAAGTTAAAAATAAAGAATCTTTTATTCTTTCAAGAGATATTTCTTAGGCACCTACATTTGGAAGTTTTCCCACAATGCAGTACAGGCAACAGTCTTTAAAAAAATATATATGGTTACTCACAGTATTGGGCAATTTCAGACATTTTATAAGACCAGCTTAATTTAGATCAGTTAATTATGTGGATTTCAAAAAAATATTTTAGTTTGAATCTAAAATATGAGTAGCGATTATCGAGAAGAAGAAAGAGGGAAAAGCAAATTCGAAGCAGTAAAATGCCTGAAATTAAAGACTTTATGATGTATAAAACCTAAAAATCTTGTGTTTCTGGGATTTAGTTCTGATGAGATGAGTTTTGAAAGGTAGAGAGGTAAACTATGAACATTACTTAAGGATTCACAGTCAGTGTTAAAGATTTTATTCTTAATCTTGAAATCACTAAGAAAACCTACAGACTTTCAAAATGGAGAAATTTATATGCACTAAAAAATAGAAGGAAATTAAATAAATTTATATACTATTGCTCTCTGAACCTTTTCTTGGTTACAGAGATCCAATGCATATATTTTCAATTGTACATATCAGTCTTGTCCACTAAAAATAGATGTTCTCCAGAGCCTTGCATATGTCATCCCAAATAATAGCAACTGATTTCCGTGGTCAGTAAGATGAATTATGTTTCGTCTGTACAGGGAAACTGTGACACAGTTAAACTATTTTTTTCACTCACTAACTTTGTTCTAGAGGTTGAAATTGTCAGAAGTTTGACCTTGGATAATAATAAGGTGACCTAATATTCTTAAATTAGGAGTAGACATACTTGTAACCTACTTCAGCAGTGATTTTATTTTAATCTAGATCTTTTTCTGCATTTAAGAAGAAGACATGAAATGTAGTTAATAAAGTTTAGACATCAACATTTGAGTTACAGTTTGTGTTATTTTAACATATAATTCATGTTACTCAAGTACAAATATAAGCCATTACCATACAAATAAATATACAAAAGTATCATAATCTGATCTGTACTGGGAAATATTCATGTTTCTCATTGAGACCCCAGAAATAGACTCTGGGATAATACACATATATACTTACTAGACTATTTCTGTTGTAAGTGAGGAAGGCAGGTGTGGGTGACCATTTATGTTTACATATAATGCAGGTGTAATGGTAGTAAGGTGATCGGATTGTCAGATTTAACAAAAATACATGATGTTTGAGGAATTTCAAATAAGTAATATAGAATATATGGAATTGCAAATATTTCAAGGGATATATTTTTATTAAAAACTCAAACTTAACTGGGAATGTTGTATTTTATCTAACAAACCTAAGCAGATACATCTGCCAATTCTATTGTCTGGCCTCTGAAGTTGTTGCAAGTTGGTACATCCAGGGTACATTTTTATGTTACATTAGTCAGCCATAGTCTAATGGCTGCCCACTGGCAAGAGGAACAGCTCTGGAGGGTGACTGCTCCTAGCATGTGTGACAGCAGTGTTTAGTAAAGGGCATGGCTGTAAACGGCCAACTGCTTATATTTCCTAGGATTGTGAGAAGGATATGTGTCCATGAGGATGGGATTCTAACAGTAATTTTTGTTTTGTCAGTTCCTAACGTGATATTTGCTTAATATTTTACATCCGACTTTTTGTTTTGTTTGGTTTGGTTTTTGTGTTACGAGTTTGTTTCCATGAAAATTTTCCACCTTTTCATTTGCTGGAAAACTGAGCTTTGCTATTCAGAGGGAGGGAATCCATGCTTACTCATGGGAAGGATTTTCTCTAGTTAAAATTTTGCCAAGTGAAAAAGTTAAAAATGTATCTCTTTATGCAAATTAACTTTGAGCTTTTCATTCTGATGAAAGTGAAAACATTAAAATTATTGTATTTATTGTGAAAAACCAACTAGATGAATAAAACTCAATATTTTATTACACATACAAATTTGTAAAAATACTTAAATGACCCATGCATAAAGGATTTATTTGTACATGGTCTTAGAATGAGAGAACAAGGCTAAAGGTAAAGAGAGTGGTTTACTTAAGAATGGAAAATATGTGTACATTCAATAACCGCAGGAGGAACTGGGATCTCCAAAACAAGGAACAATTGTCGTAAGATTGTGTACAGCAGCAAAAGACTTTATTTTGACAACAAAATGAAATTTGATGGAAAACCCAGATTAATCTTTACATGATTATTAATTTAAAAACTGGAACTTTTAAAAACATTTTATTTAACCAAACATTTTGTTAATCAAATTACATTGCAGGTTGATAGGCACTTTTAAACATTCAACTAAGAATGCTTTTGTTGATCTTTGTGTTGTTATATTCAGGAGAAATAAAGTTCTGTTTTGAATATTCTTTAATGTCTTCCTACTTTTTGTTCACTTAAAGTATATGAAAGTAAATATTTTTTCATAACTGATAATGAAATTATTGCTCTGAAATAAGAGAAGTAGATTCAAAGTTAAAATCCTCTGTCTCAAGTAATGTACATAGCTACTATTTTTTGCTAATATATTTTTTAAATTTGTGTTTTCTTTCAAGTAAAATGAAACTGTATTAGGAGTCTAATTTTGGACAAATAAAACTCATAGGATTTGTTTGGGGTTTTTTTTGGTTCCAGGGATCAAACTTACAACCTCACACTTGCCAGCCAAGTGCTTATGCTGCTGAGCTAAATTCCCAGCCCTAAGCTAGTAGGATTTTAACTCCTTTTTCTCAAATGGCTAGCCTAATTTCTTTCTTTCTTTTTTTTTTTTTAGAGAGAAAAAAAGGGTATAAATAATACAGATTTAAAAAAAATGAGTAGATAACCTAGCTCACCACTTGATATTGCTGTTGATTTCAGCAAGTTTTAAACATATATATTTAATTTTTTTCATGTGTTACATATTATTAATAATTGTTCTTTAACACAATTAATACAAACCTTACATAAGTTTACATTTCTACATAACTCAGCAGGTGGTCAACATTTTGCAAGTGTGTAAATTAAGAAATGTCAATTTTTTGACTTAAAATACAAACATTACCAAAAATTTAATTTCAAATTAAAATGTAATCTAAATCAGGCATTCCGATTGTGTGCATATTTAAATATGTACTGTGTCTAGCGCTTCTTATTATAGTTATTATATATTACACAGTAAATGTCTTAATTCTTCTCATTTTAAAAAATAACTTAGTCTCTTTACAAATTTATTCTTTTATATGAATATGAGTCATTTTGCAACATTTCTAAAAGTATTTTCATTAGAATTATATTTAGACTGTAGATCAATTTGAATTTGTTTAGAGCTATCTGATGCTATTAATTCATGTTTCATATCCAGGTTTGTGAGGCTTCTCTCACTGTTTTCCAATCATCTTCTTTTTTGACTCCTATGATGTTTTAGTTTCCTGCCACATCTCCTATTTGTACCTTGTTATGTGTGAAATTAGTTATTCTTGTTATTGTAAGTGGGATATTTTAAAATTTTATTCTCTAAAAATTAGTGGGATATGGAAAGTTATACGTATCTGAACTCTTACACTGGCTACATAATTTGTACTGATTTCAAAAACAGGGCTTCAAAAAACTACTTCAGTTTCTCAGATAGAATTACCCTTGATATGATCAACTGTTCTCTTACTGGTTGATCATATTTTTACCTTTTGTTTAATTTTTCTGTGTGTGCATAAGCTAGGACTACAAAACCATGGCTTCTATTTTAGTTTTATCAATTTTTCACTACGGTACTTGAAGGACAATGCACCTATCTAAGCGAGCAGTGTTCAAAACCTGCCAAAAGGAACATTCTAGTGCAAAATTGTAATAGACTCTCTAACTGGCCTAAGCATGTCTCAAGTTAAAATGCTCTATTGTTAATACCCTAGAAACTCCGTGAAGAGCATGGCTTAACTTACCACGCACTTCGTGATAAGCGCAGTTGCCTTTCCTTTGAATAGCTCACTTTCCATAATGACTACAAGCACATATATTCTCACGCACAGATTCTGTATAACATATCTTTTCAAGTTTTACCAGTAATATTGTAGAGCAATAGGATCCCAGCTATTCTTACAATTGAAGCCTGCAGAGCAAACTGTTAAGCCTCAAATCAGAGCCCTGTTTCAGCAATGCCAACTCAGTCGGATTCATTATCTTCTCTCTTTTGCTCACAGTGGGTCTGTTATTTCTGAAAGGGACTCTTGCATTTGAAATAGAGTGCTGGCTAAAATTTGCATTTTAGCCTAACATTCAGGAGCCTTCTTTTAGGTTTGAAAGCCAAAAAAAAAAAAAAAAAAAAAAAAAAGAGTAATCACATTATTCTATCTTCAGGAAAACTCCTGTTTTAATTTTTCCAAAAAATTTTGTATATTGTAAGTCATCAAGAGATAACAACAGTACTGGGAATAATTTATTCCAAAAGAAAGGTTTTTCTTTGCAGGTATTTACATAAATGCTAAGATTTCAAAACCTTTTATATTTACAAATGTTATTAAAGCCAATGGTTTCTAAGAGAACATTTCTAGCTAAGAATTTTCTTTACACATATGATTGCCTTTGAACTAGAGCTTCCAGAGCTTCACAGTCAAACAAAGGCTAAGAGAAATAAATTAAAAGTCATGGCCAGATTCAAAGGTACGGTCACTTGTGCATTCTGATTTGTTTTGTTAACAGAGATGTGCTGTGCTTTTAGGAATCACAAATGAAAATGACCTCAATTTTTTACTGCAAATTTTTGTGTTTAAGAACAAGAACTAGCAAAAATGTTCAAGCAAAAATATTCTTATCCATGCACATTTCTCCCACACTCCCTAACACAGCAAAGATCAAGGTAACCTATGGTAGCCTATTAGAAACTCTGCCCTGTTCTCTTGGTTGTTTTAATGGTCAAAATTTTGTCTGTATTCTGTTTAATAGATGCATTACACAGAAGGATTACAGTTGTGAGATTCACACGAAGTGTAGACAAAACCAGTTGTGAGTTAGAAAGATGGTTTTTAAGAATATAAGAAAATAGTTGAACATATTATTAAATGGATACAAAAGTAAATATTTGATATAATTATTTTGGGTAAGATGTTGGTTATGCATACAGTTTGTGTCAGCTACTCCTAAGAATTAAGTTATTTTCCAAGATTCTTGGATTTTTCTTGAATTCTTGGATAAATCCGGGGAGGGGAGATTATAGTGTGTTGTGATTAATGTCTCATGTAAAAGCTTTTTTTCAGGGAACTTTAACTTCATTTGAGGTTTTCAAGTATAGCTTTTAGCATCCTAGGTTATGCAGTTCAAAAACACAGGCAAAGGAACTGTTTTCAGTAAATATTGTGAAAACTGATGCGCACTCTCTGTTACACCTGTCACATGCTAGAATGTTCTGGCATGCCTTACAGATATGATTAAAGTACATTACCACTAAAATGAATGAGTGTTAAAAGCTATGGTAACAGAGGTCTAGTTTGAAAATATCTTAATTACATCACACATAAGCAAATTTTTACCATTAATTTAAAAACTTTAATTTTACAAAATGTTACTCTATATTCACTCTTAGGGTTTGTAGTAACACTGAGTATTGATCACTTAATATTTAGAATTTGTTTTGTTTTGTCTTACTAAGTTTTGTTTTTCCCTCTAATACAGAAAGGATAGAAATACATGTAGAGATTCATGTATGCATAGCTGTTTACACTCTCACTGTTTGACGATCTACTTTGTATGCTTTAATTTTGTAACTTGAACAACTATTTCTAAAAGGACAATATGTAATTTATCAACTAGTGATTTCTTATTGTTTATCTTTTTTCTGAAATTCTGTATTATCTCTACCCTTTACATGCTTTTTTTCCCTTTAAATAAAAATTTTAAAAAATATTTAGAATTTATATGATGCCCTTTTTCTATGCTAATAGTTTGAGACATGTAGTAGCATGAAATAGCAATGTTATCCTGTAAACATCAAGGAACTTTCATACATAGAAATCAGAAGTATGTGTGAGTAATTCTTCAGTATGCCTAGTTATATTCCTAAGTAAATTGAAGGAACTATAGTTTTTGATAGACCATGATAGTGACGGTTAATGTCCAGAAAGTTAAGCTTTTGTAACTTTTCCTTTTTTTTGCTTAGCAAGAGAAATTAGAAGCTATTTTCAGGGAAAAGGAAAGAAAAAAAAAAGAAGAAGCAGATTTTCATGATTTACTTGTTTTCCTTTAGGGACATGGGGAAACTGGTAGTCCTATTGTCTGGAGAAAAATAAATCTCACTTAGAAATCTTCATTAAACGAGAAGTTCCAAAAATCAATATTCCAGTACTGGACAAATGAGGAGTCTTAACATCTCAAACACATACAGTATAAATTAAATGTGATAGCCATCTATATGTTACCTTAATTTAAAAATGATGAATAGATTACTGTTTTTCCGATGATATCTTTGCCTGTTGGGTAGTGGGCTCTGATGTGATTATTATTTTAATCAATATTTCAGGCTAAATTTACCTTCAGTGAGATATCCCAAAACTAACTATAAAATTTTGACAAATGGTCACACATAACCACTTCCTGTAACCAGATGTGGAAAATTTAAATTGTTCTAAAGAGTTTCCAGGTGCCCTGTTCAGTCAGTCCTCTCTGCTTCCTTCTACAAGTATTTAGTTTCTCTCACCACAGATTAATTTTGCATGTTTAAAAATTTTATACCAGTTCAAAGAATATATTTCAGTGATAGATCACATATCTACCTTCCGTAGGTTTTGGGTTCAAATTCTGAAGATCACACCACAACCTAAGTCAAACTAAACACACAAACATATACACACAGATACACCCACAGAAAGTATTTCACCTGGATATTAATGATTCGTGTGTTTTCCTTCCATGAATTTTCTTTCAAATCTTTTGTTCTTTGAAAAGTTTCTCTTTTGTTGAACTATGAGAGAATTTCGTGGATTTAAAGTACAAGTTCTTTCTTAGGTATATGTTTTTCACACATTTTCTACAAAGTTATGATTTATGTTGAGGTATCTTTTGAAGAACAAAAGTTTTAGGTTTTGATGAAAGTCTAGTTAATCAAATTATTCTTTTATTATTCCTGCACACTATATCCAGCCCTCCAAAATGTTGTACCATGCTGCAAAGATACTCTCCTTTTAATTTTATTTTTTGTTGTTGTTTTATTTAAATGGTTTGAGGTTTTAAATTTTTACATAGTTGTGATGAATCCTTCTTTAATTAATTTTGGTAACTGTCATGAGGTGGAGATGAGGTTAAATCATTTTTAATGTGGATGCCAAGCTGTTCAAGCATTATTTGTCAAAAGGATTTTCCTTATTCCACTGAATAGTTTTGAAATTTTGTAGAAAGACATTTGTGGTTCTAGTTTTCACTCTGCAGCAGTAATTTCCATACAGCGGTAATTTATGGTCTTCTTTTTATGGAATGCAAACTAGCAATAATTTTGTAATGTTTTTAATTATTGACAAAAGGAACAAGAGAAGAAATGAAGGAAGAAGTTATAGCAGGGAAAATAAGAGGGAAAAAATAACAAACATCTTAGATGTGGCCCAGAAGGCCTAACATAATTAAAATCAGCCCTTTTACAGATAAAGATGGCAATCCCGGATCCATTCATTACAACAACTTGTCTGTTCCTTTGTCAGTCTCATTTCTTTCCTATAAAATACAAACTGAAAAAATAGTCATTTACTGTTATTGTTAAATATTGTTTACTATACACAATTTTGTGTGCTGTTTTATTTTGCTACTGGTAGCACAGAATATTTTCACCAGCAATACCCTCGATATATGAGTAATTCCTTGTGTTAGATTAAACATTTATTTCTTCCAATGTTTATCATTTATGGTAAAAACTTTCAAAATAATTTCTTCTAACTTTTTGAAATATTAAATAATAACTAATATGTATATCTATTTCTAAAGCTTTATAGTACATCTTAAAGTCAGATACTAACAGACTTCATCTTCTATCTATACTTTCAAGACTGTTTTTTCCTGCAGTGGATCATTTACATATGCTTACAAATTTTGGTTCAAATTTTGTTAATGCTAGTACTCTAAAAACTTGAGGCAGGAGAATCACTAGTTTAAGACCAACCTGTGAAACTTAGTAAAGGCCTGTCACAAAATAAAAATAAGTGTACCGTTAGAGTTTAGCTCAGTGCAGAGACACTGTGTTCAAGCTCCAGTACCAAAACCTTGTATTATTTATATGAAATTACTTTGTTGTAGTGTACTATCCATTTAATAATTAGTAGACTTGGCTTTTCATTGCTTTTAAAATATTTAATAGAATTAACTAGTAGTCATCCAGGCTGGATGTTTTCATTATATGGAGATTTTATTTCATTATTTTATTTATTTTTGACAAATTTGCTGAATCAATAAAAGCCTTTACTGAGAAGACTCCCCTGCCTTCTATAATTTCATATAATGTATTTATGATTATGATGTTATATAATGTTATCAGTTACAGTACAATTAAATGAATTTTAAAATGTGGAATTTCTATATTATTACAATATAAGCAAATGTATTGCAAAGGCAGTGTACTTTATACAACTATACCTTAAAATATGTGTGTATGTATTACATACACATACAGATATAAAGTAAATGTGTTCACCAAAAAATTAAAACAGGTTTCTTTTTACTTTTACATATGTATAATTTTTAAAACACTGTGTCTTAGTTATTTTTCTTGTTGCTGAGACAAAATACCCAACACCCAAAGTTAGAGGAGGAAAGATTTATCTCACAGTTTGTAGATGTTTCAGTGAGTAATCAGCTGGCTCCAAAGCAGGGTAGTTACCAGAGGGCAACTGAAGAAGAGAACCAGTTTGTGGCAAGCAGAAGACAGCAAAAGCAAGCAATAAGGGTCAATCACAGATCTTTTTATCCCTTATATTTTATCCAGCTATGTGGGCCAAGTAGCACTCACACCCTTAACCCTTGTGTCCTTGATCCCAGCTTTGCGCCATGAATCTAATCCAGCATTGCACACTCTAGATCCAGTCATCTCTAAAAGAGCTCCAACTATGATTACATGAGCTTTTTATGGTACATCTAGACAAAAACTGTAACACGGTGCATATCATGTAATATGATATCTCATTGTATCGCATCACATTGTTATAAGAACACAAAAATGAATGCAACTCATTATTTATGGAAGTGATTTCTGACTCAAACCATACTAAGGAGTGTCAACAAAGCCTAAAATTAATTATAAATTTTTAAATTCTTTATAAATTTTGAAACTTTATTTTTATTATAACTGTATACTTGCAACTGAAGTCCACTACCAGAATGTTTTTTGCTAGGTTTTAGATTCAGTTGGTCATATTTTTATTTTCTTTTTTTTTTATATTTTCATTTTCTTACTGTTTTACCCACCTTCATCCACCTACTTTTGTTTACTTCTCTTAGTGCTTTTCCTTTTTTTCCGTTTTTTTATTTCCTTCCTTTTCTTCCTCCATCCTTTTACATTCATTAAGCCCTATTGTACCAGTACAATATTGGGAAAGTGGAGAGGCTGAGAGCATATTTTAGAACGGTCCTAATCATAAAAAATGATCAAACTAAAAACGGAAACTACTTGTGCAGTGACAACAACAGGGTAACCCGTAAGGGGCATTAAGAATTGTGGTGAATCTAAAACCTAACAAAAAACATTCTGGCAGTGGACTTCTCCACTAATAATAGAGGAGGCTTTTATATGTGAAATTATGAGGAAAAGCTTGATGAAGAAAAGGTAATTGAGTGGGTCATTTAGAACAACATTGCCAAGCATTGTGATATGAAAGTTTAAATTCCATTTTAAGGACATCTTAGATCCTCCAGTTTTGTTTGCAAGGTTGAGAACTGAAACTTTTTGAAGAAATAAAGCTTGAAAAATGAAGCAATACCTTTCCCAGTATCGCTTCCTTTAGAATTTACTTCCAAATCCAATATTTATGTGTTGTGTTCCTTTTTGTTTAGTTATAACTGTTTCAAATGTCAATTGTGTCACTTCAGCAAATATACTGTATTTCCTAAGATTTTGATATCTCCTAGTGGTTAGATCTGTGTTTCACCAAACATTTTACTGAGAAAGAGCCTTTAACTCAACACAGTAGTTTAGATGGCCGGCATTTCAATAATAATTGTAGAGATGTTTAGTTGGTCCCATTCACTAAATCTTTAAATTGACTACCTTTAGCTAGAATTTTGTTGGCTTGAAAGGTGTTGAGCAGAGAGTTTTCTCAAAAGCTCGCACATACTGAGATTCAATTTAAATTTTAAATAACAAAGCTAAAAGGATCAAATCAAAATGGGAAAAACATTTTAAATTATTAATTAAAATGTTCTCAGAACTTGAAAGTTACATTAAGAATTTCAATCACATATTAATGACAGAAAGCTATTACACACTTTCCTTCTTTAAGCAAACTCAGGCCAAATTAACAGCTTTTTCGTTTTGTAACAAGATAATATTTTAAAAATTATTTCACTAGAGAAGTGTCTTGGTATTCTGTGAATCATCATCTTATTTGCTAAAAGCATAATTTAGAGGGCTTGTGATACTACAGAACTACAGAAGGCTAATCTTTCCTTAGCGCTATCTTCCTGTGATACATAGTGACCGCTTTCATTCTGAGTATTTGGTGCCCTACATGACACATCTTAATCCGTTTTACCTCCTTTTTCCTTTCTCCCTTTTCCCCTCCTTCCATTTCTGGTTCTCTTCCTTTTAGTAAAAGATTTATCTCCCTGATTCTTTTTATCTATTTTTTATTTTGCTCTTTGTTTTTTAACACTTTGAATTTCTCATATAAGAAACACCATACAATGTGCTGTGTGCCTGATTTATTTCACTTACTATAATGGTTTCAAGATGCAGTAGTTTTCTTACAAATGACTCAAATCTACACTTCTGTATATAGGAATAATTCTTTCTTGTGTATAAATACCAAGTTTTCTTTATCCATTCATCTTTGATGGACATATAGGACACTTACAGTATCTAGCCATTATAGATTGTCCTGTTATAAACTTAAGTATGTAAATATCACTGTCATAGGGTGTCTTTAACTTTTTTGCAAAGATGCCTAGTAGGGGAATAGGTGGGTGGAATGCAGTTTCTAAGTTTAGTTTTTTGAGGAATCTTCATAGCAATTTCCATAGTTTACTTTCCCATCAACAATGCAGCAGGGTTCTTTTCACCATAGCCTTACTGGCATTTTTATTGTTCAGTTTCTTGACCATTGACATTCTTTCTAGAGTAAGATGAAATAGCAGTGTGTTTTAATCTGCCTTTCTCTAATGACCAGCCATGCTGAACAATTTTTCATGTACTTATCAGCCATTTACTCTTTTCTCAGAAGTGTTTTCATTTCAGTTGCTCATTTTGCTTGAGTCTTTTATTTTTGGAAGTCTATTTTTTTTTTTTTTACTTCTTCTTTCTTCTTCATATATTGTAGGCATTAGCCCTCTATCCAGGAACAGTTGGCAATGATTTTTAATCATTCTGTATTTTGTCTCTTCACTTTGCTGATCGTTTCCTTTGCTGTGCAGCTTTTTAAATTGGATACAGTTCCCTTAGTTTGATCTTGATGTTTTTTTCTTGTTCACCTGGGATTCTGTTCTGAAAGTCCTTGCTATATGTATGACTTCAAGAAATTTGCCTGCTTTAACTTCCAGCAGGCTGTATATTTATTTTAGCATCTAGATTTTTAATTTTAATCTTAGTTTCATCAATAGTGAGAGAAATGGGAATACATTCAGTCTTCTGCATGTTTGCAGCCAGTTTTCTGAATACCGTTTCTAAAACAGCTTTCTTTCCTTTAGCACGTTTTTGGCCCATTTATCAAAGTTCATTCAGGTGGGTGAGTGAGTTTGGGGTTGTTTCTGTAAACTGGATTGTATTCCTTTGGTCCGTATGTCTGTTTCTGTGTTGTTCTTAGGAAGGTGACCTTACAATGTGATGCCTCCTGTTTTTCTTTTATAACTCTGGATGGCTTTTGCTATTCTGGGTCTCATAATGGTTAGATAATAATTTTAGAATTTTCTTTTTTATTCTTCAAGGAATTCTCTGGTACTTTTTATAATGATTAAATTAAATCTGTATATTAGTTTTGAAAGAATGGACATTTTGACAATTGTGTTTCTACCTATCCAGAAATGCAAGATGTCTTGCCATTTTCTGACATCTTCATTGATCTCCTTTTCTAGAATAGTGTAGTTTTCATTCTAGATGTTTTAACTTTCTTGGCTAGGCTCATTCCTAAGTTTTTAATACTATTATGAATAAATTATAGTATTTTCCTGATTTCTATCTCAATGGATTCTTACTATTGTGCTTGATTTTTTTTTTTTTTGTGGGAGGAGGTTGATTTTTTATCTTATTGCATTGTTGAATTTATTACTTTTTAAAGTACTTGAGTGGAATTTTTGGTGTCTTCCATATAAAGGATAGGTTATTTGCTAATAATGACAGTATGACTCTTTCCTTTCTTATACTTATCCCTTTGATTACTTTACATTGGCCCAATGTCATGGGTTATGTCAGTGGCCCCCAGGCCTCATGCCTTTGCATTGTGCATTTGTGATTGGTTCATTGTCTAGCCCTTGGATTGATGGTGCCAGTACTACACCCACCTAGGGGTGGAGCCAGCATACAATGTAATGGCTGAAAGGAGGCGTGTCTCTGGCTTTTTCTGGTTTCCACCTTGCTGTTTGCAGCCACCATGAACTGCGGCCCTGCCATGCCACCTGCCTTGGAGCCAACTGAGTATGGACTGAAACCTCCAAAAACTGTAAGAAATAAACCTTTCTTTTCCCAACTTTGGGCATCAGGTATTTTGTCTCAGCAACGAGTAAAAAGTAAGTAAGACAGAACTTGGTACCAAGGAAAGGGTTGTTGCTATGACTATACCTGACCATGTTTTTCAAGAGGCTTTGGAAATGCCTTGTGGGCACAGTTGGGAAAGGTGCAGACATGTCACCTGGATGCACAGAGCTGAAGCAGCTTAGGCTGTTCTGTAGAGGTGATTCTGGCCAGAGCTCAGGAGACCAGAAAGCCTGTTGGTAAAAACCAGGCTTGGGAGGTTTCTGCTGGGAAGAAGGACTGCATTGTTTGTTGGACTCCCCACGATGTGTGTTATGGCTTGGCAGAAAGTTTGTCTGCATTTTGCTCAACTGGGGAGACTTTGCCTCAGACTGAGACTAAGGGCAATGGACTGATTAATCTGGCAAAGGAAATGTCAAGGCAGTCAAATGTTAAGGCTGTGACATGGCTATTGTTGGGGGCTTTTAGCCAGCTTTATGTTGCAAATCAAGAGCAAAGAGCCCAGCAGCATAATTTAAAATGCTGTGAGTAAGGAAAACTCCACTAAAGCTATTATAAAGTTAAGGCCCAGACTTTGATTGCTGAGAAGGAACAGAGAGATAAGAAAGATGGCCAGGGGGCATCCCAGGAAGCAGTCAGTCTCCATCCTTTGCAGCCTCAAAACTGCAAAAGTGAAAGAATTTGCTCAGAGGAGAAAGCTGCAGAGCACTATGCTCCAGAATGGCAGCAGTCAAATGAGATTCCAAAATGGCAGCGGCCACATAAAGCTCCAGAATGGTGGTGTCCACATGAAGTTTCAGAATGGCGAGAAGCTTTTCTTCACAATCAGGTTCACAGAACCCAGCAATCCAGGCAATCGACCCCTACAGCCAAGAGAGAGAAAAGCCTGGCTACTGCTCTAGCTGGCAGCAAAGCTTGGAGACATCAACATGGCGCTGATTTTAGGTGCAAGGAAAATGCACAAATTCTGAGGGTAAGACAGCTTCCACCCCGATTGCAAAGCGCCTGGGAGGCCAAGCAGTGTGCTCCTCAGAGGACAATACATAAAGATCTAAGGGTGAATCCAAAGGTGCAGTGGAGACCCCAGAAGTTTGAAAAAGCCAGGAAAGTGGATCATCCAAGGAAAGCTGCAAAAACCGAGCAGAGAGGGTTTAAGAAGCTGAAATCCCTGGAAGTGCTGTGGGGGTGGAATCACCCAAGCCTTTTGGAGTTTGCAACCAGATTGCTTCAAATGCTGAGCATGGAACTCTAGGACTTAATGTTCGCCCTGCTGGATGTTGAACTTGCTTTGTTTCCAATACTTTGTATTCCTCTGTTTGTAACTTTTGGAATGGTAATGTTTATCTTGTGCCTTTGCATTTCAGAAATGTTTAATTTTGTTTCATTTGTACAGGGGTTTACAGTTAAGAGTGCCATAGATATCAGAGACTTGGGACTTGGACATCTCAGCAATGCTGAAAATGTTAGGACTTTGGCAACTCTTAGAGATGGACTAAATGTCTTTTGTATAAAGGATGTGCATGAGTCTTTGGAGCCAAGGGTGGAATGTTATGGTTTATGTCAGTGGCCCCCAAGCCTCATGACATTTGTGATTGGTTCATTGTGTAGCGCTTGGATTGGTGGTGTGAGTGCTACACCCGCCTAGCGGTGGAGCCAGGATGTGATGTAATGGCAGGAAGAAGGTGTGTCACTCTCTCTTGCCAGTTTCCACCTCGCTGTTTGCAGCTGCCATGAACTTCAGCCCTGCCATGCTACCCTGCCTTGGATCCAACTGAGTATGGACTGAGACCTCCAAAAACTGTAAGAAATAAACCTTTCCTTTCCCAACTTTGGGCATCAGGTATTTTGTCTCAGGAACAAGTAAAAAGTAACTAAGACACCGATAAGTCTGGTTAATGCTTGAGCATTTTAATGACCGGGGTGATGATAGTGGACATCCTCGTCTTGTTTCCAATTATGGAGGAAAAGCTTTCAGCTTCTTCCCACTTAATTAAATCTTGGTTATTGGATTGTCATAAATAGCTTTTATCATATTGACATAAGGTCTTTCTACACCTAGTTTTTAAAAGTTATTTTTATTATTATGAGTGGATGCTGAAATTTTTCAAAAGCTTCTTCTGCACTTATTGATAAGATCATGTGACTGTCCCTGCTTGTGTTTACAAGGTGTGTTATATTCATTGCTTTGTTCATGCTGAGGCATCCTTGCACCCCAGAGATATAACCTACTTGGTCAAGCTGTATGATCCTTTTGATACTTTGTTACAATCTATTTGCCAACATCTCATTGAGTATTTTTGCATCTATTCTTATTAAAGAGATTGGTCTGCAGGGTTTTTTTGTTTGTTTGTTTGTTTTGTTTGTGTTTTTTGTTTTATTTTTTTTGACCAGGAATTAAATTCAGGATCTTGCACTTGCCTGGAAGCTCATTCCCTGTCTGGTTTTGGAATTGAAGTGACTCCAAGAATTTGTTTGGAGGCACCGCTTTGCTTTAAATTTCATCAAAAAGCTTGAGAAATATTGACATTACTACCTCTTTGAAAGTCTTATAGTGAATACGTCAGATCTTAGTTTTTAATCAGTAGGGTTATTTTCATACACTCTCAATTTCACTGCATGTTATTGTGCAGTTCACAGTGTTTAATGTCTCCTTGGTTTGGTTCTGGTAATTCATATGTGTCTAGGACTCTTCTCATTTTTTCAAGATTTTTCAATTTATTGAAGTATAATTCTTCATACCATCCTAGATATTAACAATCTTCTAGGTTTTGGCGATGTCTGTTGTGATCTGGCCTTTTACATTTCTAATTGCAGGGATGTGACTCTGTTTTCCTTTTGGTGAGTTTGTCTAAGGGTTTGCCTATTTTGTTTATTCTGTCAAAGTAGCTCTTCTGTTCATTAATTCTCTATATTAGTTTTATCTCATTCTGTTAAATTCTGCCTTAAACGTTATGATTTTCTTCCCTACATAAGATTTGGAATTTGACCACTCTTGTTTTTGAGTGTCTGGAGAGGTATTACTAGGTTATTTATTTGAGCTTACAATTTTTCTAATGTAAATTTTGAGATAAATTAATTTTGTCTTCTGACTGCTTTCATAAAGTCTCCTAGGTTCTGGAGTCCTTTACCAGCATTATTGTTTGATTCTAGGAATTGCTTAAATTCTTCCCTGATTTCTTCTGTAATCACTCGATTAATCAAAAGTATATTATGTAAGGTTCAAGTGTTTGTAAGATTTCTCTTATTTCTTTTGTGACATTTCTAGTTTCAATGTGTAATGTTCTGAAAGTACACATGGCATGATTTTGGTTTTCTATATTTATTCAACCAGACATTATGGCCTAGTATGTGGTCTGCTTTGAAGAAAATTCTGTATCCTGCTTATAAGAAAGTGTATTCTCTTATAGTAGGGAAGAAACCTCCGGAGCTATTTATTAAGCTCATTTGATCAAAGATATGGTTCACCTCTACTATTGTTTTGTTAATCTTTTGTTTAGTTAATCTGTCTATTTTTGAAAGCAAAAACATTGAAATCATCCATCATGATTGTGTTGGTGCTTATCTGATTGTTTTTGTCCAGTAGTATTTGCTTTATACATTGAGATACACTGATATCTGGGTAATGTGTATGTAAAATTATTGCCTCTTCCTGTTGAATTATTCCTTTTACTAATATGTAATGGCCATCATTGCCTCTTCTGATTGCTTTTAGTGTGGAGTTTACTTTGAGAATAAAATTGTACACATGCTTTATTCCAGGGTGCTACTTACTGCATGGAATATTGTCCTCGACCCCTTGATTTTTACTCTATCAATTTATTTTTAGATTAGATGAGTCTTTTTAAGGTGAAATTGTTGAATTATAGAGAGTTATTGCTGAAACTTGTTGAATTTATCTTGTCATTGTGGGTTTTTATGTTATTGTTTTTCCTTTGTCTTCTGACATTTGGCTTTGTTATCTTTGTCTAGGATATTACTCCATATTTTATAGAACAGTGGTTTGGAAGTCTTAAAATGTTCTTTCTCATGGAAAGTCTCTAATTCTCCATCATTTTTGAAATATTGCTTTACAGGATATATTAGTCTAGGTTGGAAATTGTTTTCTTTTGGGACTTGAAACGCATCCCTCCAAGCTCTCTTGGTCTTTATAGTTTATGATGAGAAGTCTGCTGTAATCTTAACAGGTTGATTTGGTAAGAGAATTTTACTTTTCTCTGATAGCTTTTAAGATTTTGTGTTTTTTTTCTTTTTAAAAAGATATTCTCTTTTTGATAGAAATCTGGGTTTTTGTGTATGATATGTGGTAGGTATCTTCTCTTTTAGACAGTAAAATTTTTATAAAGTAGTAAAGTCTTTAGAGGAAAAAAAGGATATCATATTTTTTTCCTAGTGATATTTACCCCTATCCATAAGAAGATGTCATTTCCACTCTAAAAACTTTGTGTCTTTTCATGCACTTAGTAACACTGCCATTCATGCTAATATTCATGTCTAATATTACTCCTTTCCTATGAAAAAAATTTAAGTTTATTCTTTTTTAGCATTCTTTTTCTCTTTCTCTCTCTGATTATGTGCACGTGTGTCTTTTACCTCAACTATATTTACAGTTTATATATCATCTGAGGCATATATATCCTGTTAATGTGGAATGCTGGAAGTGTTTTGTATGTGGCTATAGATTTAAGGATTGAATTGAAGGAATTATGTGTTTGCATTATACAATGAGTACACTAGCATGAAAGTAAAGAAACAGAGATATAAGAATGGAAGGGAAGGGAAGAGAAGGGAGGGGAGGGGAGGGGAGGAGAAGGAAAAGGAAAGAACTGTGGTGGGGTGGGATGGGACGGAAAAAGAGCTACAGTATAGATTCATCTAGTGATGCACTCTAATATTGCAATATTGCACTCTAATATTACAATGCCCATACATACTCGATTTGTTACTATAACACAACTGGTAAGGAAAAGATGTAGAATTCAATACCAATATGCAAGTAACTTTTACTGAGTAGTCTCAAAGCCAGAGACATAAAGTACTTACCGTGTAGAAGTAATTCTCAATTTTGTTGTGTGTTCTCCTAGTCCTTTGGTATATTGAAATTTTTCATACATGATATGTTTAGCCTGAAGGTCAGGAACATGAATTGTGTATGGCATGAATGGTCACGAATGACATCTTTTGCTTAGCACTTCCTGAATACTCAGTGTTCATCCTGTAAATAGGGCTACTAAAAATGCCAATATGATTTTTGTGCATATTTCTCTCATTCATCAGATTAATTTTGTATCCCTCATCTAAAAGTAATGGGACATATAGCATTATGTAAATGAAATTTAAAATAGGTTTTTCTGACAAAAAAATAGAGCTTTTGACTT
Organism: Hydrochoerus hydrochaeris; assembly: GCA_004027455.1. NCBI lineage: Eukaryota > Metazoa > Chordata > Mammalia > Rodentia > Hydrochaeridae > Hydrochoerus > Hydrochoerus hydrochaeris. The sequence continues at coordinate 516,571 of PVLA01000331.1, read as the reverse complement.
AAAAATGTACACCTTGACATACATTGCCAAAGTAATTTTGCAGTTAGTTCTTAAATATCAATATAAGCAAAGCATGCATAAGTTACAATGAGACATTCATACAAAAATATATAGAAATATCAGGTGGGGAGCTGGGGATTTAGCTCAGTGGCTTAAGCGCTTCCCTGGTAAGTGCAAGGTCATGAGTTGGATCCCCAGTAACCCCCCAAAAAACAGAAATATCAGGTAGAACAACGCAGCTCAAAAACGAACTACATAAACTGAGGTCTCAATATTGTTAGGACTGCTTCTCTTCAACTCTCACCTCCACTTATTAGCACATCTTTAAGTTGCTTATATCATAAGCATGTCATTTTTGTTACTTACTAATAATTTGTGTTAGTATATGTTTGTGATGCATAATAAATGTATTTATCTGGTGTGTTGGCACATATTCATTGCATTTGTCATTTTTATTTCCCCTTCCCCCTTCCGATCTCCCATCCCAGATCACTTTTCCATCTCTACAATGTGGATCTCTCTATTTCTTATCATTTTTATTTTATTTTTGCTTTAAGGTATTTATTATCTGGGTTTCTCATGTAAAAGAAGCTATATAATATTTAACTTCTATGTTAGACTTACTGATTAAACTCAATTTTCATTCATTTTCCTACAAATGATTTAAATTTATATTTCATTATGGACGTTCTTCTGTTCTCCTATTGAAGAGCGTATAAAGCACTACCAAAATTTAGCTATTATGAGTTATGCTTTTGTGTATAAACATAGATGTGTTTGTATCACCATAAAATGATGTTTTTTAATCTCTTATGAAAATACAGTAAAAGGTACACCTGAGTCGAATGGTGTTGCCAATTTTTAAAGACAAATATCTCCAAAGGAGGAAACTTAAACTTTATATTGAAGCTGCAGCCCTATGAAAATGAACTGACTCTTCCAAAAATCAAGTTCATGATGCTGCGAGATAGAACTCTGGTTGCTACAGTTTGTCCCAGATACCCAGATTGCTCCATTAATGTTGCATCCTCCTTTTTAAAATTGCTGCTCCTGGATAACTACAAAAATCATTAAATTCTACATTCCAGGGGCTGAGGTTTTAGTGCAGCACCATAAGCACTTGCTTGGCAAGTGTAATGTTGTAAGTTTGATCCCCAATAATCCCCCAAAAGAAAGTTAAAAAAATATTCAACATTCCAAACAGAAACATTGCTGTGTTAATTGTATATAAATGTGTTTATAATAATATATGTGAACATATGTCTGCATGTGCTCATTTTTTCAACATTCAGGGAGAATGTTTTCCTATGTATGTGCCAACACATACACACACCCATATGCGTGACTTCTGATATTCATGTGTAACAGCATTTCTTCGGGCTGGGGATTTAGCTCAGCGGCATAAGCGCCCGCCTTCCAAGCATGTGGTCGTGAATTCCATCCCCGGTACGGATTAAAAACAAAAAACAAACAAAAAAAAAACATTTCTTTATCCTGAAAGTATACAAAAATGTGTTGTGTCAAATTCTTGGGTAAAATTATTGAGAAATTTTTTTTCTTGTAGTTATAATTCTTTTGCAAATGGCTAAGTAGTTACATATCTTATGCCATAATAAGAAAAACAAAACAATAAGATATACATATGCTCAATCATAATAATGTATTTATAGTACATTTAATAGAAAGATAATTATATCACAAAATATTATATAATAATACCCATAAAACTGGTGATAGAAGAGATTAAATATGGGACAACATGGTGTCACATGTTTCTGTAAAATTCATGTTAGGATGCAATTTCAACCTTTAGTAACGAGATAATACTGTAAAATTTTTAAATATTATATGAAGTAAAACAGAACAGTAAAAGGAAATAAAACAAAATAATAAGACAGTATGAAATCCACAATCGTTACTATATTACATATTGTTATCCTCTAAATAATTACCCAGACCACAGACCCTAGGCCTGCAAAGTCAATCAAACAGGATAAAAGTCCGGTTCCTTCCCTGTTTCAGTTACTTCAGTCATTAGCCTGGGTCACATCTGGTTGCTTATGGGCAGTGGTCGGGGAGGTAGAGGTGTCTTCTTTACTCTTTCTCCTTGGCTGATAGGGCCTCCACCAGGCTGTATGGCTTCCTTGCTGATTCTCCCTGGCCAACAGGGCCTCCGCTGATGCAGGGGAAGTGGAGGCACATTGCTTCTTCGCTGATTCTCCCTGGTGGCTGGCTGGATCTCCTGTCAGCACATGGTGCTCCTTGTTTGCCAACACCGGGCAGGACCTCAGGCAACACACAAGGGGTAGGGCTGTATTTCCTCTTTGCTCCTTCTCCCTTGGCAGGACTTCTGTCACAGACTGGGGGTGGGAGTGGGGATAGGGGTGGGGTGGGGGTGGGGGTGGGGTGGGGACTTCATTGCTTCCTTACAATTTCTCTGTCCCGCAGCTCCGCCATCACTGGTGGTTTTATTTTTGCTGAATTCCTGAATTATCTCTTTACATGAGCTTCAAGTCTCAGTCCAGATCTTTCCTGTGTCAGTGGGACCCACTCGACTTCTGATTTTTTTCCTCATGTTACTTTATTCCAGGGTCTAGACAATAAAACTTGGCAAAGTTCTTTCTCTGCAGCTTACTGCTCCGTCATTTTCTTGAAAGTCCTCTGCAAATCTTTTTCTCTTTGATTCATCTAAATTCAAGCTTTGTGTACAACCAGACATAAGACAGAGACAGAGACAGTGACATACATACATACATACATACAGACACACACACACATAACACACACAGAGTGAGAGAATCCAACCAAAAATTTCAAAATTTGCTTAAGTTTAAAGTCTTTTTTAAGAGACATAATTCTTCTGCAAGACTATACAGAAATAAATCAAGGAAATATTTACTGGAGGAGGGGTTGTTAGTGCAGTAGAAAAATACAAATCATTTTATGGTAGATGATTAAATAGTACTATTACGGATGGTCTCAATGAGAAAATGATATTGTAGTAAAATCAGAGGATACTGAAGAATGGAAAGTTCTAGGTTAGTATTCAAGCGGAAGGGATAAGATATGAAAACAGTCATGTTGGAGAAATAGCTATTGTCTTGTAAGTAAAAGGACCAAATCATGGCAGATATTTTGGAATAATGTAAGGCTTTAGCTTTTATTTTTTGGAGATCAAGAGCAATTAGAAACTTTTGAGCTGACTTATACTTTAAGAAGCAAAATTTAAGCAGTCATTTTGAAAATAGAGTAGGGCCAGGTAAGGTCTAAAAGAGAAAGTCCATTAGAGAATCTATTGCAAAGTCCAAGCAAAGAATGATAACCCCAAACAAGTTGGGAACAATAAAGATATTTTAAAAAATAAGTTCATGATATATATATTATATAAGATGACAATTTTCACACAGGGTGGGTACAGAGATTGAAAGAAAATAAATCAATTTTGAATGATACAATTTTTTACTGAAAAATTAGGAACAATGAAGATTGACTTAATTGATGGGAGAAAAATAAATGACAGAGAGTTATAAAAGTTAATCAAAAGATGCAAAGTTCACTTTATCAGGTCTCAATCTGATTTGGCTATTAGAATATTGGATGGAGATGTGCAGACAGGATGTGAAGTTTTTGTCTAGGATGAAATTCTAGATGAGAGTTTTAAAGTTGTGATTCATAATTTGAGGCATGAGATTCAGTAAGACAATCAAAGGAAAAATGATATATAAAGAATAAAGTTGAAATAAGGATTTCCAAGCAGAGAAGACAAAAGAGAGCATATACTGAAGTAGAAAACTGCCAGGAGAGTAGGCGTGCACATGGTGTTGTGAGGAGTGAATAGAGGTATATGAGGACGAGAATGATGAACTGTATGAAATGTTGCTGATAAATCAAGTAACTTGAAAATTAAGAACTGATTGTACAGTGTAGCATCATGGACATCATTAGTCACCTGGATAAGAGCTTTTTAGTGGAGTACTGAAATGAAAGCGTGCCTGGGCATGTTCAAATGCACGTGAGAGAGGGAAGGTAGTGTGAACCTCTTGGTGACATTTTTTTGAGAAGGTAAAAGTTTTGTAATAATGATGACATCACAATGTTTGATTAAATTCTCTTAAATGCATTTTCATGAGATTGATGTTCTTTTTCATTGGTTTTATAAAACTGGAGAACTTTCCTGCATGACACAATGATGTTGTATAGGGATTAAGTGCAAGAAGAAAGATATAAATCCCTTATATAGAGAGCTTCCCACTTATAATCTGCCAAAATAATTTGGTCAACAGTAGGTTATATTCAACTTATCCATCAAATGGATTCTTTTGAGTCCATTTTCTTTAGTATTGCAATACTTCTAATAGTTTTTCCAGCTAATGAGTCTCAGTGTCATTCGTAGGTGACCAAAGATACTATCTTAGCAGTAGCCATCAGTAGTACCTAGGTTTTAAAAACTTGAATAGCAGTAATGTCAGGCAAAATGCATATTTTATAAAAGAATATAGTGAAGTATTTCATATTTGTAGAAAGTTAGAGAAAAGTATAGGATGATGTAATGTTATAAATACTGCCAGTGTGACTGAGACATGTAAATACAGTCTTGTTTACAATGTTTGTTAATTATAGAAACCGATAGGAATATTTTTATTTAACTAGGATTTAAAATGTGTAAGAAGATTTTATAGTGAGTGGAAAGAGACATGGATATAGTATCCACATTCTAATACAAATAGTTGACAAGCTAATTTTACACAAATGAATTAAGAAAACTAAATCACTAAATAAGACCACAATATCAGCTATAGCCTGTGATAACTATATTACCATTCTTTTTACCTTATGATTTCTACTGTCCTAAGTTAATCACTGTGGTTTTCTTTCACTGTTTTCTCCTCCTTCCCCCCAAACCCATAGTCCAAAATTCATTCACTTGGGTTCTTTTTAATAGACCTATTAAGGAAAACTCCCTTGAGATGAAGTAGGGTGCTGTATGATCTTCTTCACATCCAAACTCCACCAGCCCAGTGTTGTAAGAGGCCTCGCCGCCACTAGCATCGGTGTAACTTTGGTTGTATGATGTTCTTTTGGGTTAATTTTTTTTTCTTTTCACAAAGGCATTTTCATTCTAAACTCCTCTTTCACAGTGTATGACATGACTTCTTACAGTTTACCTATAACCCACATTTCTGTTAAGCATTCTTTTATCACACCTACTTTGAATTAGCCTAAATTGTGAGTGACAATTTCTTGCTGCCATGCCACCTAATACTGTAATTGATATTTGACTTGTCTCCAAGAAAAAAATCCTATAATGAGATTTTTGGATTGCATTCTGCATATCTTTGAGAAGCCAGAGAGAGCCACTCTTGCTGAGAACAGGTAATCCAAAAGGCATCTAGCCAATACATGCTGTAGTTAACATTACAATTGCTCCAATTATCACCAGTGGTTCAAGAAATGAAGTGCAGGTGTTGAATATTGGACCATCGATTGACTGAAGTATTTAATCACTATGACAACAGTAGTAATTATTATATTTAGTTTCCCATGACAACATTAGAAAATGTATACAGGGAAAATGTGAAATTAACAATTATAGAAAATAGTAAGATTAAATATGGAAAACTGCAAGTTCTCTATGGCACGTCTTTTTGTTTTGGTAAATATTTCAGAGATACAAAGCCACATGAATTCAAACACAATTCTGATCTCTTAAACCAAAGAAATGGCATTAAATGTAGTACTGGGAAATGAAGAGACATTGGAGTGTGAGATAGGAAGATAGTGAAGCTGAAAGCATGATCTTCTATGTCTTTTAAAAATATGCATTTCCCCCAATAGGCCTTCTCACAATAGCCTTATGCTAATGGTATGTGAACAGTTTCCTTACAAGCTGATGATGATTCTTTGAGGTCTCAGTTTTACCACCCTTCATTGCCTGTAGGCTTGTAAGAAATACTAGCCCCAAACCTAGATGGAAATTCAAGATTGGATTCAAAGCATAGTAAACAATATACAAATATAAGTGTAGACCTTGTTCAAACTTTTGAGATAGAGCCAGAACACATGAGTAAGGGTAAATTCTAAAAGAAGTAAACATTAGAAAATAAAGTACAAATTGCTTAGGCTGAATTTCTTTTCAAGAATACCATAAACTGGATTCAAATTACATGTATTGGTTTGAAACCACTAAAAAGTAGTGTCAATAATCTGCTAGATCAGCTAATGGAATCTAGGTCTGGAGGTAGTTTATAGTTAATGAAATAAAAATGTATGAGCTTTCTCGGAATAATACAAAATAAGATTCTCCTTTTTCTTATGTGGTTGCATACTGCTTGTCTAAATATTGGGCTACATTGTGACATTTCATAGAGGCCTAAAAAACACCATGATTCGATCCTCCCTGTTATCCTCCGTTATACTTTATTTCATTATCTCCTTTATATCTACTTCCTTTTACTTTTATGTCATCATTTTTCATCCAAGAGTCCAAACATAAGACAAAAGATGGAATAGTTGTCTTTTTGATTCTGGTTTATTTCCCTGAACACGAACCCCTGCATTTCCACTCATTTTCATGAAAATGTTATGATCTCACTCTTCTCTATGGCTGAATTCAATTGTACATATGTATTGCATTTTCTTTATTTACTCATGCAGTGACTCACCCTTGGGCTGATTTGGATAGACTGGATTGTGCTGTGATGCGAGTGTCCATGTAGTGTGCTGAGTCTAACTCCTTTGGGTATTAATCTTGAGGTCAGGAATAGCTGAGACGTGGCAGTTCTAGTTTTAGTTTTACAAACAGCCTTCTTACCCATCTGCCCAGTGACAAACTCTACTAATTTTTGCTCCTCCCAGCAGCATATAGTTTTCCTTAACTTTAGTTGGCTTCAGAACACTAAGTCAGAATTCATAATTGTAACAAAATCATGAGTTAATTCATAGACACATTAAAGTTGAAAACCACTGCTTTATAGGTACTGTGAAATGGATATATTCGCATGTGTAACCTGGCAAGTTGCTCTTTCTCGCAGCTTTTATGAGCGCTCAGAAAATATACAAAGCAATACTGATTAACAAATGCAAAGGCACCTTGTAACTTCTGTGAATTAATCTACATTTTATACTGTTTTCTGTGGATTAGAAATGTCAGATTAGGAATGCACTAGATTTCTTGAACAATAGGAATAAAAAAGTGACCTTATATATAAAATACCATAGTGATAGGGATGGAATTAATATGCAGATTCTGCAAGTTAGTCCTGCTTACTAACGCTGATCTGGCTACTTCTGTTATGAGTGATTAATTTGTCAGCAACAGAGACCAAGATTAAATTGCAAATAATTTATTATTCACATGGTATCCAGCTAAACGCCCAGTGAGATTGGACTCCCTCTTATCTTGGAGGAGACAACGCATTGTCTTTTAGTGATGGACATACTGCTGTGCAGATCTGTATTATCTGCCTGCTGAACTCCTGTTTGGTTCAACATACATGTGCTCACATCATGCCTTTTCCGATCTTTTGATCATTGCATGCAAGACATACAACCTTATTTCCAGTACAAGAACTTATGTAAGGCAAACAGTAGTAAGATATATGCAAGAAATAATTTACTCTCAGAAATATTTTTAGGTGAACTATTCAGAGGTTTTAACTGTATTATGTAATCATCACCATGATTCAACTATAAAATTCTTCTCACAAAGCTAACACTCTTTAAACATACAAGAGTCTTATTACTCCTTCCAGTAAGACCTTTGTTGCTCTATGATTTTGATTAATCTAAGTACAATGTATAATAGGAATAGTATTTGTCCTTTTGTGTGATTGGTTTTTATAGTATAATTTCATCTGTGTTGCAAGAATTTCTCTCCTTTTTAAAAAATGAATATTTCTTATATGTATATAATATTTTTATGGACCAACATGCCCATGAATGGATGTTTGAATTTCTTCTACACTTTAGTTACTATAAATAATAATTCTATGCCAAAGCTTACATAAATCTCTCTTTAAAAAGTTGGTTTTAATAAACGAGTATATACATGGGTGATTCTATTTGTAATTGTTTTTAGTAAATGACAAACTACTTTCCACAGCAACTTACAGATTTAATTTTTGTGGTACCTTTATGCACTAACATTATTCAACTCTGGTTAAATTAATTGATAATTTTTTTTCTCAATGGAATGTATGTTTATCTAATACACACTAAGACTTTTCTGAGTAGTCATCACTCTAAAAACGAATCTATATTCTTACATTTAAAATCATTCAAAGAAACGTCAGAAAACAGAAAGCAAATGATCTTTACCAATAAATTAGGATAAATAGTAAACTATAGGGTCTTATGAATATAATCAATTCCAATTAAAATAATTCAAAAAATAGGTTTTATTCCAGTAGGTAATTTGCCCCTAGTAATAATTAATTGAAGGACAAATTGAATAACCATTATGTGCTCAAGAAAGTACTAGGACAGTAAATTCTGTCATTTTCTTTGTCACAGTGTCTGCAAAAGAAAGATAAATATATTTAAGTTTGATCATTAAAGAGCCTCTAATGTGCACTACTGTTGAAAATTTTCTGCTGGGCTCATCACAAGAGCCAAACAAGCCAAAAAAATTTAATTAAATGAATTTCTAGCTATATTTACAATAATGTAAGCATTCTTTTGAATTTTCTGTAGTACAATTAAATACTCTTAAAACATCAAATTAAAGATGCTTCTTTCAGACAGTTTTAAGTAATTGTTTCATTCACTTGATCCCTAAAATGATGACCTTCATCAGAAGCATTTTAAGCATTGAAGAACCTGCTTGAAATAACCACAAATATAGTTCATTTCTTTTAGAGATTAACTCTGGTTAAATTAATTGATATATTTTTTTCTTTTTTATCCTCTTATAAAAGGAATCATTCTTCTAATATCCTTCTTGGATTCTTCATTGTTAGTGTAAGACATACAGCTGTCTTTTGTGTTTCGCTTTTGTTTTCCTAGTTTTATGAATTCAATTATTAGTTCTCTGTGTGTGTATGTGTGTGATCATTAAGGTTTCTACATAAAATATAGTCAAGGGAATGTGTATTTATCCAATACTGATAGAGATCTTATCTAGAAATTATCAACTTTATACAATATTAATACAATATCAGCCTGAAATCCAAAAGAAATTGTCTATTTTTTATTTATATTTTATTACTGGTATAAATAAGATATTACTATCCAATATAGAGAGAACTTCTACAACCCAATGTTACATCTCAAAATTACTTTGTCTGGCTTTGAAATGTTTTCTGTATACAAACATATATTATACAAAAGTTAATAGTCTTGATTTAGCCAAATCCACAATGTACACACTTATCAAAACATCATAATGTACACCTCACATATAGTTAATTTTAGTAGCCAATTAGATAATAACATTACACATGGAAAACTTTAAGGTATTTTTGAAGAAATGAACTATATTTGTGGTTATTTCAAGCAGGTTCTTTAAGGCTTAAAATGCTTCTGGTGAAGGTCATCATTTTAGGGATCAAGTGAATGAAACAATTACTTAAAACTGTCTGAAAGAAGCATCTTTAATTTGATGTTTTAAGAGTATTTAATTGTACTACAGAAAATTCAAAAGAATGCTTACATTATTGTAAATATAGCTAGAAATTCATTTAATTAAATTTTTTTGGCTTGTTTGGCTCTTGTGATGAGCCCAGCAGAAAATTTTCAACAGTAGTGCACATTAGTGGCTCTTTAATGATCAAACTTAAATATATTTATCTTTCTTTTGCAGACACTGTGACAAAGAAAATGACAGAATTTACTGTCCTGGTACTTTCTTGAGCACATAATGGTTGTTCAATTTGTCCTTCAATTAATTATTACTAGGGGCAAATTACCTACTGGAATAAAACCTATTTTTTGAATTATTTTTAATTGGAATCGATTATATTCATAAGACCCTATAGTTTACTATTTATCCTAATTTATTGGTAAAGATCATTTGCTTTCTGTATTCTGACATGTTTTTTTGAATGATTTTAAATGTGAGAATATAGGTTCATTTTTGGAGTGATGACTACTCAGAAAGTCTTAGTGTTAGAAAATTTATATTGATACCATATAAATTGGTCTACAGAGTGAAACATTTTCAATAACTTATAAGGAAAATTAAATTTAGAATAAATAAAGAAATAAGAAAGAAAAAAATAAAAGAAAGAAAGAAAGAAAGAAAGAAAGAAAGAAAGAAAGAAAGAAAGAAAGAAAATTAGAAAATTAGAGAAGGTCTATAATATTTTCTATCCTTTTGCCTGGAATAAACACCTAATTTGGACAACTACAAATTCAAAAATTTTAACAAGTGGAATTGTTGGAAGATACATTCATGTTTTTGTTCCTGCCGAAACATCCACCCACATAGCTTTTTTTTCTTCTTGTATGAAGAGAAGATTGTAAATAGTTCATTTTCAAACATTTGAGACTGAAGTACATATCAAGGATGTTCAAAGCTTTTCAGACAGACCAGTAAGGAAGAAAAATTTTTCCTTTATGAATGAGACAAATCAGATTAAGTCAGTACAATCTACATTATATCACACAGGTGCAGGTTCTGTGGTGTCTCCAAAGTAAGGAATAATGAAAGAAAATATTTGCCTTAGTGGACCAGAATATGCCAGTGTCAAGGGAAGGAAATGGCAGGACTCGAGGCAGGGGTGGACACAGCTCCAGCCGAGGTGATGCAGGGGGCAGGTGAAGGGCAGGCACCTTCCCCTACAGCTGACCTCTGTGTTACCAGATTTAATAGGAAAGGATCAACACCTGAAACAGACACAAATGTCCTTGGTCTGTTTCAAAAGTTAAAAATGAAGACTTTCACTATTATAAAGTGGTAAACAATGCTGTAGGAGTTCATATATTCTTTTCTGGTTTAAGTTAAAATACTTATCCATGCTACAAAGCATCCTGGCACATAGACTTTCAACAGCACCAAATATTTTCTTCAAACTACAATAATAAAAGCTCCTCCATGAAAAAAATTACCTATAGGAATTCTAATTTGAAAATTCCCAAATTTTAATGTGCTTTCAAATCATCAGCACTTTTAAAAGTAGATTCCACAAAACAGAAACTGATTAATGTACAGGTTTCACTACTCAGCAATCTAAAATTGACAGAATTAAAGTTGAAAACACATTTCATTCATCTAAGATATTGATCAATAGCAAAGAACTTATCAGCCATAGAGACTAGGTTCTCAGAAAGAGAAATTCTAAATCATTCCCTTTTCATTTCCTTTTTTAAGTATCAATTCTTACAGCTCTCTGAAGTATATAGTTCATAATTCTCAACTATAGTTATTCCAGTTAATACACCAGCACTTCCTACTCCTATCTAACTATAACCTAGTGTTCACTGATCCTCTTGTCCGCACCATACCTCCCCATCAACCTTCCCAGCCTCTAGGAACCACCGTTTTAATCTTAATGTATTATGAGATCAATTTTATTGATCTCATAATACATTAAAAAATTAATTGATACATAAAACATAAAATATAACATATTATAATGTAAGGATTTGATATGCTTATACATAACTTATTATTTAAATCCAGTTATAACAGCTGAGTGTAATGGTACATATCTCGAGTTCCAAAATTCTGGGATGCTGAGTCAGGAGGATCATAGGTTTGGGGCCAGTTTAGACAACTTAGTGACTCTGTGAGATCTTGTCTCAAAGTAAAAAATAATAAAACACCTGGGGGTGTAGCTCATTGTGAAGGTCCTTGGTTCAATCCCAGTAATATCCACCACGCCTACCATACACACACAAAATGGCAAAGAAAAAATCTGGTTAAATATATTTACATCCTCAAACACTATTTTTTTTTGAATTTTTTTTCTAGCTTTTGAAATGCAAAGTACATTATTGTCATCTTTGGTCACCCTACTGTACAATAGCATGCCCAGCACTACTTGGTCCTATTTTAAGACCCATTGATCAACCTCTCCCCAGTAACGCTGTCGCCACCTCCTTCTGGCCTCTTACGGCCATCATTCTGCCCTCAACTTTCATGATCTCCATTTTGTTATATTCCTCACTTGAATGAAACAAACGGCAGAAACAGGCTTTTTACCACCTGTACTTGATTTATCCTCTCAATGTAATCAATTGCATTTACCAATTTACTGAATTCAATTTTTTAAAGCTCTGAAATAGTGCTTAAAAGCTTAATTAAAATTCTTGTTCTAAATCGCATATCTAAAAAACAATAAAAATTGGTGACAGATACTGTCATGGTTTTTTGTCGGTGGCCCCAGGCCTCATCCTTTGCATTGTGCATTTGTGATTGGTTCATTGTCTAGCACTTGGATTGGTGGTGTCAGTGCTGCACCCGCCTAGGGGTGGAGCCAGCATACAATGTAATGGCTGAAAGGAGGTGTGTCTCTGGCTCTGTCCGGTTTTGCCTTGCTGTTTGCAGCTGCCATGAACTGCGGCCCCGCCATGCCACCCTGCCTTGGAGCCAACTGAGTATGGAACGAAACCTCCAAAAACTGTAATAAATAAACCTTTCCTTTCCCAACTTTGGGCATCAGGTATTTTGCCTCAGCCACAAATAAAAAATAACTAAGACAGATGCATTTTTCATTAAAGAAAGAAAATTCACTACCTCAAATGAGAAGTCACTGAAAAATTTGGAATCTTTGTCTTGCTAAATTTTGATTTATTGGCTGTAGAACTTAAGAAGAGGTTCGTCTGAGGTTTCTGAGGAATTTCAATGGAGCCATAGGTTAAGAGATACAATCTCTTCATATAGTCGAGGTTTGAGCCTTCATCTTTGTAAAATCAATCCACACGTATGTTTAACATTTTATATAATTGACTGATTGATTACTTAATGCAGGGAAAAGTTCTCACCAGTAGTTCAGGTTGTACTTGAACTCTTATTAAGTGTAGATTGGCCTCAAACTCAAAGGGATCCTTCTGCTCAGCCTCCTGAGTGATGAGATTGTAAGTGTACACCACCATACTTGAAATTCATATATGTCTTAAAATAGTATCTTTAATGATATTTGATTCTCTTATTTCACATCTTGAGTGTTTTCTTCGGGGGAGGGTGGTTGCAAGCCAAATTTTATTTCTTTTTAAAACTTTTGTATTATTATGCATGGGCCTTGTGGAGACTCAAAACATATACATATAATTTGGAATTTTTTTTTGCAAGTTTTTATTTTTGGTGTGAAAAACCTGATTCAATTCTATATTTTTCCCAGTGGTGTAGAATATCTTTTTATTAACTACTTTTCTATAATCATTAAATTGAAAAAAATGGTATGGTATGGTATTTACAAATTTTAGCGACATTAATTGGATTGTCTAAAAATAATAAAATTTTGTAATGTTCTAAAGATATAAAATTTTGCATATTTTATGAATCAGATAAGTTCAGTATTTATTACTACTTTGTTGAGTTGATTCCATAAATAAATGCTAATGAGGTTCTTTATCTTAATATAATCTTTCTTGCTTGTTATCTTGTTAATTTTGCTTTTATCAGCAAGAAATGGCCTTTTACTTCATGACAAATTCTTAGTGATAACTTTTAATGCACTGTTGCTCCATTTTGGTAACTGTATTTCCCACACATGATCTTTTATTTTTCTGTTGGCTTGTATGCATATGCCAGATTTTTAGGGCTGGGATATAGCTCAGCTGCACAAGTGCAAGATTCGGAGTCCAATTCCTGGTTTAAAAAAGTCATATTTTGATTTCAGTTATAAAGCCAGTCATATAAACTGTACTGCATACTGCTCCAAATTTAATGGAAAAATTATTTTATATGATAGACTCTATATAAATCACCAGTAGCAATGAGATAAAAATATTATTCATTTATTAACTATGTTTTTTAGCAGCTATACTTCTAAATATACACTGCTTTGTTCCTTATAATAACCCATATTCCTGACTGTAAGAATCTGGGAACCTTGTTTGCAATCATAGAGCTCATGTACGTGGGTCATGATTTTATACATAAATGTGACTTTTGTGTTAGTTGTTTTTTTTCTTTTTTGCTACACAGTACTATTATCAAAACTTAATGTCTTAAACAATATTGTTTGATAATTTCTTTGTATCAAGATCTATGCTCAGCAAAGCCAAGCCCTCTGCTGGTCTCAAAAGATCATGACCAAGAAATTTCAGGGATAACTTGAGTCCGGACTATGGAAGTACCCACCTCAGTGCACGCTCAGGCTGTGGGCACAGTCGTATTCCTTGTGGCTGTGGGACCTGCCTGACTCCCGCTGAAGGTTACCTTAGCCACTAAATGCTCCTAGCTTTCCCTGCCAGGCTTGCTTCCAAGCGACCTCTTGCTTTGTCAAAGCCATCAAAGGAAAGAGACAAAAAGGTTGCTGGTGCTCAGCAACATAGTTACTACTGTCACTAGAATTTCAGATAATGTAGCCACATAATTGCCTCATGGAAATTGACATCCCAAGGAACATTTCTCACATTTTGTGGAGAAGAAAGTCACACTTTACACCCAGGCTCAAGGGAAGTTGACACAAGGTGTAAAGAAACTAGGCAGGTGTCATGGAGAAGCTTCTCTTCAGAGGTACTTTTTAATTTCTTTAACTCGAGATACCGCCACTGTGTTTGGCCTTCTTCTGTCTGCCTTAGTGAAAATGAGGCAACTTGATTATTCCGAGACAGTCACTTTTAAAATTGTGTTCCTACTCTGAATTCCAGTTTTGTTGGTCTATAATTCTTCCCTTCTGTCTTCTTTTATAAGTACAAGCTATAATATAGGGAATTACATCATTATCTGTATTTATGATAAAGAAGCTCAGGTCACTGACAATTACATTGTACTAGTCTCTATTTTACTTTAGAATAATTTTCATTTTATTTCTTTAAACATTTGTCAAGAAAATTAGAGGGCATAAAACTCCAAAAAGTAATTTGTGCATTAATACAAAGTTTGTGTAATATTCTTAACAACTCAATGGACAAATGACATAGAATCAAAGATAAATAACTTACATTTTAAAGTGTATATTGTATATCATTTATTTAATACTTTATTAATAACAAAATAAATGTTAACAACTGACTAAACATCAAAGTATTTATGTAAGTTCTTAAAAGAAGTTAAGACAGAATTTAAAACAATCACATTAATGAAATTTCATATTTATCATTTTTCATGAAGTTAAAATATGTTATTATTTAATAAATGTGAAAGAATATTTAAGTGATACCTCTCATTTTGTAGTTGTTTGAACTTTTCAGTTAAAAGAGAATTTGAATTTTACAGACAAATTGTAAACTAATTTGTTTTTAATGCCACCAAGATTTTGTGCAAGTGCTAATGACTTGACTTGGGATATTAATCTTCCATTTTTAGCAGGAATTATCTGTGGTCAATATATTCTTAATATTCAAATCACTGTCCGAACAAAATATCTTTTCTTTATAAAATTCCTGGACACAGACTTGATGTTTTTCTTGTCACAAGAAAGTTCTCCAAGTATTCTTGCTATGACAGGAACCAAGGCATAGATGAATTTTATGATTATATCTTCATAGACTAAGAAATGTGAAAAAATAGAGTAGAGAAAACTAGGAGTTCACAAGTTTTCAACAACAAGGATCTGAACATGAAAAGTCTTATTTTAGCAAGATAATCTTGGAATCTAGATTTTACTTAGTAACTATAAAATTACTGCGCTCAGTGCTTAACCTCACTATTAACCTTGTATTTTTACTTTTTAATTTTTTTACTTAATCAAGTTATCTTTTGCTTGCAGAGACTAATTTTGAAAGAGAAAGCAATAGATGCTTCTGATTATATGATGTAACTAAATTTGCTTCCAGGTAACAGACTAGTGAAACATTCCTGGAGAAGTTTAACATTACCCATGTTGGTTATATATCCTTAAATGATTATTTTATAGCTTCAAGTAGTGTGTTCTATGCACAAAGTTTACTGATTTTTGTTAAAGGTTTATTAATTTTCTTAGATTTTGTAATAATTCCAATAAATCAATCAGTGTCTCTCCCTGTAGAAATAGTTTTTCAGCTTCATAGAATTTGTTTAATTAAAAAGGCAATGGAATTCCTTCCCCATTGTCACTTTCAGAGTAATTTTAGAAAGTCATTCATTTGTGCTAATGCTTCCTATTTAAAGAAACATAACTTTTTCAGGAAAACATTAAATATGCAACTATGGTTTATATCACATACATGTATAATTTTTATAAATATATATTTGGGAATTTGTCTTGTAAAGGTATATGCTAGGAATACGTATATGTATATATGTGCATAGTACACATATACACAAGTGTGCTGGAATTAATACAATTTATTCCTCTTAATGAAAATCATTCAATATAAAAATTACTTCTAGTATAAATCTGTTGAATAAATTTTTCCAACCGTCAAATCTAAGGTGGATTTTGGTGAGAAAATATGAAATTATCTCAAGTTAGGAAATGAAGACGATGGTGGTCCTCTCTGGTGATCACAGTCTGACCCCCAATGAGAGTGCAGTAAAGGCAGGAAGACCTTGCCATTGGAAACATGATGCATCCCTGCGTTTTGTCTAAAAGGATCATTCTCACCCTGCCTTTTACCTTCTAACAGTCATCACTTGGCATCTTTGAATTCACATAAAGATTACTGACAACTTGCTTTGCCTATCTGTTGACCAAAAATAATACAGCTAGTTGTAATATGAATAGACATAGTTTGTAAAGACATCTGTAACATGAGGTAAATATGCTGTTTAGCTTCAGCTGCTTTCCCTTCCAGAATGGACTTAGTAACATCAACAATAATAATCAAAATTTACAATTGTTAATTGCTTTTCTGCATCAGAGGTTTCAATTAGCATATCACATCAACTATGTCTTTCAGTCCTAAAAACAATCCAAGAGCAGCTTTTTATGCAAATAGCCTTCAATAAAATTGGTAAGTAAGGAGGAGGTATTTAAAATAATAAGGAAATTGCATTGATTTATAAATTACTTTCAATAAATTTATATTTTGATGCAAACTGGTAAAGCTTTTTTCAACAACTAAAAATGAAGACTTTGCTGTGTCAGAAGATTAAAACAAAATAAAACAAAACAACAAAAAAACCCCAGAAAGCTATACCTGAGAACCTTTATTTAGTGAAAGCAGAGTCTACATTAGTAGCTATGTGAACACTTATAATTGATAATATATTGATCTCTCTGGAGAATGTGGTAATACAGATGAATGAGTCCTATAGTTATTCTTTTGAATTAAAATAATGTATTCTACTATAAGGAGTTCTTTAGGTATCATCCAGTGTCTTTTGGAGCTAAATTTATTTACATAGTCATAACTCTTTTATATACTTTAATAAAATAGATCAGTTGAAATTGATTTCTGTAAACCATAGTACATTTTATTGTTTCTTAAAGAGATCTTTGTAATGTGAGAGAAACATGAGATTGGTGTTGCATCAGAGCTGTTTGATTTCAACTAGTAAAATACATGGAATCATTAATAGATTAAGAAATATTAGAAACCTACTCTCTTTATAAGTCATATTTAAGAACTGTCCACAATTCAGCCTGGTCAAAAAAATTACAAAGCAAGCAAGCATCAGGATGTTACAGTGGAATGGTGTATCGTTCTAACTGAGTACCTCAGACATGTCTGCAAGAAAAATGGCTTCTATTGTGTGTCTGTACACTAGTTTTTTCTCTCACATTAAGATTTATTTTTATGGACTTGTTTTAAGATAAAGGAAAAAGATGCAGTTCTCACCATTGGAGATTCTGCTACTTCTTTATCTCTGCCTTTTTTCTTTCTCTCTCATTTTTGACCAATCTCTTTTTATATCAGAAGTCTTACCAAGAGAATTGAAGTATCAGACTCTGTTATTACAGGTATTTCTTTTTGTTAAGGATAAAATTCAATGATAACTCCCAGGAGAATTGATGCGCAGGGAGGGGAAGAGATTCATATTGTTAAAGGGAAAGAAATAGATGATGAAACTTATCAGGTGCCTGAATTCAGTTGCGTACCTCATCTCCCCAAAGTATTACTTATGAAGAGTATAATGGCATTTTGATATTTTTTCATCCATCAAGGAAAATTTTCTGATATATATTTGAATATTTTGTTTGTATAACGATTTGTAAGACAATTAGAATTCAAGAGCCAAAAAATGCATTTAAGTAGTATATGCTTGTAAATAACTTTCTTTGGTTTGCAGGTACAATTCTGGTGGACAACATGCTGATCAAAGGGACTGCTGGAGGACCAGACCCCACCATAGAGCTCTCTTTAAAGGACAACGTGGATTACTGGGTGCTGCTGGATCCTGTTAAACAAATGCTTTTCCTGAACAGTACCGGCAGAGTTCTGGATAGAGATGTTAGTGAATGTTTTTCTTTGTTGTGTGTTATAACAATGCTATAGTTTAAAAATTTGCATGTGTTTATTGATAGATGTTACATTTTCTTTATATAATTTGAGTTTATTTCCTGCTTTATTGGCAACAAATCAACTCCTTGAAAAAGAATAAGTAAAGAAACTAAGGTGTGTCTGATAGAAACATCATATTTCCTTTTCAGTATTCTGAAGAAGAGAAGAGAATGTGCAGAATTGAAAGGTTGTAATCTTGAGCAAATAGGACAAGCACTAGTGTCATCCGCTTCTCTTTAACACTGGCAAAGTGTGAGTGTGCTGCTCTGCTGTGGACTTGAGGACAGAAGTTTGGGGGAGGTCTTCACACTCAGCAGCTCTTACAGATTCTAGTCCTTAGCAGAAAGATAAGGCTCTGACAATGCATGTCCCAGCCACAAAAAAAAAAAAAAAAAGGAAACGGTGGTAACATCCTAGTCCAGTGACTTTCAAGTACCATGAAATAAACATTTCATGATTAACAATCACTGAATTATTAAAATGGTTGCCTATACCATTTCTGAAAAAGTTAAAAAGTAGATTCATGTGTCTCCATAAAACAAAACTTGGTTGTCACTTCTGTGCATCCCATTCTTTGTTGAGGCTGAAGAAGGAGAATGAGGATGGAGTGATTATAAGCAGTAATTAATGTTCAGGGGGTAAGCAGTAATTAACAGGAAAACTCAGGGAGTAGAGCTAAACTTGTCTACCCCCAAGTCCTCAGTATGAAATCTACATATCACTTATATCACACATTATTTGTCAAGGTTTATGATCCACTTTCCAATAGGTGATGGAATAGATAATCCTTTAATTTTCATGTTCAAAATTTACAGTCCTTAACAAATCTCCACTCGCCTCTTATTTCTGACATAGTTCTAAATTTTTTGAATTGTTGTGAAATGTTCTATCTGCTGTCACAGTGATTGTTCAGCTTCATTCATGAAAGTATAAAGGCTTTTATTTGAAAATTCTTAACCCAGTGCCCACCTATTTTGTGTGAAGCCTAGGCCACTGCTGCTGCTAGACAATCAGTGAGGTAAATCAGTGCTTTTATCCCAAATCTAACTGCAACTAATGTTATGATTTTATTTAATTGTAAAATAATACATGGACAGAAGATATACCAGAAAATACAAAGCAAACATATTACAGCAATTTAAGACTAGGGAAAATGTCATTTAATATTTATTGTGCCACATATTATAAGCATGTATGTTTGTTAGTGTATGTATTTATTATATATGTAACTTCAGGACTTAGTGATTAAAACAGAGTCAAACTGTGTTGTGCTCTTAGCCTGGTTTCATATGTGATCCATATATTTCCAAGTGAATTAATATATATTTTTAGTATCATTTTTATTACCGGCATAGTGTTTTATGAATGAACAAAGGTGAGATTATTTTTTCCCCTTGTTTATACTGAGGCTTGCACACAGCACCTTGCACATGATAGGACTATGCCTTAGCAGTGAACCACACCCATGACCAAGTGATAATTTTTATTTTTTTAATTTTTAAAATTTATTTTAAAGGAAATAAAACAAATAATAAAAAGAACAGAACAGTGGGAAGAATATTGAAGTTCAAAAACAAGACACAAGGAAATCTCCCATAATTGCTATATGGCATATTGATACTGAAAAAAATCATACAAAAATAAAATAATATTATTTTAAAATATGGAATGATTTTAGTATACATGGAAAACCATCAACTTTGGAATTTATTATTTTAAAATTATTTATGCTGATTTTGAATAAGAAATTTTAATTGGATGTTCTTTTTAATTTTATTTTAAATTTTATTTAAAGAGAAAAAAACAGAAAAAGGATAGAAATAATACAGAATTTCAAAAAAAATGAACAGTAAGAAATCACTAGTTGATAAATTACATATTGTCCTCTTAGAAACAGTTGTTCCAGTTACAAAATTAAAGCATACAAAATGGACATTCAAACTGTAAGACTGCAAACAGTTCTGTTCAAAAATCCAACAAAAACTTAGTAATATGGTCATCAATCCTATACACTTAAACATACATGCAGTTATATCCCTTAGAGCACTTTCTTTTCCTCTCTTTTACAATAGTATTTACACATTTTGGGTTTTTTTACTCTTACATTTCTTATTACTTTTTACACTAGTGACACAATGTGATATTTATAAATATGATTATTTATTTCACTTATGAGCATAGTCTCAAGTTGTCTCTGTTTACCTATAAAGGCCTCAAGATCATCCATTTTATATCTGAGTAATATTCCATTGTATAAAAATACCACATCTTTTTCATCCACTCTGCAGTTGATGGGCATGTTGGTTGTTTCCAAGACTTAGCTATTACAAATTGTGCTGCTATGAACATGGGTGCACTTATATCACTGTGACATGGCTTTTTCGGGTTTTCTGGGAAAATACCCAGGAGAGGAATAGCTGGATTGAATGCAACTTCCAATCCTAGTATTCTGAGAAATCTCCGTACTGATTTCCATAGTGGCTGCACCAGTCTGCACTCTCACCATCAGTGAAGCAGTGTTCCTGTTTCCCTGCAGCCTTACCAACATTTGTTATCAGTTGATTTCCTGATGGCAGCTATTCTTTCCAGAGTTAGATGAAATCTCAATGCTGTTTTAATTTGTATTTCTTGAATGACCAGTGATGATGAACATTTCTTTATGTATTTATTTGCCATTTGTATATCTTCATCTGAGAAATGTGTGTTCATCTCAGATGCCCATTTTTGGAGAAGGTCTTTGAATTTGGGGGGCTTGATGTTTTTAAATTCTTTATATGTTCTGGATATAAGTCCTTTGTCTGAGGGGTTGCTGACTATAATTCTTTCCCATTCTGTGGGATTACTTTTTGCTCTGTTGGTGATTTCTTTTGAAGTGCAAAAACTTTTCAGTAATATAAGATCCCAGTTGTTGATTCTTTGAAGTGTTTCCTCTGCAGCTTGCGTTTTGTTCATGAATTCTCTGCCTATCCCTATGTCTCCAAGACTTCTACCTACCTTGTCTTACAGTAGCTTTAGTGTTTCTGTTTTAATATTTAGATATTTGATCCATTTAGACTTTTGTTTTGTGCAGTGATAGGCATGGTTCTAGGTTCAGTCTTCAGCATGTGAAGAGCCAGTTTTTCCAACACCATTTATTAAAGAGTCTATCCTTCTTGCTGTGAACATAGTTAGCCCCTCTGTCAAATATAAGGTGGCTAAGTGTCTTTGTAGGTATGTTTGCATCTTCTAATCTGTTCCATTGATCCTCAGGTCTATGTCTTTGCCAGTACCATGCTGATTTTATCACGTTGGCTTTGTAGTATAGTTTCAAGTCAGGCATTAGGGTTTCTCCTGCCTTGCCTTTGTTGCCCAGAGTTTGCTTTGCTATTCTAAGTTTCTTCTGTTTCCAAATGAATTTTAGGAGTGTTTTCTGTAGATCTGTGAGGTATGTCAATGGTATTTTGATTGGGATTGTGTTAAATCTGAATAACAGTTTTGGGAGTATGGCCATTTTCACAATGTTGGTTCTTCCTTCCCAAGATAAAGGAATATACTTCCATTATCTAATATCCTCTTCAATCTCTTTATTTAGTGTAGCATAATTTTCAGCATATAGATCTTTGACATTCTTAGGTTGATTCCTAAATATGTTATTTTTTTAGATGTTATTATAAAGGGCAACATTTCCATAATTTCTTTCTTGGTGAGTTTTTTGTTTGTGTTCAGAAATGCTATTGATTTTTGAGCATTAACTTTGTATCCAGCTACACTGCTGAATTATTACCTCTAGTAGTCTTTTAATGGAGTTTTTTGGGTCTTCTATATAGAGTATCATGTCATCAGCAAATAGTGATAATTTAACTTCTTTCTTTCCTATCTTTATTCTTTTATTTCTCTCTCTTATCTGATTGCTCTGGCTAATATTTCTAGAATTTTATATTGAATAGCAGTGATGATAGTGGATACCCCTGTCTTTTTCCTGATTTTAGAGTGAAAGTTTTCAGTTTTTGTCCATTTAGTATAATGTTGGCTGTAGGTTTGTCATAGAAGGCTTTTATAAGACTAAGATAGACACTGTGTATTTGAGTTTCTGAAGGGATTTTATCGTGAACATGTGTTGGACTTTATTGAAAGCTTTTTCTGCATCTGTTGAGATGATCATATGGTTTTTGCTTTTGGTTCTATTGATGTGGTATATTACATTTATTGATTTGCATATGTTAAACCATTCCTGCATTCCTGGAATGAATCCCACTTTGTTGTGATGTATAATCTTCTTGATGATTTGCTGCATTCTATTTGCCAGTAGAGAATCCTTGCATCAGTGTTCATTAGTGAGACTGGCTTATGATTGTCCTTTTTGGTTGGGTCTTTCTCTGGTTTTAGTATCAGAGTAATACTTGCTTCCAGGAATGATTTAGGAAGGATTGCTTAGTTTTCAATTTCATTCAAGAGTTTAAGGAGTATTGGCACCAAAGCTTCTCTATATTTCTTGTAGAATTCAGCTGTGAATCTATCATGACCTGGGCTTTTCTTTGTTTGTAAATTTTAATTACATTTTCAATTTCAATAGCTGATATTGGGTTATTCCACATTGCTATATTTTCTTGGTTGAGGTTTGGTAGCTCATAAGTTTCTAGAAATCTGTCCATTTCCTCTGTGTTTTCCACTCTATGTGAGTAGAGATTTTCAAATTAGGTATTCATGATCTTTTGAATTTCCATGGGATCTGTAGTAATTTCCCTCTCTTCAGTCCTTATTGCATGAATTTGGGTTTTTTCTTTGTTCTTTTTTTTTTTTGATTAGGTTAACTAGAGGTTTGTCAATTTTGTTTACTCTCTCAAGAAACCAGCTTTTTGATTCATTAATTCTTTGTATTGCTTTTTTAGTTCCAATTGTATTGATTTCTGTTCTAATTTTTACAATTTCCTCTCTTCTATGAGCTTTGAGTTTAACTTGCTCTTCTTTTTCTAGAAGCTTGAGATGAAGCATGGTGTTGTTTATTTGTGCTCATTCTGTTTTCTTGATATCGCAATTTATTACTATATATTTCCCTGTTAAGACCTTTTTCATTGCATCCCACAGATTACAGTATGTTGTTTCTGCATTCTTATTGAATTGTATGTATTGGTTTATTTCTTCTTTAATTTCATCTGTAGCCCACTGGTTGTTCAGAAGGTTATTTAATTTCCATGTATTTATGCAGGTTTTGCAATTTCTTTTGCCATTAATTTCCAATATCTGTGTACTCTGATCAGATGTTACACATGGGATAATTTCATTGCCTTTGTGTTTACTTAAGAATATTTTATGGGATAATATATAGTTCGTTTTGGAGAATGCCCAGCCTAGAATAATGTGTATTCTGATGTGATTGGGTGGAACACTCTGTAAACATCTACTAAGTCCAATTGCTCACAGATATGATTCAGTTCTATTATTTCTTTGCTGAATTTTTGTCTAGTTGATCTATCTCTTTGTGACAATGGGGTGTTAAGGTCCCCTGTTATAATTGTGTTCTTATGTATTTGGTTTTTCATATCCATTATTATTTGTCCTATGTAGTTGAGTGCTCTTGTATTTGGTGCATATATATTTATAATTATTAGTCCTTCCTCTTGAATTTTTCCACTAATGAGTATGTAGTGATCTTCTATATCTCTTTTAATAATTTTAGGTTTGAAGTTCACATTGTCTGCAAATAGAATATTTACCTTTGCTTTTTTCTGGGTTCCTGTTGCATGGAATACTGTTACATGGAATACTGTTTTGACTTTTAATTTACGAGCTTCCTTTTGGGTCAGATGTGTTTCTTGTATACAGCATCCTGTGAGATCATGTTTCTTGATCCATTCTGTCAACCTGTTTCTTTTGATAGCTTAATTGAGGCCATTTACATTTATGGATATAACCGATATGTCCTGGCTTGACTTTTCCATGTTATGTTCCAGTTGTTTTCTTTCTGCTTTCCCCCCTTGTTTAATTGCATGTCCAACCTGCTGGTTTCTTTCTGTTGTTGTGGAGATTGTGATCATTTTTATTTCTACTATGTCTTTCAGTACTCTTTCTAGGGTTGGTTTGGTGGACATGAGTTTCTTCAGTTGTTCTTTGTCATGGAAGTATCTTGTTTCTCCATTAAATTTGAATGAAAGTTTTGCTGGGTACAACAGTCTGGGTTGCAAGTTCTTTCAGGGCTTGAAATACCTCACTCCATGCTCGTATTGACTTGAGGTTTTGTGCTGAAAAGTCTGCCATGATTCTAATTGGCTTTCCTTAATAGGTGAGTTGGTTTTTTTTTTTTTTTTCTCTAACAGCTTTTAGTATTCTGTTTTTATGCTGCATGTCTGGAATCTTAATTATTATATGTCTGGGTGTAGGTTTATGTTAGTTGTGATTGCTTGTCATTCTATATGCCTTGATTATCTGCATATCAGATTTTTCCCCCTTTTTGGGGAAATTTTCTGCTTTCTTCTGTGAATAGATTAGTTATGTCATTTGCGTTGACTCCTACAACTTTTCACCGATGCCTGTTAGTCTTATATTGTTTCTCTCAGCATCATCTTGAAGCTGCTGGATTGTCATTTCATGTTGCATTGTTATTTTTAAAAGTTCTATCCTTTCATGATCTCTGATTGCAATCCTGTCCTCAAGGTCCAAAATCCTATCCTCAGCCTCATTTAAATAGTTTTGACAGCTTTCAATAGAATTTTTTGTTTCTAGGATGTCTCTTTGTGTTTGTTTTATGAATTCTGCTTGTTTTCTATATTGTTCATTTGAGGTTTCAATCAGTTTCCCATGCTCCTGTACCTTTTTTTTTTATCTATTTCTTCTCTAGTTGCATGAACAACTCCTTTAATAAGGTTTTTATTTCTGTTTTTACATGAGAGATTACTTCTAATTTGACTTCCTTTATAGCCTCATGGAGTTTTTTTTTTTTTATTTCACTTGCTGTCTTTTCAGACATTCCCGATGTGTTACTTTTTAAGTCCTCTATTTCAATGTCTCCTGTACTTGTTCCTGATTGACTAGATGTTTTAGACTGCATTTTGCTTTTCATTTTGCTATTTTTCCCTTTCAAGTTAATATTTGGTCCTTCAATCCCACTAGTGTCAACTGTTGGTAGTGTGTAATGTGGGGTCTTATTGTAAGGTTGATGTTTGCCCAATTGCTGGGTCCCACATTGAAGAGGTGGGCCAGTCACCTGAATTCTCCCTGCAGGACCTGTTGGGTGAGTCTATGTTCTTTCTAGGCTGACAAACCTAGGAGTATTGATGGAAATCAATCCTTAGTTCCTGCTGTTATTATGTCTTCAGGTTGTTCAGAGTCACCAGATCTCCCTGTTTATAATGTTTGTCTTGACTGGGACCCTACTGTGTCTCTGGGTGTCTCATAGGCCCTTTTAATTTTCTCCAGGTAGGGGAAGGCCTTACTGGCACCCTGCTCAACCTACCCAGTATTCTCTGTGTGGAGGAAGAACTTACCTACCCACTTGCCAAGCTCACCAATGGCCTACTTCTGGAAGAGGCTTCACTTTTGCTCCTGTTTATCCACTGAAGTTGGCAAACCTTATTCCTATTTTAGGGGCAAACTCACCTCACTGATGGAAGCCTACTGAGTTCTTCTGTTTGGAGGAGGGGTTGCTGAATCTTCCCTCGATACTGCAGGGTTAGTCCACTGCAATCCAAAATTCTGGGGGGAAGTGTGCAATCCAAAGATCAACAGCAATGCTAGTCTAGGATTTGGGGGATCCTGATGGCAGCAGTGGAACTACAGGGGTGCCTGTTGTGGGCTGGAGTTCCTAGGTCCTGAGAAGGGTAGCCGGGACTGGGAGGACATTGCAGGGACCCAGTTGTGGCCTGGCCACCCCATGCTATTAGTTGAAATTCCTGGGTCCCAGGAGGTGGTCTGCTGGGGAGGTGGGGGTTGCAGGAGGGGCATGGGTCTAGCCTAGCCTTGTGAATGCTGCTGGCTGGAGTTCCTGGGTTCCCAGTTTGGATGTTCTTAATGCTTCTTTTCTACAATGCTTTTTTTCTTACAAAAATAGGTAATTCATTTGGAAAATTTAATGCCCATTTTTACACATAGATCACATTAATAAATAGTACTTTCCATCACTAGTGTAATATATATTTATAATGTGATAGTTACATACATGTTTATAATTTAAAATATTTTAATTTAAATTATGAATTTAGGGCTGGGGATTTAGCTCAGTGGCTTAAGTGCCTACCTTGCAAGCACAGGTCATGAGTTCAATCCCCGGTACCAAAAAAAAAAAAAAAAATTTAATATGTGTCTACTCAAGAGCTAAGAATTCATAAACTCACATTGTTTGGGAAGTACTATATTGTGAAAATCACTAAAATGTGTAGGGATTCTTTTAATATGCATATATAGAACTCTTATCTTCAGTGTAATTGTTTAGATTGTCAACCAAATTCTTTGAATTGTTCATTTTATAAATTGAGTGAATAATAATTAAAATATGAATTTTCTCAACAGCAAAAGAGAGCAAGTAATTGGGGTATAACTCTTTTACCAATTGTTAAACTACATATAATAACAACTAAGTTAAAATTAATTTGATTACTATTTTGGAAAATTACTCTGAAGTTTTTTTAATGAAAATTATTCCACTGTATTTTTGTCAGTGATGTTTTTCCAAGACTATTCTGAGTTTAACAAGAATTTTTTGACTTTGAAGGAAAACTTTAATATACTCTTACATAAAATTAGATTGGGGGAGAGAATATTAAAATATCAAAACAAAGTACATGTAAGATCATTTGTTTGGGTACAAATTGTAACTACAAAAGACAGAAGAAAACTATTGCTCTTGTACCTCATGGTCACTAGGCTCTATTTTTTCTCATGTGTATTTTCTACCTTTCTCCATGCAAATGAAATTCCTTTGTATATTTATGATTTTGCTGTACATTCTTTTCTTATGCTATTGTGTTTAGAACTTTTTGATGGTTTCTCCATGCCAGTTTCCTATAAATTTGATCTTTGTACTACTACTGTTTTATTTTTTACATATTGTTTAAGTATACAAATTTACTATTCATTCTAATTGCCTTTATATCTCCTTACTATCACTTTGTACTTAGAGATTTGAAGTACTTTTTCCAGTTATTCTGAAGTAGGATAGAATATTGTTAAATATAGTTCCTTTCTTCTTCTATGGAACACTAGAATTTATTAATTATTATTAATGTATTAATAAATTATTAATTTTTTATCTGATCATATTTAACTACCTGCTATCCACTCTTCCATCATCTGAACTTCATTTTATCCTTCAGATTCTCTATATACATCCAAATTGACGTTTTTTACTTCCAGTGGGGAGAAATAAAATTCAGCATTATTTTTTCTGTGTCTGACTTACCACAATGCCTTCACTTTCATCCACCTTATTGCAAATGACATTCTTTTTAATAGTTAATGATCTATTGTTTACATGTGTGTCTTTATTCACTGATCTGGTAATAAGCACCAAGGTTCATTCCATAGCTCAGCTATTGTGAACAGTGTATCAATAAACACAAATAAACACCTTTGTATTTATTGGTACACTTTTTAACCAAAGCTAGTGTAATTAGGGTTAGCTATGATCTTACCATGGTTTTTCACCTGCAGTTCCCTGGCAGTTCATGTAATTCAGCATTTTTTCAGGTATTGTTGTCTATTTAAATTTTTCCTTTTAAGTAGTGTCAATTTATATTTTGCCTATTTTTAGTTAGGCTCTTGGTAAGTCTTTTAAGTGTCTTATATATTTTGGATCTTAATCCTTTGTCAGATGAATGGTTTTCAAAAATTTCTTCCTTTTATATAAATTGCCTCTTTACCATGCTGATTATACCTTTACTACACTGAGCTTCTAGTTTGATACAATCCTGTTTCTCTATTTTTGCTTTACTATCTTTACTTTTGGGGATTGATCCAAAAATATTTTCTGTATTTATGACTTCAAATATTGAAATGTTTCTCTTATGCTTTTCTAATGCAGTTTTAGTTTCAATCTTAGCTTTAGATCTTTCGATTTAGAGTTTACTGTTTACTGTTTTGTGAGTGAAGAGATAGGGGTCAAGGTTCAGTCTGTTCATGTGAATATCCTATGAAGAGACTTAATATAGTCTCTCTGTGTGTATGTTGCTTTTTTTTTTTTAGGAAGATGAAGAATAATATCATATTTATTGCCTTGGATTAGTTATAGCCCCAAAAGCATGAGGTCACTAGTAGATCTGTATTCAGTTATACTCATCCTTCGAGCAACAACTTGCATAAACTTTATTTTCCAGGGAAAGTGTTCCAAATCATACTTTCTACATTTTGTTCAATGGGTCCATCAATAGCCCTTGATGTTTAGAACTAAAGGCAATTTTAGTGGAAACAAAACTATCTTTAACAATTTTTTAAAGTAATCTAATAAAAATAATGATTTAATAACAAATATCTGAAGATAAAAATCAAAAATAAAAACACCAAGCCCCAAACACTTTTACCTAATTAGAAAACTTTTATATGAGATCATTTGAGTATGAATTGATTGGTTATTTTCAAACTTCATCCATAAATCTTTCCCTGATGTTCATCATTTCGTTCTTGTGTCATTCTGTTTAGTGAACTTACATAAATTATTGCATTATTATAAAAAGAAACTATAGAATTGTCAGAATTTTCAAGGGAAAAGACAATACAGGAAACATAATTTATAGGATTATTTTATAATATTCACCCCAAGAGTCAAATGCAAAACAGTGCAGGAGATCTGTATACACACAAAAGACTGAAAGAATCTAACTGAGGGCCTGGATCCCATCACAATGTCCTACAGAAGTCCAGTTGAAGATGTAGAGTATGTGGAAATGTCTTTCATGAATCCAACTGGAGGGCTAGAGCACATCACAATGTCTCATTTAAGTCTATAGCAAGGATCAGCCCTGGGAAAGCACAAAGTTCAGTGGAGGAAGCTAGGAAGTCTGTGCCGGCGGAATGAGTGATCTGTACAGCAAACTGGAGAATCTGTCCTGGAACTAGGAAATGACATTCAAGGTAAAGACCAGAGCTCCCCCTAAAAGAACCACAGCCATCCTCAGTGACAGAGAGGATCTCAGCTCCTCTGAGGATGAGAACAGCAGAGTTCATATCAGGGAAACAAGGGCGACAAGCTCCTCTAAGAGAATCAACTGTGCACCCTCTTCGCTTGAGTTCTCCTCTTATGCTTTGGTCAGCAGTGCTCATGTGGGCCTTCTACACTCAGCACCAAGCTGATTCAGTTCAGGTAGACGTTACAAATTGACCAGTAGTTAATCTATCACGAAAGTTCAGGGTCAAAAAATGTAAAACAACCAAAATAGGATGCTTTTTGTGAAAATGAAAAGTCATTGTAACAAAGGAATATCGTGTATGAATGCCAAATTGTTATCTCAAGTGACCAATATTCTTTAATCAATTATTAAAGTATTAAGAAAAATGTAACTGTGCTCCAGTCCTTTTATACTTATCACAAAACTCTGGGCACAATTTTAGAAGTGTTTGAACAGAGATAAATGGTATTCATGAGCATTCCAAAATTTTAGTTTCTCTTCTTTCACAGTAACTTTGAACACTTTGCCCAAGACACTATCCATTTAGCTGTTTAAATTTAATCGCCTTATATCCATATGGTATCTTGCATGTCCATCTATTGGTATAATATTACTGCAAACTTTCATAGTTCTCACATGGACTGTGAAATAATCTCTTAATTGTTTGTGTATCTTTTTTATTCACTTTTTTTTAGATTTATTGCCTCAAATGAGTTTTGATCTTGGTAGTAGCAAGTTTTTTTTTTCATTACAAGCTATTGTATTTATTCCAACACTATTGTAGTTCTTTATTCAATCTGTACTTTGTCTATATAATTTAATTTTTAGAAATGTGTAGATTGTTATCTAGGAAACTCAATGCATTTTTGTCTCCTAAATGCAATTTAGATATTTTTTCCCACATTTTCTTTGGCATTCTTTCAAAGTAACCTTTGAAATCACCTTTATCCAGTAGTATGTTAAAATGTTTCTATTGGCAAAGGGGATGTTACATGTCATTCTTTATGTAAAGTTCTTTCCTAATTAACATTGGAATATAATTTCTTGCTCTGTATTTTGTAACCTCATAATAGACTTTGAACATTCATTGTTTAATTGTTTATGCTCATTTCACCTCTATTTTATAGGACTATACTTAATGACCCAGGATTGATAACAATCAAAATCCATGTAAAATGTCTATTATTAAACAATCTGAACATCCTTAATAATTCATGGTGAAAAATATCTACAAATGTATCTAAGTATTATATATATACATAAATATATCTTAATTTGATATTCTCCTCTTTTAAATGACTTTTATAAATATACTATTATTCATCCTGAAATTTTCATTTATAAGGAACATGCACATCTTTGATGCCACTTCCTTTAAATTTATTTGTTTTTTAAAAATAATTTCAAAAGCCACTGTGTCTTATTTCCAGTTTCTTCCACTTTATTTGTGGAATTATGAAGATTCTTCATTTTGTAAAAGTACAGTCCACAGGAGAAGAAAAAGAGTAAGAAAATCTATTCACTCATGTGAGTTTTCAATATATTTTGCCTAAAAGATCAGTAATTTAGCATAGCTGAAAAATTATTACAGTCTAAATAACGAGTCCTCCAAAACATTAAGTGTTCCAACTAATGTAATTTCTAGAAAAGTCTCAGCTCCCTTTAAATTGAAGATGAGTGATATGTAGTGCTAGTATTATGTTAAGCAGTCATGCTTTGAAATTAGGAGCATAGTTTACATCTCTAGGTTTATATGACTGGCACTTGTTTTAAACAATTATATCAGTATGGGTTGTTCACTTTTTTTTTCTTCTTTGCTTCATAAATTAAGCAATTAAGGGGAATTTCAAAAGGTAAAATTACCAAGACTGGTTTTTGTAACTAAACCAAATTCATTTCTGTCTCTTAAATGCAATTTACTTTCCCCCCACATTGTCTTTGGTATTCTCTCAGAAATAACCTTTGAGGTCACCTTTATGTAGCAATATAAGTTAAGATTTATCTACATGTAATTCTTTATGTAAAGTTCTTTCCTAATAGTATCATTGGAATGTAATTTCAATTAAAGATAAACCAAAATTGTGCTAACAGATTTCTAAACATCTTGGATTCCCTAAGCTCTTACTAATCAACCTAGGAGAACTGTACTTGATGTATTTATGACCTTCTTAAACAGCAGGAGAAAATATATTCCAGCGCAAAATTACGCTGTGTGATATATATTAGCCACGGGGACTTACTGACTTCAGCAGAGTCCATTGTGGTTGAAATTTATTGCCTACATAGTGGTACCCAAGCTCCTAAAAGCTGTACGGCTAGCTGATGTTGAAAGTGACGACAGTTCCAGGTGACCTGGTTATGTCTAATTTATGGGTACTTAGCAGGACCAAGTGGGGCCTCGGAGCACGCTACATTTGATCCTGTACTTGAAAAGACTGTGACCTTTCTGTCACAGTGCTACCACTCAGTGTTGAATTAGAAGTTCAGATGAAAGGGTTTTATAGGTCTCTCTTGAAATATTTAGAAGATAAATAACTTTAGAATATAATTCACCTGATTGTGTAGGAAGTGCTACCAGTACATGCATTTATTCTGTTTTTACTTTGTAGTTAAAACACAGAATCCTGTTTAAAATGCCTCTTAAAGCCAATACTTTAAAATTGGTAGTTAACATAGAGGTCATTTAGTTGAAATTCTTTCTGGAAAACTTATACTTCTACGATCTTCCTCTCTTTGATGGTATTTGATCCTCAGGTTTGCATATATATAGTAATCGGGCCTGCTTAGTAGGTTACTCGTTTTTATTCTGTGGCACTTTGCATCAAGACTCAAAGCTTGCACAGAGGCATATGCTGTGTGATACATTTTATTTATTGTTCTTATTTTTTTTTGTGGGACTATAATAAGTGAGATAATTTTTTTTTCATGAAATCTTTTAAATAAATGGCAATTCTTGTCTCCTTTGATTTGAACATGCTAAATTTTATCACACACTCTTCAAGTGTTTAAATTGTTCTTTCTCTTCACCTGTAAGATGGTACTGTTAAAATCCACCTTTTATCTTATGTTAATAATGAATATAAATTTTGCACTAGTATCACAGCAGGAAATTTAAGCTGTAAGCATATCAAATCTAATTATTAAAATTTCATTATATGTTTAGATTGATATTTGTAGCCCTTTGTTACATTTGAGTGAGTTTTTTTCCATTAAAAATTGGAGACTTTACATATATTATTATAAAAATTTGACATTTCACCCTATTATTTTGCATTATTAAGATGACTTTGAACCTTGTCTTTCATCATTATATATCTTATACTTTTTCTGGGCTTTGTAACATTCGTAGATTCTATCCACATGATTTTAATGTTTTCATTTACATCAAGATTAAAAGGGAAATAGGGTAGGTATCAGGACATAGAACTCTGTGCCATTTCACTCCAGATCTTCCTCTCTATGTCTTTATGATATCTCCATTTATTCTTTCTAGTTATAATTATTTATACAGATGCAAATCAATTCAACTGTTTTTTTCTGTGTTAGCAACAGAAGTTTCTGAAACTAACAATATTTTGCTTCATTTTCGATGTGTTTTCTGCAGCAATTTTCTTACTTACAAATGTGGCAAACAACATTTTAAATTAATTCATTTAAATTAAAGCACTAGTGATAATAATGTATTTTAAACTAGTATAAGCCAAGTGTTTTACAATTTATTTTGCAATTCACAATTATTAGATCACATGTTATAAGTCTATTTTTTCAATTTTGTGGGGATTAAAGTTCTTAAAAATATTTTTTGTTTGACACAAAATATTTATTTATGTACTTATGGAATAAAGTGTAACACTTTGATTCATGCATACATTTGGAGGCATAATATTTAAGATGAAATGATCCAGCTAGATTATTCTGATAAAGTGACATATTTAGAGAGAACATTTTAAAAGATTGGAAGAGATGTAAAAATGACAGAAAAGTACTTAGTGATATTTTTACTCCGACTGCATTAATATGTAAGGGTGCACATCAGCCCTACAAGCTTAGCCTAGGTGGGGCTGTGTAAATATGTACCACCTTAATGAGACCTTTTCTTCAAAAAATTATCCTAAAACTAATTAGACAAAGAAACATAGATTTATATTTAATGTGTTGAATGACAAAAATGGATAGTCTAATACATCTTACTTTAAATCATTACCTATGAAAATTAACCATAACCTTATATGGAGTATTGTTAAATCATAAAACATAGCTTCATAGACATAGACACCAAGTTGCTACTGTGAATCTCTATTTCCAAGCATAACATTTATGTGTCCATATGTATTTGTGTATGTGTATGAGTGCATGGTGTTTAATGGGTATATACACAGAAAGAGAAAAACGTAAACAAAATAAATGTATGGAGGGAAAAATTTTGGTTAGGTTATGAATAGATTTTCTTTTGATTATATGTCAATTTATATCAATAATGACCATGTAACATGCTAACAAATTAGTAAACGAACTTAAGTTATACTGACTTCCTTCTGGAATTTACTAATTACTAAATTGTTTTTCCAATAAGACTGGGAGTCTGTATCATAGGCTTATTAGTTCTTTAACATATGGCGAAACACATTTTTTTTAATCACATCAAGTCTTTTTAAGTTATGCTTTTTGACTTATTAATAATCTTTTATGAAAGAGTGTTACTTGAATACAAAGTTGAACATGAAATAATTATGATTGTCCTCTTTTTTATAAAGTAGCACACAAGTTGCCAGTTTTTTATAGGGTATTATAATGTAAAAATGAACAATTAGAAAACTCTTACTGGTTACCAGTGTTGACAGTGATGCTGAGACTGATTTAAATTAGTTTTGTGTTAAATGTCTAACCTCTGCATTGCAGCCACCAATGAATATACACTCCATTGTTGTGCAAGTCCAGTGTATCAACAAAAAAGTGGGCACAGTTATCTACCATGAAGTGAGAATTGTGGTGAGAGACAGAAATGACAACTCACCTACTTTCAAACACGAAAGCTACTATGCAACTGTGAACGAGGTCAGTTTCCATCTATTCTTTTATATTCCTCTTTGTTGATACATATGATGGTTTGGTTTCCCTGGAGTGAAAGGACAGAGAGAGACAACAGGGGAAGGAAAGCAGGCCTTTATTGAGGGCACCTGAAGGCTGAAGAGAAGCAAGCATCCTTCAGGAGACTCAGGAAAAACGTGCTTTTTGTTTGGAATTTCACGGGGGTGGAGCTAAAGCGCGGGCTGGATGACATATTGACAGCTGATAGGAGGAGACTGCGCATGCACAAAAAGCTGGAGGTTTGACTTGTGGGTTTGTGAAAAGAATGCCAGGGGGCGCTGTCCAGTGCTAACCTATCAGTAACTGTTCACTAGAAATTTTCATAAATGATTCCTTTGTAATAAGAGATTTGACTCTTTAGGAATTAAGAAAATATGTTAAAGAATAATAGATGAAATATGTTCTCCGTGACTTCTGATATGATTCTATGAATTGACTTTGCTATAGGAAACTTCAACTCACTAAGTAAAATTTTACCTTTGTTTATGTAAGAAAGATTTTACTGCAGCAAAGTAGGAGTTATCTATTCTTGTTTTAAGCCAATGTCTTTGACTGTTCTAGGTAATCACACTAATTCAATATTGGAAAAATATCTCAGGTTTATGAAGTTGATTTGTTCATTTAAAAATCAATTTTTTTGAAGTTTTAGAGACAGAATGATTCCTATTTTGTAATAGATTTATATACCTGTGCAAATAAAGCATAAAAGTTATGCTAAAACACGCAAAATAACAATCATTTTTTTTTCTGTGCACTTGTGTTATTTAATGTTTAATATTTTTCTGTATTTTTTCTGGAATTCTGTTTAAACCAATTTTAAAAAAAATCCTCCAGTAATAAAATGTATGTAAAATCTTAAACATTATTTTGAGAGGTTCCTTTACAGTGCTGGCCATGTGTAAATGAACTAATACATACTCTCAGTGAATTTCCTAATAGCCAACGGGTCAATTCTACCCCACTCACACCACAGTCATAACACCTAAGATTTGGTTATGTAGAATATATTCATTTGATTCTACTTTCCCTTTTGATTTTTGTTGGTTTCTGTGAGGAAAAGTTCCCAGAAACGAGGTACAGAGGATGAAAAGAAAATAAGAGGCAAAATTATGGGGTCAAGGGACCACAGTCTCTAGCACTGAGCCTCCATGGTGGTTTCTCTGGTTATATATTAGAGTTTCCTCTTTACAAAAAGCAGAAAGTGGAAATGGGAGGGGCAAGTACCGATAAGCAAGAATGTGATGTTTAACTGTCCCAGGCCCATCTTTGGCTATGTCTGCCTCTCATGCTTGCTGTTCTTTCGGGCACATACCTCAGCAAAGCATCTCGTGCTGTCCAGCAGTGTCCCACCGGGACTAAGGTCCTGATTTCACTTCCTTTACACTGTGCTTTAACTAGGCTTCCTCCAGAACAATCAGGAGGCCTCGCAGAGCTCAAAGTCCCTGGAGTTGTAGGAGGTTAGGGTAACTTACGATATTCCTTCTCCACAAATTTTCCCATATTGTCTCACATTTGGAATTTTAAAAAAGATCAAAAGTGCATTTAATCCTGAAAACAGCATCACAAGAAAAACATTAGATTTCTTTTACTTGAGTTGCTCTTTCACAGCTTTAATTCTAAATTGCATTAACATGAATTTATATTAAATTTGTATGCATAATACATAAATACAATTGTGCATAGTGTTCAGCAGCGTTGTCTCTAAAATAAAATTATTGAAAATGGCTGTGCTCCATGCAAGACTGTAATGTATTTCCATACTGTGCTACCACTTAGTACAAGACAAAAACAATATAGATAAAATTAGAAAGATCTCAATAAAAAAATCATTTAGCACTGAATAGATTTTTGCTATCAGAATATTCCACATTTCATTAAAACACAAAAGAAGACAGGTATAATAACCTCATTCTCATGTTTACCAAAGAATTCTCCCACAATTAAAAAGTCATAATTAGTTAATTTTTCTTCACTATAAAAAATGAAACTTGAAACTGTGGCATAAATTGACTTTTAGATTGTAAATTGACCCCAAAATCAAGAATAATTCAAATTTTTCTTTCAATTAATTCTTCACAACCTATTTATAAGTATCCTATTTGGCTAAGATAACCACTTTAATGTACTTGATTTTAGAAA
Source organism: Hydrochoerus hydrochaeris (assembly GCA_004027455.1). Lineage (NCBI taxonomy): Eukaryota > Metazoa > Chordata > Mammalia > Rodentia > Hydrochaeridae > Hydrochoerus > Hydrochoerus hydrochaeris. The sequence goes on along the minus strand of PVLA01000331.1, from coordinate 479,798 downwards.
TTAATACCATGGTTTATATTCATGATATTGAATCATATTATAAGCTCAAACAACTCTTTCATAACACATTAAATTCTAGCCCCTTGCAAACTTTGTAAACATATTCTCCTATTAGTGTGTCAAGAATTAATCAAAAATTTTTAGTTATTTTATCTAAATGTCAAGGAAGGATTATAACAAGATTTATAAATCCTTATTTGTGAACAAGGCATTATATTGCAAGTGCTTTTGTCTCTTTGGGTAACTGGAGGCTCTCAATTAATTTTGGACTTTTGTATCATTAAGTAATTAGGCTGGCTTGCTTGAAAAACAGTTTTCATAGTACAATGCTCATCATTCTTAAGCCATTTTTGTAAGATAAATGTTTCCTGACAGTGAGGCCATTAAGAACACATTCATCTCATCTTTAAATTTTCTTTATACATGATAAAAAGCAAACAAGTAAACAAATAAAATTCCAAGTACTAGCCCAGTAAATATATGATGGTAAAAAACCAGACTATGTGAAATTAAGAAATATGAAACTGAACTGAAAATGTGCTATCAGGGATAGAGAAATGAGTCACCTTTCAAGATACTTTACTGAAGAGAAAGAAGAAGTAGAGCAGAGTTAGGAGATGTGAAGAGTTCAAGTTAGAGTCCAAAGGGAAAAGAAACTTGAGGATGTGTGCATGCTGGCCAAATTTTGTAACTGAATTTAACAATCTTAAGTAGTTAAATGAGTTGTTTAACATTATTTCTTTAAAAAATTGGGTACAAAGGATTAGTCTATTACCAAACCATAAGGTTGTGAGAATGTAACTCTTTTGCATCCCTAGCTATTCCCTCAGGTAAGTGGTTGATAGAACTGGTAAACTCTAGGCTTACAGCAACACAGAAACAACTGGCATGGAATTTTGTCTTCATCCAGTATACTTACCACATATCCGAGGACCATAGGTTGAAGTTGGCACTAGCTGTTTCAATTATCTGATCTTTATGTTCATCTGCAACTCCACGAATTTAGGACAGATTTCACAAATGAAATGAAACACCTCTACTTTTGATACTGGAATAGTTTAAGAAGCCCAGAAAGGCGAACTTTCTCCCTGAGCTTTAACTGGCAACTGGCTGTCAGTTTGCAACAGCTGGGATGGTAGAAAATTTTTTGTTTACCATCACTTGAGAGACAGCTTTCAATTTTCAATTTAGTGTACTTCAAATTCAAAGTCGGTTCTATTGTGATGACAAGAAAAAAAGAAAACTGTATCTAAATTTCCAGCAGCCAGAGACATGAAAATCAAAATAGCTACTTTTGTTTCTTAGTTCTGGAGACTAAAACTGGGTGCTTTGAGAGATTCCTTCCCTCCCAGGATGTTCATGTTTGAACTGTCACATTTGTATGAATTTTACTGTAGCTGTTGAAGGAAAAATGTATGTAATAGTATGGTAATAATAGATATTTTGTATTTACTGAAAGTCTAGCTTGGTTTAGTCACACAGATAGATCACTTGAACTTGAAAATAATAACTCAAAAGCTTGCTATCGTTTCTTCCATCTTACCAAAAAATAGAGTTTTGAAAACTTAGGTAACTTGTTCAAAGTGAAATAGCTTATACTTGTGGGCATGCCATTAAAAAGCAGAGCTTGCTGTTGACCATCATGATACTAAAAAATACCTTATTTTAGTATGAAAATCTAAAAGTCACTTTGGCAATGAGAATAACTCTAAAAGGGTGTACATGAAAATAAGTTGTCATCAGAACCTATTGTGGCACGAAGTATTGTCATACAATGTGCAGCCTTTCTATTTTTTATTGAAAAATGTAATATGAAGTTAACTTGTGAAACCTATAGACAATGAGCTTAAAATTAAACTCAAAATAAAAATTATGTTCCTATTTAAATATTTAAATATGTGTTGTTCTGTATAGTTGAAAGATTATACATATGAGTGTAAAAAACCTCCTAAAAGTGGTTGGAGTCTCACTTTAGTCTGCTTACGTAACATCGTAACAGGCGACGTTAAGTAAGTAGACTAAAGTGGGGTTTTACTACCCTGCGCAGAGAAGGGATCCCATGTGGTTATTTTGGGAATGGGAGTGGATAGAGTAATGTAATCACCACCATTTTCAGTCTTCCAAAATATAAAAAAAGAAAACAAAATGCAGATACTTCTTTGGATAAGGTATACTAAGTTATTTGGAAGAATGATTCTTCTGAATATAATCATAAATTAATCAAATACGAAAATGTACATTAAAAATGAGCAAGTCAAGCAGATATATAAAATAAAAAAAACAAATAAATATACCATGTTGAGGGTAGTAAAGAGCCAATACAAAAAAAAGAAAGGTAAAATGTGACTGTATGGGAGTATATTTAAATGAATAATAATCACCCAAAGCTTTAATGATACTTTATTTTGATGAATATATTTCATGGGCTTATGTAAATATATAATCAAAGTACAAAAATGCTATAATTATAAGCAATGTATGTGTGATAAATGTTTTCAAGGTCTATATTTACTGGAAAGCAATATGTAAGGCAAACGAATAAAAAAGAGCAGGACAAAATGTACACATTTAATAAGGCAACAGATTTTAGCCAACATTTTTTAAAGGTTATTTCAAAAATAATAGGCAAAATATTCCAATTGAAATACTAATGTCCTCAGGTGATATTTTAAAATAAATGTAAGTGGTTAACAAAAATTCAATGCAAACACGAAGAAAACTCAAATATAAAAGGATGAAAGAAGGTATACCACGTAAATAGTAACAATACAAAAGTCATAGTTACATTCTTATTAGGGAACATTGACTTCAAGCTAAAAAGTATTGTTGGGAAATAAAATCAACTTTCCAGAAGATTCTAATTTCCAGAAAGTTATAGCAAATATAAAGTTATTTGTACCTACTAGCACAAAGTCATAATCCAGTAGCAATTGGTAGAATTAAGTGAGATGCAGAAAAATCCATTTTTATAAAGACAAAAAATACTGCACTTGTGGTTGGTAGAGAAAAAATTCTCCCCCCTGAAAAGAGACCAATTCCTACGGATATATGAAGTATGCTGAAAAGTATGGTGATTACTTTCAATTAAAAATGTTATTACAGTAAAAGACACATTCGCATTAGCCCTCCTAACAATGCTCCCCTTCACTTCATCCTTCTTCCCACTGTCAGAAACAGCTCTGGAAGGTCTTTGGGTAAGATCAAAGAGGATGCCAGAACTGTTCAGAAACTGGAAAGATTGATAGAATAAGCTTGTTTCAAGCAAGGAAAATATTTTGCATGGGACTAATTGCAATCTCTCTTTTACTGTATAAAATTTTAAATGCAAATATTCATTATTTGTTTTCATCGTGCCTCATACATATATACATACAAAAGATCAACAAGATGTACATTGTTAAAAAAACAAAACTGACAAACTAGTATCTAGATTAATCAAGAACAAATGAATGAGAAGATCAAGATCAATAAAATCAGTGTAAAGGAGGTGTTTTAACTAATACTACAGAGATACAAAGGCTTATGAAGGACTAATATGGACAATTAAAGACTAAGAAATTGGAAAACCCAAAAGGAATGTGTAAAGTTTTGTTTACACCTTACAAAATTGAACCATGATCACATAAAAAACAAGAATAGACCAGTAAAAATGAATACTTTTAAATGACTGAATTAATAATAAATACTTTAAAACCAAGAAAATTTCAGCAAATGACTTAAGGGTAACATTTTACTAAATAAAGGAGAACCAATATCATTTCCTCTCAAAGTCTTTCAAAACACTAAAAAGAAAAGAGCCAATACAAACTCAATCTGAGGCATAATACCTGACAAATCATCTTAAAATAAAAGAAAAAAGAATGATTTAATGAAAAGATAAAAGGAAAGAAAAGGGAAACTATAGACCAATAGGATTGATAAAATTAGGTGCAAAATTGACAACAAAATACTAGCAAACTGAATTAAAATCACACTGAAAATCACACTGTCTATTATTATTAAGTGATATGTATCACAAATGGAAGGCTAGCTCAATATATGCAAACTGATAAATGTATGTCACAACAGAATGAAAGGAAAACATGATTTATCTTAGTAGATGGGGAAAAATAAACATCTTTGTAAAGTGAGCCCTTACAATTTGGTTAAGGAAGAAAAATACTTCAACACAATAAATGTATCATACCACAAGCTACAGCCACTATCATACTTAATGAGAAAAGTTTGAAATAATTGTCTCTAAGAACACACAAAATACAAAGATGCTCATTTTTATCATGATTCGTCAGCATAGTATTGGTAGTTTAGCCAGAAAAATAAGACAGGAGAAATAAGGAACCTCAAGTAAGAAAGGAGACAAACTATTTCTATTTGCAGGGTTATATGATTATATATATCAAAAAATGAAAAATTACTACCAGAAAACCATTAGAACTATTCCAAATTTCAGTAGTTTTAAAAGATACAAAATGAACATACAAAACCCCATACCATATTCATAATTATAAATTTGATTATAAACAAAGCAACCCTATTCAAAATAGCTGCAAATGTAATAAGATATGTGGGAATAAATTATAAGAAAGAAGTGAATGATTGTTTCAACAAGAATTACAAACATTAATGAAAGAAATTGAAAACAGTGGAGAGATGACCTGTCTTCATCGATGAAAAGAACTGATACTTCAAAAATGTCCACATTACACAAAGCATTCCATGGATTCAATGCAATCTCTATCAAAATACAAAAAGTATGTTTTAGAGTAATAGAAAATAATCCTATGACTAGTATGGGTAACAAAACAATCAGAACAATATTGAGAAAAATGAACATAGTTCAATAAAATGTAATATTTAAAAAACACAATGGAGCTATAGTAGCAAAAAAAAGTAGACCACTGGAGCAGAATAATCTAGAAATAAATATATGCAAGTGTAACCAACACATCTTTGGCAGAGGCAATGAAACATGCATCACGAAAGGAAAGTCTCTTCAATAGATGGTGCTCAAAACAGAATGAGACAAGACTCCTGTCACATCACACACACACAGCAACCCAAAACAGATAAGTTATATAAATATGACACCTGGAACTGTGAAATTGTAGGAAATATTTAAGACATGAGCGTAGGCAATTTTTTGAAAAAATAATACTAAAAACATTGTATATACATACAACAAAAGCAAAAAATAAACACATGAGATGTTGTACACCAACGAAAATGAAATGCATACTGATAAGCATAGGAATTACTGAAATGAATGTATTTGCAAACTAAGAAGATGTTAATTTGCAGAATATACCAAGAATGCAAAAGATGCAACAAAATAACACCAAAAATTTATTAAAATTTGGTCAAATAATTTAAATAAACATTTTTGCTAAGAACATATACAAATGTATGAAAGAAAGTATAGAAGTATATGAATAAATTGGTGAGTCTTGAGGAAAATATAAAATAAAAATCACATGGAGATATCATCTTCTCCCAGATAGAAAACCTCTAATAACACAGGCACACACACACACACACACACACACAAATAAATGAATAAGTAAACTTTAAAGTGCTGTGGAGTACATGAAAAAAGTCAAGCACTGAAGGTCTGAAAGTAAAGATAGCTAACATGCAGTTGGGTTTAATATTAATAAAAACAATGAAACTGCAAATTACCTATCCATTTAGCCAATGATGTTAAAAAGTCATTATTCATCAATCAATAGTTTTACTGTAGCCAGAGAAAACCAATGACACTCAAAGGCAAATTACTATACTTTAAATGTTTTTATAAGTATGACCAACACGTTTAAAATGTTTTTAGTAAAACAGAAATAAAAAGAAAATGATATTTTAAGGTGATCCACTTGTTGTGTCCATGAGTTGGGGTCCAGAATCCCCAGAGCCAACCTGGCCAAGCTTGTTTCTTTCCAACATAGAAATAGGCAGAGGAGTCAGAAGACATTGTTAAGTGAAAGTAACTTCATTGTAGATTTAGCAAGAAGTGATACAAGAACCACTCCTGGGTGGGGGGGCAGAGCTGGAACACTGGCAAATCTGAGTCTGCAGTTCTGTCTTATGAGATAGGAACCTTGGTTTCCACCCGCTGGTAGGTTGATGCCTGTGTGATTGGATATTGGACTTGTGGTTAGGAGTTTGTGTAGGCGTGGCAACCTATGCTAGGAGGTACAGCATTACCTGCACAGAGGTAGGTGTTAAACCACAATCTGTCAGCTTCTTGCTTGAAAACTGCTTGCAAAAAACCAGAAGCTGCTCTTGCTATCTTCAAAAAGGTCGGGGTCTTTTACACACCCAAGGGGTCCCCAAGTTTTTGTGAAAATACAGTCTTTAAAATCTTCATACATTATTAGTGGATGAGAAAAACTGACCCAACTACATTGGAGTTCTGTTTTTAATATTTACAGAAAACTGATTAAATAAAAATTTGTTTCTTAGAAACAATCTTTTGGATCTAACCTCTTCCTCAAAAGCTGATGTGTATATCTTACATATTCATGTATAAAAACATTCATTAAAAGTTTTACATCATACCCAAACTGGACACAATCTAATTGTCCAAAGATGCTACAATAACTTTGTCACTTGTTAGTTGTAACTTTTCTAAATGTATTCTTTTTTTTTTATTTAGAGAAAAAAAGCAAAACAGAAAAATGGGTAGAAGTAATACAGAGTATCAAAAAATAACAGTAAGAAATCACTAGTTGATAAATTACATATTGTTATCTTAGAAGTAGTTATTCAAGTTAGAAAATCAAAGCATAAAAAATGAACAAACAATGTCAGCACAAACTATTCTATTTGATGAACTAACAAAAAATTACTAGTATGATTATCTATCTTGCACACACAAATGGCAAATGCAAACATGAAGAAATGCTCATCATCACTGGTCATTTGAGAAAGGCAAAATAAAACAGCACTGAGATTTCATTTCACTCTGGAAAGAATAGCTGCCATCAAGAAATCAACTGATAACAAATGTTGGTGAGGCTGCAGGGAAAATTGGGGCAACTGCTCCATTGTTGGTGGGAGCATAGACTGGTGCAATAATTTCCACTATGGAAATTATTGTGGAGATTCCTCAGAAAACTAGGATTGGAAGTTCCATTCAATAAAGCTATTCCGTGGTGTTTTCCCAGAAAAACTGAAAAGGTCAAAACATTTTCTTTACTCTTCTCTGGGCTTCAAATTCCTTGTGAGAAAATGGGAACACTAACATTAGAATATTAGAAAATTTTTATTGGGCTCACTAAATACATGCAATAAATTTTAAAACTGAAAAAGAAAATCCCATAGATTTTCAGTCCCCAAGATATATGACCTACATATTTTGTACATCAGAAGTTACCTTTCTTTATACTACTGATATTATATATATATATAATTGCTTGTTTTGTGTATATATGCCTAATTAAGTTTAAAATTAAAATAAATCTGTTTTACTGAGTAGAAGAGTTCCTGATACATTGCAGAAATTCTACTGAACAGAATCTTTAATGAATTATAAATAGCAAAAATTGAAACAGGAAATTATTATTTCACATGTATGTTTACTTTGCTGTTATCTGACCTAAAACTGAGACAGAAAGTAAAAATATACTTTGAGTAAAATTTGTAAGGAAGTTCAAGGATCATCACATTTTTAAAGACTCAGGAATAAATTTTCTGAATTATTGTAATACTTCCCATAGCTTAAAACAGCAAGACAGGGAGAACAAAATACTGCTTCCATACAAATCATGTGAATTATTGTCCTTTTTAAATAGCTCCAAGGGGAAATTATGTATTTATTCATGAAAGGAGTATTAGACCACTTGAGAATTTTATCCTACTTTTCATGTCCCAGAAAAACTAAAATTATATTGATTAAGCAACATTAATATGATTCTCCTTTGACCAAATGTCCTTTTTGCTATTTCAATGAGATTTTCTTACATGAACAGTTTTATGAATCTCAACACAGAATCCCAAGAGTTTCAGAGTAAGTTTAATAAATTTATGTTTGATCAAGTTCTATTTTCTTCAGTTCTTAATAGCATGGAAGTTTAAAGGATACTTCAAAAATCTAAATTTAAAAAGCCATTTACAATTTAGGAAGGTGAATATTAGCAGTTCAAATAACCTTGGGTTTCAAAAACAATCAAATGTTGTATAAATATTGATGGTGCAAGTATATTACCAACAAGATCCTGGCAAGCACCTTAAATGTCTACAAACTTTAGATTTATTATAATTTAGTATTCATTTTTCTTATTTCTTCTATTAAACATACTCATTAGGGGATGATTTTATGCTACACCAACTGTGTATTTTTTCCTTATCCAAAATTTGTTTATAGAAAGATTGTTCTGTGAGTTTTCTTGTCATTTTAACATCAGGATATTTCCTGATGTTGAATGGAACAAAGACAGGCTTCAAGGTAAGTCTAGTTGTGATTATTAAAGTGTACTGGATTACAAATTGTAAATGTTTTCTATGGAATATCCCATTTGAATCTTATAGACAACTACACTCAGACTCAAACTAAGTGTTTATATTAATCTGTAAATGTGACAGTCTAGGAAGAGGTAAGCATTAATTTTCCCAAGATATCACTGTTATTAGTTACAAATCTAAGTCAGAAACTATGAGACTCATTTTAAAACTGAAAATTTCATTACATATATTGTAAAAATCATAGCAGGAAAGAGAATGATAGAGCTTGAACTGAAAGAAAATTTCTCAGAGATTTTAAAATTTCCATTTTTACCTTAAGTTTAGTAATACATTTTCTGAAAGAGTGAGGAATGAATAACTAAGATAATTAATAGGTGTATGTATTAATGCTAACTAAAAAAGTTTCATTTTGGAGGGGCCTAAATCTCATCCTGATTCACAGTTTAGTATATCAACAATGTGCTGAAGTGTTATAAGAGACAAAAACAGCCTTTTAAAGCCCGGGGACTTAGCTCTGTGGCATAAGTGCTTGTCTGGTCATGTGTTCAAACTCCAGTATTGGAGGAAAAAAGAAAAACACGTAAGGCTACTGTTTAAGGGATGGGGGTTTAGCTCAGAGGCACAAGTGCCTGCCTGGCAAGCCCAAGGACTTGAGTTTGAACCCTGGTATGACCCCCCCAAAAAAAAAATCCCCATGACCTAAATTACAATTTGGAGATGACAGTTTCCAAAATAATCATGGAAAACGGATTAATTCCTGTTAAGAACAGTTGCCCCAATGAAACCTTAATCACACTGTTTTTAGGGTAGTTGTTGAAGATTCCAGATGCAGAGAATGTAAAGTGAAGTAATTAACATTAAGGGATGGTGATAATATTGAATTTCCTAATATCTTTCAGTCTCCACCTGCATCTGACTATGTGCTCCAAAGTAACATAAACCTGGATATGTGCATCATAAGCTACAGTATTTGTTTAGATGCAATCATTTATTACATTTTTTATTACTATCACTATCTTTTTAACAATAATTTTATGTCCACTAAACATTAGAGTATGTGTTATTGCTAAGTAATACAACTTTGTAAAAGGAAAAAATGGTTAATATGTGATAATAAAATGAAAAAGACTAAGTCTCATGTAACATTAACACTAATAAGTGCAGTGTTAAACTCCACTCCATTCTCAAATGGGCAACTTCTTCATGATAAAGTTTTCAAATTTGTATCAACAAAGATTATCTTTTGCATTTTCTTCAATTTATCATATAAATAACCAGAAAGCTCACGTGCATGCACTGTGAAATACCTAGATCATGGTATGCTGACCGTGTAATACAGAGGAGAGTACAGGGTGATGATGATACAGCACTAATTTTTGTTTCTTAAAAAGAAGAAATTCATAGAAAATAAAATTCTCAAAGTTCACCAAAATACCTAAAATATAATGAAATGACAAGAACATAGATGTGAACATCTTTTTAATTATGTATATAAAATTTGGCATAATATATTAGCATCTACTTGATTAATTAAGAATTGTATTTTAAGTGTATTATACCTGTGTCTCTAACATGGCCTAAGCATGTCCTTGAACAATGTCTCTTAAACCATGATAGTTTTACTATTTTAAAAATGGGCTTTAAAACCTGTGAGTCTTTTTTTAAGTTTTAGAACAGTAGTTTCATACATTTTAATAACCTTTACAATTTGCAGAATTCAAAAACTCAGTTTCAGTCAAATACCAAAAAAAGTACATACATTTCTTTTTGTCTTTCTCTTTTGCTCTTTTTTGCCTTTTACTCTTTCAAATATCTTGTTTAATTTTTTAATGAATGTTTGGCTTGATACACAGTCTTTTTAAAATTTAGATCTGACATAAAAACATATTATTTTTGAAAAATAAAATTTCTTAAGGTAAATGATATGTTAAAGTTGAATACTTTGTAGAGAGAAGACAAGATGGCTGATCAGTGAGCAACAAAATACAAAGCCTTCTGGGAGAAACAACTCATGTGCCAGAATAAAACATCCTGGAGAGACCCAGACAGAGGGAGATGGATCCTCTTGACACAGGAAGAAATTAAAATGTAAAAAAGCTCATCAAATACTTTGGGGCTACAACTGAAACAGCTAAAAATTATGGGACTCTGCATTTTCACAGTGACCCGCCAAGTTTGCACCAGCTTGAATCCGCGCTGGCAGGCAGAGCTGCCCAAACTTGTTCCCACTGCCACTCACAGGAAGCACAGCAGCACCGAAGTCGGGGGTTGGTGAGCCCAAGGGAGAGTGGAGCTGGCAAATGGACCTTCATTAATCCATGGTCAGTGCTGGGAATGAGATCCCCCACCCACAGGAAGGGTGCGACAAGGTGGGCGACATGTTGGAGTAGGGCAGGAGGAGCATGAACTGGGAGTGACAGTGACTTCAGTTGGTTCCTCCCTCCCCAGAGCAGATTTGTGGGATATGCTTGGACTGGGCCGCGCTCCTGGCCGGGACCCAATGAGCCGTCCCAAATCGATTCCCTGCACCTAGCAAGCACTAACCTGGTGAAGGCACCTGAAGTTTGTCTGGCCCAGTGGGGAGGGGCAGGCAAATGCAGCTGCTGCTTACACCTCAGTGACAAAAGCAGCCAGGAGAGGGTGGAGTTCCCTCCCCAGCATGCTTCGGAGGAAATGTGGCCAACAGGGAAAGGGGCTGGGACCTGCACTGTAACCTGTGTGGAGGAAGCCAGGGCCATGACAGGAGAGAGAGGCAGGAGACGGCCCCCAGCCCAGAACCCTGAGAGCCCTGATCCAGGAGAGGGAAAAACAAGGGAGACTGAGGGCAGCAGACATGCAACAGCAGACATGGCTTCAATGGACATTAAGAGATATCTTCGGGATCTTGTAGACAAGCTCAACACTGAAATATTAAATCAGATAAAGCAAGATATGAGTAAAGTAATAAAAGAAATGCTCTCAGAAAACATCTCTCAGGATGATACAGACAGAAGAAGGGAGGAACGTAAAAAAAGGAGAGAAACATTCAATAAAAAATATAAAGAAAATATAGAATACATGAAGAAGATTCAAAGAGACTACCAGGAAATTAAAAACTCCATTGAAAGCTGGCAAAACTACTTGAAACAAACTAAGGATAGACTTTCAAAACTTGAAGACAAGTTTGCATTGTGCTATCATGAAAGGAAAGATCTCTTAAAAACAACAAGGAAACAGGCAGTAACAATAAAAAGGCTAGAAGATGACAAGAGAATCTACAATTTAAGAATAAGAAATGTGAATGAAGAAGCAGGAATACATACAGGCGAATTACAAAGGCTATTCACGGAAATTATTAAGGAAAACTTCCCAAGCATGGGAAAGGAAAATGACATTCGGTTGTGTGAGGCATACAGAACTCCAGCCACCTACAACTAAAACAGATCTACACCCAGACATACAATAATCAAGATACCAGAAATTCAGTATAAAAACAGAATATTAAAAGCCGTTAGAGAAAAGAAACAGATTACCTATAAAGGTAAGCCCATCAGAATCAGTCTGACTTCTCGACACAGACCATCAGATCAAGAAGAGCTTGGAGTGAAGTCTTCCAAGCCCTAAAAGAAAATAACCTCCAGCCCAGATTGATGTACCCTGCAAAACTGTCACTAGAAATTAATGGAGAAACAAGATGTTTCCATGACAAAGAGGAACTGGGGGAGTTTGTGACCACCAATCCTACCCTACAGAGAATATTGAAGGACATTCTAGAGAGAGAGAAAAAAAATACCAGGATTTTAGGAACAGTGGCAGAAAGGCCTCAGTGAGTGGGTCAGGCAGTAGAATGAAGGGGAAAACTAGACAAACAAAGGCAGAAAAATATCATAGCAGAAATGAGGCAGCAAATCTCTAACACAGATTGCCATGGTGCACTATATTGTTAATAGTGCACCAGGATTTAAAACTCACATTACTCACACTACTGTGCTTTGATGTATTATATTCTGTTCCAGTCATTCTACCTGTACTAGATTTGAGGGCACAGACAGTAATCCCGAAAATAACAGGATATAGTATGGTAATCATCCTTAATTTCCTATTAACTTAATCTAAAGCTCTGTAAAACCTACACTGTTTTACCATGACTGATCTTAATCGAATCTGGTTTGTTGGATTGCTGTTTTGTGTTGATAGATTTTATTCAAAGCTGTTATGATTGATAGTATCAAGTCAGAGTATAGGCAATTGCACTTAAGATGACAAGATCCACTAGAATATCCACTCTGGTTTGATTATTACCTGCCTTTGATGTTTTATGCTGTCTACAATGTTTTATTTTTACTAATATTGTTAATTACTGCTATACTCAATTATATTGCTATATTCAATTATGCCTGATGATATAGACAATTCTATTGAAGATAATAAGAAACAACACAGTAATCATTGTAGATCACCTTGTACTGTGATTTGTGTGACTTTTTGGTTTCATGTCTTTATAGGACTTTGTTTTGTTTTGTCTTGCTAAGTTTTGTTTTTCCCCTCTAATACAGAAAGGATAGAAATACATGTAGAGATTCATGCATGCGTAGCTGTTTACACTCTCACTGTTTGACTATCTACTTTGTATGCTTTAATTTTGCAACTTGAATAACTATTTCTAAGAGGAGAATATGTAATTTATTAACTAGTGAATTCTTATTGTTTATCTTTTTTTTGGAATTCTGTGTTATCTCTACCCTTTACATGCTTTTGTTTCTCTTTAAAAAAAAAAAAGAAAAGACAGATATCAATCCACAAATATTATAACCTACCCAGTGGAAATTAATATTGGTTCAGTAATGCCCACTGAATTTCCTACATGCTTTAATGGGTTATATTATCTATCTATATCATATAATATATGTGTATGTTTCTGATTTACTTAACATTATCATCTCAAGATGAATCCATTTCCCTGCAACAGACTCAATTCTCTTTCTTTATGGCAGAGTAGTACTGTTGTGTGTAAATACCATATTTCCTTTGTCCATTCATCTATTGATGAGCATATTGGCTGCTTTGGGTTATTTTTTGAAATTTTCAAAAAGTAAATAACTTAGCAATCAGTTATAAATAAATTTTAATTGATACAAAAAATAAATAAAGTTGAATACTTTGTTATAATGAAAATTATAATGAAAATGGTTTTATATTTTTACTTATTAAAATAATTTAATAAGTAATCATAATTTAATAATCATTGGATAAGTAATCATAATTACTTATTAAAATATTAGAATTACTTACATCTAAAAATATCTTAAAAGAAGTTACAGATTTCTAATAAACTACAAATCCAAATCTGTATTATTAGTATCTAATATTTGTATGATACAGATTTAACTCATAAGCCAACACTTTAAATTATTATCTACTTTAATCCATACTCAATTTAGATTTCCTTAGTTTTTGTCGAATATCTGTTTATTGTTATTGCTTTTGCTATTGTTCTAGGATCCTATCTAGGGTGCCGTATGAATTTTAGTCATCATTTTTTTTATTTTTGTCAGATCTAGACTGTGACAGTTTTTCCTTTCACTGTTCTTAATAATCGTGACAATTTTGAGGAGTACTAGTCAGATAATCTTTTCTTCTAAACTTGGATATGAGTATAGATATATATGTTTACATAGTAAATATATAGCATATTAGTATTTATATTACCAATATCATTTAGAGAATTTTTATATGTTGTAAATAAACATATAATAGTTCTCTATACCATGAACACAGAATTGCGTCAAATAAACTTGTTAAATGTTAACATTTCACTATGTTTTCCTTAAGGGTGAGAGCACCTTTCAGCAGTTCCATGATCTGTAATCAGCAAGCTATATCACTTAATCCAGTATTGCTACACATAAAAACAAATTCAATTTTGCTGAATTTTCTGTTATGTTCCTGGGTAAAAGTCAATATGAGATCATCTCTTGGGTTGAGTTTTCATATCTTTCTCACCGTTCTTTACTATCTCCTTGACATTGATAGTGTTTATGATGTTAGAAGAAAAGGAAGGTTTAAGAAATGTCTCAGATTTAGATTTACCTGGTATATGAATTTATTAGACTTTATTCAGGAATATTGCAAAAGTGATACTATGTTCCTCATAGTATGTAACTCAGGAGACATGAAATTCTATTATTTACATTGTTAATAATGTTCTATTCATTGTTCTGATGAGTCTGTAAGCTTTCTCCATTATATTTGCCAATAGTTTGTACTTAATGAGAAATTTGTACTTAAGATATTTTAGAACTATTTTTTTTAAATGGAGTATACTTTGCTCATCAGACACCTAACAGTATTATTAATGATTTATAAAATATAAATTCATTTAAAAACTATTTTGGAAAATGTAAATTACTGTGCTTACACATATTTATTCATTCTTTTGTCTCTGGGATAATTTTGTATTAAACACATTTTCAAGATTCATGCAATACTCTAGCAATACTGATGTGTTTATTAATGAGATTACTGTCCTAAAATGGTGACAAAAATGAATATCATGAGGAAGCATAACAATGAGATTTCCCATAGAATTTTTAAAAACATAGACATTTATTAAAATTTCTAGTATCTATAATTTCTAGATAGATACAACTTTGTATACAATTGTGTAATTTTCACACTTTTTAAATATAAATTAATTGCAATAGTCTAAAAAGCATATCCCATGAAAACCACTGGACTTTAGAACCATTTTCATTCACAGAATCCTCTTGATTAGACTGTACTGGCATTTAAATATATAGCATATTAAAGCAAGTCAAGTAAAGAATAAGACTAAACTACTATTAGGTTCATAGAGGAATTCAGTAAAGTTTCCAAGTAAAATAATTAAACATTAAAAACAGTATTTTTTACATGAATAATAAAGTTGTGAGGGAGGAATCAAAAAAGTTATCACATTTACTATAGAGAAAATATTTAGGTAGGAATAAATTTAACCAAGAAAGTAAAAAAAAAAGTCTACAATGAAAACTAAAAACATTGATGAGAAAAACTTGAAGACACTAAAAAATGAAAATATATTCTACATTATGGGATTAAAAAATTATATTGTTAAATATCCATAAAACTGAAGTGGTCTATAGGTATAATGAAATCTCCATCACAGTTTTATGTGTGTATATATATATATATATATATATACATAGTAATGGGAAACAGAATATTAAAATTCTTGTGTTACCAAAAAGATCCAGAAGAGCCAAAACAATCACCAATGACAGCAAGCTAGAATCATCATAATACCTGATTTCAAAGAATGCTATAGAACTATGGCAAAGAAAACAGCATCACATTGACCAGTAGATCAGAATAGAGAGCCTAAATATCCATGTACATACAGCCAGCTGATTTTTTTTATAAAGGCAACAAGAACATATTTATGAGATAATAGAAACAATAATTTAAACTCATAATAAGCTCTCAAATAATCATTAATTTTGAGATTGTGTAATGTAATTAATGTGAAAAAGTGGTAATGATTTAAGCAGTCTTACTAATGTGTGTGTTTATGAATTCACCTCTGCTTTTCATGGGCAGAGATTCCCTAGTTTTCTGAAGTTAACACTATTTAAAAAGTACAGATGAGTAGTAACAAAGGATTAAAAGCATTTTATTTAAGGAAGAAGTTAAAAGATGACTCATTATTAAGTATGTTATATTTCAGACTTTTTCAGTGGTAATTGATCTTCAGTCCATGTAACGTGATTCAGAAGATCTTGAAATAGGGAAGAAATATATACCAGTCATTAAAAAAAAAAAAACAGTTCAGTTTGTGGGGAATACATATACTACTCTGCAAGAATTTACAATTTATATAGGTGACTATTTCACCTCCAAGAGTAATTTTCAAAAGGTCATGGAATCTGACTGAAGTTCAGGACGATTTCCTGAGGTGGTGGCAGCTAAATCAGTGATGGCGTTTCCACAGTGTTCACACAGAAGGTACAGAGACCCTCATGAGTCAGAATCATGGGAATCCTAGTCCTTACCTCTGCAAAATCAAATGTTCAGCTTTATATCCTTACTGAGTAGAAACTAAAGGATGTATTAATCACGGTTCTCCAGAATAGAAAATCAGAACAAATATTGTACACTCATCCACACAAATAAATACAGACAGTTGACTCTCAGTCTTGTGAGTGATTGCTGCCAGGACAACTGAGTGAATGTCAAAATTTGTGAATGCTCACATCCCTCATTTAGAGTGGTACAGTATTTCCAAATAACTTAAGCACATCCTCCTGTATACTCGTGCCACATAAATAGTTTTATAATCTCTTTTTAAATAATCGCAAGAAAAATGTCTGTATCTGTTCACCATAGACACTTTTATTTTCTAAATATTTTAATCTATATTTGGTTGAAACTACAGATGTGAAACTCACAAAGTAATGATTCTATCAGTGTAATTGTTTATCTATAAAAGAGAGACACTGACACACACAAAAAGAGACAGACAGACAGATTTAATGTAAGGAATTAGCATGTGCACTTTTGAGGACTTAAAGTTCTCTGTTTCTATAGTTGGTAAACTGGAGACCTTGAAGAGTCAATGGTACAATTGTAGTCTGTACCAAATCTAAATTCCAGTCAAAATCTGAGCCCAGGGGCAGGAAGTACTTACCATTCAGGCATAAAGTCAAATGAGCAAGATCTCTCTTACTCAAACTTCTCCTCTGTGCCTTCAATGGATTGGATGACCTATCCACTAATTATGCACCAAATGCAGTCTACCAAGTCAAACATGAATCCCATTCAGAAATATCCTCACATACATACTCAGAACAATATTTAGCCAAATATCTGCTATCCTCTGGCCAATTTGACACAAAATATTAATCATAACAAATGAACTCAGGCCATGCAAAATGCCAAAGATAAATTGCAAAATTGAAGTTTCATTGTCAATTAAACAGAGAGGTACCTCCAGTTTTATTAGCAGTGATAGTTTGCTCAGAATATTATCTTCTGTTCAGCAGATTTTGTAAGACATTAATTGGCTTGAAATGACTGCCTAATACAATAAACCTGAAAAATGATATTGATAATTGAAAACCAAATGTTCACTAGGCTGATTATACTGATATGTAATCTTGCTTCCCTGCAGATAATACTTGTTTTTTGATAATGTCTATTAGTAAAAGGAGAGTACCTGTTATCCTTGATAAGATTTGTCATCAAATCTTTTTGTGTGTGATAACACCATGTAACCTTTCATTTTGTTTCAAATTATCTAAATATCCGTGAACTTTCTGACATTCTTTTCCCCTTCCTGCACTAGGGAATGAGTAGACAGAACACTGGGACTATTAATGAAGTATATAAAAAAAGAATATTTAATCAATTCCAATTTAAATCACCCTTCTAGGGTTGGCTTTTTCTTTGGCAAATTTCTAAAACTAGATAATATTCTGTTATATCAGTTCTTTTTCAGTTTGCATGAAATTAAATTATATTTATTATGTAAAAATACTCTTCTTTTTAAAAGTATTTCAGCCAGCACATACAATCAGACCAACTTTGTGTGTATATTACCTTCAAATCCTGAAATTATATAATTGATATTAGTATAGGAAACCACTATTAATCATCTATATGTTGCTATTGATGATAGTAGCATTATTCAATCACCAAATACATACATTTAATTTGACTGATTGAGTGTTTTCATTATTTATGTTCCCCAATATTTTATTAAAAGAACAACATAACATTTATTTTCTGAATACAAAGGTGGTCTACTTGCTTATGTTTGCTGTAGCTGTGTTCACTTAAATTTTATTTACCGAAACTTTGCAGATTTTCTTACAGAGAAGTAGCAAGAGCAGAGGAAAAATTACACTTCATAGACAACTGTGCATGTTTTTCTCCACAAAAACAGATGTAAAAGAATAGTGTCTGTTGGTAATCTGTTGCAACTTTACCGTAGAGATGACTGCCAAAATAAGTCTTTTGGCAGAAAGACTTATTTTTTAAAAAGAGATTGTCCCAAATGACAGGAAGACACACACAGAGAATGTGTAAGTTTCAATACAGAGACCTTGTGAAGGATTTGATATATTCAAATGTAAACAACAGTGATAAGTTTCATCCTCAGAAACATACACACTACTTATAAATTGTAAGAATTTATTGAGTTCTATTGACAACCTACTTTATGCATTAATTATGCTCTATAAATGAAAATGAAGAAAATATGGTATATCATTTAAAGATCTCTTAGATACCAACAACATGCTGTGTAGACTACTTTTTATTTCTCCATATTTATTAATACTCTTAATTGTGCATATATTTTTCTGCTATACATTCATTTATGTGTGTGCTTTCTGTCACTCATCTTTCTCTGTCATGGTTATAAATTAAGGGAGATGCTTTAGAGGTATAGCATTAAAAAGTTACTAAACATGTGGCAGTTCCCATGCATAGATTTGAATAGTATGAATAAGTCTAAATGGATATACATGATATATATATAGTATATATAATATATCATATTATATATGGATACATAATATATATATATATATATATATATATATATATATTCCTCGTATGTAAATGAAATTACTATAGGGAAAAACAGATCAACAACAGTGGTTTAACCAATGCATTTTTGGATGACCATAAGCAATAAATGCAAAAATGCACAAGTAAGTTTATATTAAACTAAAAAGTTTTTAAAAAGTGATCCCATATATAATATGTACATATATAAAATATATATGTACATAATAATATATTTTATCATATACCCATATATAATATGTAATATTATATATAATCTATTATATACATATAATGTGTATAATATATATATATATATATATATAGAGAGAGAGAGAGAGAGAGAGAGAGAGAGAAACAAAGGGAATTGCATACAGACTTCAGTAGTTTTCTGTACTAATAAAAATCTAGAAGGTATTGACCACCAATTAGAACACCTCTTATAATTGTATGGGCCAAAAGTAAATTATATTAATCTCATGGTATCTCAATGAATTTGGTATTAAAATACTTATATAAGGTTTTTTCTTTTTCTAATGTGTACATTTTTTGGAAGGCTCTGTGTATATATATTCTGCTAAATGATGTTAGCCATATATATATTCAAATCTCTACTGTAAAGAAAGTACTGCAAAGTAAAAATACTTAATGTGTTTTTATTAGTAATAACATCCTAAGACTTAGCCACCTGTCTAGGCTCCCTCACCCAATTTTTTCTTACTTTACCATTACATTACTTTTCTGTAATGTAAAATCAAACTACCCTAATTACAATGTTCTTATACATAATACCATACTGAGGTATCAGTTCACATTTATGTTACACTAGAGCACTGTTTGATAGTACCATTTCTTTTCTATACTCTGTCTCTCTACTTAGTTGATGGTTTCTGTTGCTTTATAAAACTTCTTCATTTAGGGTCCTGGGATTTAGTTCATTTGATTCCCAGTACCCATACCCCCTCCCAAATCCCATGAATAAAGAGATCACTTAAAAAAAAACTTTTTAGTTTAATATAAACGTAGTTGTTCATTTTTGCATTTATTGCTTATGCTTTATGGTCATCCAAAAACTCATTGCTTAGACCATTGTTTTTGATCTGTTTTTCCCTATAGTAATTTCATTCATATATGAGGAATACTTTTAACAAATCTATTGAATATAATGATATTGTATTCTTTGAGAAATATACAGAGTGGATATTATGTATGCTTATCACAAAAATTATAAATAGTAAGGTAATTCATTGTTTTATTAGCTATCTTTAACTCTTTTACAATGTACATATACTTTAAACATCACATGGCATGTGATAAATATACAGAATTTAATTTGTCATTGTAAAATATTTAAAAAGAACAATTCAATGAACTAACTATAGACAGGCATAATGTAAACTTAGACTTGTAATTTCTTGTTGATTATTTTGCCATACTAAAAATGAAAAAGCAATACTGTTTGTTATATACAGCCAATTTACAATATGCACAGACTTCTTAGGTTTAAATTTCCTAATTAAAATTTATGTGTAACTGAACAATCAGATCTTATCATTCATAGACCTACTCAGTACTGTGAAAAATCTGGCAGCATGTAGGTCACACACAAGGCTATTCCTCCACCTTGTTCCAGGTAGTAGGACAATTGTCCTTTTAAAAGTGCTTTTAGTGCCTCGTTTTTTTGCATCTTTTATATTTTGTTGTTGTTCACAATGCTGGTAATGTTGTTATTTAAAATGTGCCCTGGGTGTAGTATTGATATATTTTGTAGCATTCCTAAGGACAAGACTGTGAACTGCCTTTTGGAGGAAATACTCTTCCATCAGGGAAGAAGTTAGAGTACTGTTAGCTCTGATATACTTCTTAATGAATCCAGAATTTACATTATATATCTTTAAGCAGGAACACATAAAACCAAGTTTTCATTGATCAATTGATTAAAAAATGTTATAACTTGAGATTAGCAGGAATCATTCCTATATTTCTCCAAGGTTTCCAGGTTTGTTATTCATTAATTCAATGTTCATGGTGATTTTATTGCATTTAACTATTGCATATAATGACCTAGCAAGTTGTATTCATTTCAAAAACTGAATACAATAATTCTGTGGGGAACTATCATGAGTAAGATTAGCAAGGACAGATACTGTCTTTTGAGAGTACTATTTATAACTTATGGAGGAATGTCACATAAAATATCTGCATAGAAAACTGAAAACAACACATTATTTACATTTTATTTTATCTTACTTCTTTAAAAAAAGAAAAATAAAGTTAGACAAAATAAATTAATTCAGTATTATAGATCAAAATGAAATCACCTCAGCCATCTCAAGTAGAAAAAATGTTTTTTAATTAAATTTTTAATTAATACATAAAACACAAAATTGTAAATATTAATGATGTATGTATCTCTACTTACATGATATGTAAATATATACACTTTCTACAGTGTGCATACAATGTACATTGTACAGTGTACACAATACCTGCAGTGTGTATACAATGTGTAATGTTTAAACCAATCAAAGAGTCTAGATCCTCAAACATTTGTCATTTTTAATAGGGAAAATTATTTTACTATTGGAATCATCTTGTAATATTTTATTTTCTTCCCTTTGATTTTTCTTTGACATTTGCTTTTGAATTTATCCATGTAGTGTATGTACTTCCCAATAGCTGTTATAAAATCATTTGTGGAAAAAATATGAACTAAATCTGTAAAACTCAAAAAATGCCAAAGCTGATTATAATTCTATACATCAAAAGCCCTTTGGAAAACCAAATTAGTGATTTGTTGAAATGTTTAAAGATATGTAACATAGTCATCTGTATGTAGATGTGCCCTGAAAACTGTAAATAATAAATAAGACAATTCAGATTCTAATAAATCTATAGTACATTCCAGATCATACTAGAAGATCTGACAGTCAAGTACTTTTATCCCCCAGGTAATATTTGTAAATTTACAAATCATTCATTGTTGGCCAATGTATTCTGCAATGAAAATAAGTAATGGTGAAATTTTTGTATATTTATACCAATATAATATATGTGTGTTTGACAGTATGTGCATATAGGTATGTTCATATTTGATGAACATTTTTGTACATTTATTTTTGCTTATTTTTCTTATCTAAGCTTCAAAGGATTTAAATTCTAAACTACTCTCTTTGTTAACCTTGTAATTGTAATCATAAATGCACAGTCTTTCTCTCGTAGTCTAATGTCAGTCTTTGCTAAATTTTGTAGTCAAATATATTTTAGTAAAGGCAGTAAAAAAATACAAGGTAAGGTTTATTGTAAAGGAATACCTACTTATAAAGGTGATCTTGAGTTGTGAAAAGTGCATGACAGTGATGAAGGAAAACAGTAATTAATTTTAAAAACTTGGAGAGGTATAGAACAATGAAGAAAGTCATCATTCTCCAAGTCTTTGAATTTACCAATGTATCTCTGGATTTGGAAATATAACATTGTAATAGGTAAAGTCTTTCAAACCATTTATTCTAGTAAACTTCTGTCATATAATTATTTATTTCTAGAAATTTAATCTTGAAAAAACTGGGAACAAAATGCTGATATTTATAGAACAGTATTCTTCATATTCTTCTTGACTAAAAAAGTTTTTTTTTCATTTTGATTCTTATATCAACTAATGTAGCTCCACTTACATTTTGATTTTGAAGTTTCAAATGCCGTGTTAATTCTTTTCTTTCCTTCCTCCACGTGTATACTTAACATATGCACTTCACATTTAGACTTGTTGAACTCATGTAATTAAACAGCATGAGGGGAACTGTCAATCTGTGCATAAGTTAAAATTTCTAAAAGAAAATGAAGTCACTGTATAGTACAAATGTAGCTAAATGGTTGGTCATAGTATCAGATCAAAGTGTCCATTTAATAAGGTAAAAGTACACAGAGAACAGACCAGGATTTTGGTGGCTTACACTCCTTGCCTTCAGGCTGCCTAA
The DNA here is from genome assembly GCA_004027455.1 of Hydrochoerus hydrochaeris. Classification (NCBI taxonomy): domain Eukaryota; kingdom Metazoa; phylum Chordata; class Mammalia; order Rodentia; family Hydrochaeridae; genus Hydrochoerus; species Hydrochoerus hydrochaeris. The sequence continues at coordinate 456,819 of PVLA01000331.1, read as the reverse complement.
CCCCGCTAGCCCACAGCCAGTACCCTGGTGTGTTCTGGGCATCTTACCATTTACTGGGTCCGACATGCCCTGCATCCTGGCATGCCCCGTGGTAGGTAGCAATAGTGGTGTAGGTACCCAAGCTGTGCTCAAACAGACTAAGGTTCCAGCAAAGATGAAGTAGCCAGTAAGTCACACACTATCATTTTGTGCTGATTTTGAAAGGTGATTAATGGTAATTAAATAGAATATAATATTCTGATAAAGGAAAAAAATCAATTTTAGTTATAGAAGTTGGTATAAAAAATAAGGTTACAGCAAAATAACATTAAAGATATATACTAAATGGGCCAGCAGAATTGATTAAGCAGGGAAAATTCTTTCTCTTTACTTTCTGACAGATACAAAGTGGTTGTTTCTATTAGAAAGTGATTGTTTCCTGGATTTCCACAGATCCTAGTATCTTTAATATTCTGGAACGTGACCTGATTTCTACCTGAATGTTCTATTCTTTTCTTACAAAATCACTTATATTGCCTTTGGCAATACTATTTCAGGACACTGCTCTAAAATGAATGTCTTCCATTATTACAGTTATTCTGCCCCTTGTGTAGACTGAAAGACACAGAAACTTCTTTTTCAGAATTTCCATAGACAATATTGTTCAAAATTTTTGCTTCACCATGTTTTGCTTTATTTTTTAGTTAACTGTGTTAGTTGCATGACAACTCTTTTCTTTAGCCACAAGATCTTTGAATAAATAAGCTTTAAGATATTAGAGATCTGGAAACAAATCACTTCATCGAATTATAGAATTTGTTAATTTAAAATCATGAATCTGAAGGGCATCATGGAAGTGACATAATCTATGTACAGAAAGAGGAATACCCCACAGTATCACTGATATTTGGAATCCAAAACTTTGAACTCAATGAAGGACAGCATAAAATAGTAGTTACATACACCAAATTTCAGTTAGATAAGGACGCATAAATTCAAAGGACATGGCATACAACATGGTGATTATCACAATTGATAATATGTGTCCAAAAATTGCTGAATAAGAAAATTTTGTGTTCTCTGTGGAAAAACTTAGAAGTAATGAGTTACTATATATGACTTAAACAATCCACAATGTATACATATTCCAGAATACATTGTATATGAGGAGCATATACATAATTTTTATTTTTCAAATAAAGAATCAACAAAATCTTTGCATAGTGATACAATATTGGGAGAATTTGTATAAGTGAAGCATGTCTTTTTTTTAACCAGGGATTTTATTGTAAACAGTGTAGAAACATCAATGTAGAAGTCATTTAGTTAACTTACATTTCCAGTAAATTTATTCCCTAGTGGTCTTTTAGCACTCTGAATTGTATTATTAACAATCCTGTCTTCTTACTTCATTCTTAACTTCTTAAATTTGCCTGTAAAGTCACTTGCCGAGAGGGCTGGGCCTTTAAATACCCAGCTTCCCTTGTACTTGTGATTTATTTCTTTAATTATAGTTATTTTCTCCTTGTTGCATCAGAATTTGCAAAATGTGGTTGGTGGACTAATAGGTGCAGATTTATCCATTCAAAGTTTAATTTTCTAAAATCTGTTGATAACCTAAAAATTAAAAGATAAATCAAATATTAAAGAATCTACTAATTTTAGCTCTGTATTTTCTTCTGGCAAGATTATCTTGGGCTGACAGCACCTAACAATTTGAGAGGACACGTACTCCCCATGTGTCACCATTCCTCTTAGGCTAGCTCCTCACTTTACACCACCTCATAAATCTTCATAGAGATTTGAGTTTGTAGAGCCTAAAAATATAGCTGAATTTTCTCTTTCTCTTATTTTTAAATTATTTCTCCATGGAATAATCTCTCATTAAGAAATAACCAAAATGAATCTCAGCACACAGTTTTAATGTCTCTGATCTATTCAAATGCAGAGCTTATGTTTCTTTCAAAAATAAATGTATTAACTGAGATAGCACAGAGATTGTAGAAGTGTATAATAGAATCACTAGAAAAAGGGATACTATGTTCTGACCTGGAGTGGGGAAGGCTGTGTCAGGAATAGCATAGGAGGGCTGGTATTTAATTGAATTGCAACTTAACTAATGAGATTGGTACCAGATAAAGCCTGAAAACTGGGACGGGAGAAATGCCAAAAATGACTTTGGATGTGGAATTATATCGTGCAAAGACCTATAGGTAAAAGTACATATCTATGATTTTTTGGAGGATGATTACTAAGAAAGCTAATCATAAAAACCAAAATACCAAATCTTCATTTCTTGTTTTTTAATTAAAATTAAAAGGGTGTGATTGTGTTTTCCATTCCTGTGATAAAATTGTTTTCTACTCAGTCAGCTTGAGAATACCGAAGAACTTGTAGAAGTCCTTTCTCCTTTGAGAAACAGTTTTAATTTTTCCTAACTTTTCTTTTGCAAATCTGTGTGTAATTAGCAATTAGGATTTTGTAGTTGACTCTAAATTGGTTTTTGATTTTTAAAGTAAAGAGACTGACTTCCTTCTTCCACTTAAAATCTAGCTTGTAAAACTTACTGCATCAAGATTTTTAAGGGAGAACAACAGATACATTTTTCGACAGGTGCTAAGATCCTAATGGTCATAAATTGGTCCAAATGTGCTGTTCATGGAATTTTTCTATCTCATTACCCGATGCAATGACCATGAAGTTGGAAGTTTCGGATATTATTAGAACTCTTATATAGGGTTTCCAAGTTTAATTTGAAATGTTTCTATGTGTAGTAAATGACTGGTATTTGTGCCGAAACACTTGATGTTTAGTTGATGAAATGAAAATTGAGCTTTGTGTTTGTTTGTTTGTTTTGCTTTCTTTTTAGCTTACTCCAGTTGGCACTACGATATTTACAGGATTTTCAGGAGACAACGGAGCTACGGACATAGATGACGGCCCAAACGGGCAGATAGAGTATGTTATCCAATACAACCCAGAAGACCCGGTATGTAAACAGCAATATGAAAAGATATTTTACTGTGAGTAATAAATGCTTTATTCAGGTGAATGCTATTCTACTATTCCACTGGCTAATGGAACCAGCTTAGTAATGATACTATTACACAAAATTTTCTCAAAATTAACTTATTAAAATATTAATGCCATATTTTAAAGTTACTTTGGTTGTACTTGTATGTAAGAGTTTTAAATGTGTCATAGGTATAATGTATCATGACATAAATTTCTGTCCTATTTTACAATTTCCAATCACAAAATAAGTCATTATAGAGATATGCATTCTAACAAATCATTGGAAACAGTGTAAGTAATATGATGTATATGCTCTGTGGAACTTGTAAATAAATACCAGCATCATCACAATGTAACCAATGCAGCCCACAAACACCTAAGTACGTTTCTGTTGTTCAGAAGCCTTGAACATGGCAGCTTTGCTGTTAGTAAATCTAAAATTTAGGGTAAAGTAGGAACCTACAGAAAAAGCACCAGAGAAAGCCTTTTCCTGAACAGTAGAAAAGATATCTGATTGCATATTTTATTTCTGAACTATTAGCTTTGCTCTTATGTTATTTTCCTTCATAATTAATTATGCATTTCTGCCATATTTCTAGCTTAGATTTTAGGATATTCATAAGTAATTATACAGTGGTCATTTTTTAATCTTACTCTCCAAGCTGTATCACTGAAACCAGCAAGTGAGATTTATCAGTCTATATATTTCAGGGAAGTACTTATTTAAATAACAAAGTTATCTAATATTTAGATATAGTTGAGACAATATATATATATATATATTTTATTCACACAAATCTATATCTATATTTGTATCTATATATATGGAGAGAGAAAGCTGGATAGAGCAAGCTATCTTTTAAAAGTTGTGTTTGGCTAAAGTCTTTTGTTAGCTGCTCAATATTCTCTTCTGAATGCTTCCTTTTCTCAGAGATTGGTGAGCTTTTCCTGCTTGCAAAATGAATAACTCACCAACCATGATATAGCTTCACAGTTACAAAGGATAATAATAAGTTTTAGTAACTCAATGCCACTGTAGCATAAATCAGGAAGTTCTCTAAGTATGGCCTTACTTCAATGAGCAGCACAAAAGACAAGCACATCACCAATGCAGAGTGTATTGGGGGAGAGAAGATTATCAAGGCACATTTTTAGGTGGAGAGTCCATCTTTAACCATGCTAAAATCATAGTTTAAACTTTAGTACCAGATTTTTCTCTTGTAAAATGTGAGAGAACTGTATGCTGAGTTTTGTTTTTACCACTCTTAATATTCTTCTAGTTATTTCTTAATAACAAAACAAAACTCCCTGTGTAATAATAAATGGCTTAACCTGAACATATATTCATCTCCAGTTTAAGTAATCAATATTATCATTTATTTCAAATTAATTTAATGCCATGTAATGAACCATAGAAAATGTAGATTGGTTTGTTCTATTTAAAACTATTTATTCATTACTTCAAGGCATGAATTATTTTAACCAATGAGCCAATTATTTTAATCAGTGAACCAATATCTAAAAATTTTTCTGAAATTTCACATTTGAACCTAGATTTATTTCCTATCATAGAAATAGCAACATATCTGCACTGATCTTGATTTCCAAACAATCGCCACTATCAGTCCACTATTCCTGTCCCAGGGAAATATATATATCCACTGGGGTCAGTAACTTTATTCATTTTCATCATCTGTCTCATCCTTGTAGAAGATCACAAAGGTACCAACTATTTTATAGCATTGAGAAGTGCTTGTGTTGAATCTTTCCCATCTCTTTAGTAAGTATTTTAATGAGGGAATTCAGTGGAAATTTAATCATCTTTCTAGAATGTGACATGTGATTTTTCTCTGCCTGCTTTGAAAATTTTCACTTGATCTTTGGTGCTTAGCACCTTGACTTTCACATGTCAAGCTATAATCTTACTTATAATTATCTTTTCACATTTTATCCTTAATGAGACACTTGAATATTCAAATATTTACCTTGTGTAGATTTAGTTAAATATGTTTTTAAATCTATTTTATTTAATATTTTATGTCCAATTCCCTGACTTTTCTCTCTGCACATTTTCTTTCTGAGACTCCAATTACAGGATTTTAAGCATTTTGATGTCATTCCACAGGCTCCTGGGAAATTATTCTAACTCAGTTTTATCTTTTTAGTACCAGCTGGAGAGTTTATATTATTCTGTGATAAAGATGACAGTCTTCATTGTCATCTCCATTCTGTTAAACCCATTCAATAGTTCTTATTTTTGTTTTTGTTTTTCAATTTCAGGTATAACATTCTTTGGGTCTAAATTATTCATATTTTTATAGTTTAAGTCTTTCTACAAACCATAAAGGACTATGTTAGATTTTATTTCACTAAATTTTTACATGTTTAACACAAGATATACAAACTTTAATAGCTTATTAAATATCTTTGTCTGGTTGTTATATCATTTTTTTTCTTTGACTTTCATTTTGATGTGGATGACATTTTCTTGGTCATCATATAAAGTTGTTTGGGTCTCTGTGCCAGATATGGTAAATGTTATGGCTGTAGAAATATTTTTGTTCATATTTTATTCCTTTGAGAAGTATTATTTTTTGTTGTTATTTGCTTTTTCTTTTAGTGGACAAGTTGGTTGACCTCAAACTGTATACCCTTTCTCTGGAGTGCAGCTCAAATCTCCATTCTGTTTCTTGGTTCATCTGCTTGTGATTTTCCCTGTAAATGTATAGTTTATAGAACAACTAGAGATTTGACACACTAAATTAGTGTAAATTTCCCCTTTCTAACTTTATCTTTACCATTATCCATCTCCTCACTTTTCATCAGCTTTGATTTCCTAAAGCCTTTCTCCGTTGAATGTTTAGTCCCTAAAGATTATTCTTTCTAATAAAACTTTAAATGTTTCTGGATGATTCTGAATTCAGCATACCCTCTGGCTAATTGCCATAAACAAGAAAGTCGTGTATATCCTCTCCTTTTCCAAATGTGCCCTGTAATTCATAATATACTTATTTTGGCTCTTTCTCCAAGAATATCAGATACTTTTGCTGGTCTTTATTTTTGGTTGATCTTTATATTTTTTTTTTGAGCTTATAGGTATTATTTGTAGAACAATTAGGTCAACTAGGAGTTATTCAGATAGAAGCAAAATGATTGTCTCCCAATCAGTTTCTTTAACATATTGTTAGAAGACTAGAAAGATATTTTACTTATTCTACTTTATAACTTTCCTGGCTTTCCTAAATAATGAAATAGCAAGGATAATAACAACATTTTGAATTTTAACAACAGAAAGGAACATGTGTTCATTCCATTCGTGATTGTGGTTCTTTGATAATACTCTGATATTTTGGCAAATCTTGTGTTTGTTACTAGAAACTAAATTTTCAACTATATCTCAGAGTATTTTCTCTACAATGAAGGTAGAACAAGGAGTCCTCTGAGTTATCTAGTAATACGTCTTTTTTAAAAAATGATGTTTTCCAATGTAAGATCATATGGGAAAGTAACTTCATGTCAATGTGTTCCTAAATGAGAGAAGGAAAAAATAGTTATCACTAAGAATTGTTAAGTTGAAGATTCAACAAAAACAATTGTCTATAACCAGTGATGTATACTACCATCAATACTTGATGAAAGTCTTACAGAATAACACAGCTTATTATTTATTTATTATGTAAAACCATTACCCACAAACATGGTAGCTTAAAAAAACACATTTATTTTCTTACAGTTTCTAATAGCATGGGCCCAACTTACTAACTGGATCTTCTGCTTTGATTCTCCTGACTGTAACCATGGTGCTTGTGAGATTAATTTTCATATGAATGCTTAACTGGAGAAGAATCCATTTCCAAGGAAATTCAGATTGCTCTCAGGGTTTATTTGTAGCCGACTGAGCTTCCTGCTATGTGTAGATGGGAAACTGTTCCTAGTTCTTAGAACTCTTGAGTTACTTGCCACCTGGTCTTTGTCTCTGTGGCTACTCATTTCTTCAAGTCTGCAAAAAGAGTATCCTGACCTAGTCTGGTTACAAGACAGAGTTTATGCAGCATAATTAAATTATTGGAATGATAGCTTATTCCCCTAGGCAGTATTCTGTTTTCTTTTCTCTTTTTTTTTTTTTTCAAGGCATAAAATGCAAAATTTATTGAGTCACATACTAAAAGATTGAAATGGAGATAAATAAAAGGATTGGCTGGAGCCAGTGGTCCAAGTATCAGAAGACCTCAGTGTCCCTTAATTAGTTAGCTTTTTTAACCTATTTGCAGACATTACCTCCTTTACTTGGATTTTGCTCGTCCTTAGAGCTAGTCATTCCATTGAAAAGAACCTGACCTTCTTCTCTGACACCTTCACCAGGTCACACATTTTTCTTCTGAACAACTGGCTTGAGTCAAGACAAGAAAAAAGACCTTCAGTGCCCAAATCCATAACTTAGGAAAATGTTTCATCAAAAGAAGAGCAGATTAAAACAAAGCAAAACATGAAAGGTTCTACTGTGACTTCCAAATACAGGATTTTTCCCAGTGTGCTAACATCCAGACACGTATATTTATTTTCATTTCAAAATTATATTCTCAAAACTTTTTTTTTATTTTAAAGAGAAAAAAACCCCAGAAAAATCAAGAAGCAAACAAATAATTAAAAAGCAACAACAAAAACAAAATGATGATGGCAACCACAGCAACAACAAAAAACAATTTTCAAGGGAGTAATTTCTAGCTTTAATAGGAAGGGAGTACACTGTGATATAAATTGCTAGTTAGGAGACAGGTCAGGAATTTGTGAGACCTGCTCTAATGCTCAATCCTACTGTGATTTTGAATATCATTTAAACAGACTTACTTCAAATGAAAGTTTGTTTGGATCTTTTTCTAAACAAACTATACAAAGGAAAGAAGGATAAGGATTCTGTTCTTTAAATGAAATGTAAATTGAAAATGATCGTTTGCTTTATTGGGGTCTTTCTTACCCCATGTTTTCTTAATGACACAGAAAACTTACTAAAAAATGTGAAGTGAGGAACGAGAGAGCATTTTTATTACTCCAAATCTTAACTTTCAAGAATAGCAAAAGATTACAAATTCTTCATCATAACAGAGATCTTTTATTTAATTTGTGAGCAAAGTCAGAATTGTTAAAATTGAAATTTTCTTTTACTGCAATACAAATGATATTCTAAAATAAAGAAGGTGCAAGTTTGGGGCTAAAGGGCTGCCAAACTGATTGACCCAATTTACCGTAAAAGCAGTTGTGCTGTCTCTCAGAAATTGCTGATTTTTTTCTCCTTTTGGAAATATGTCAAGACTGTACTTTTCATGCTTGGAGGAAATTACTTTCTTTGACTGATAAAATGTGAGCTCAGAGACCAAAGTACAACTCATTGTATCTCCTTCTACTGCTGTGTGAATTCAAGAAAGCATATTCAGGTGAAACTTCCATTAGCCTGAGTGCCCGAATGGCAACCAGAAAGAGCCCACTTGGTGATTTGCGACCTGTACGGCTATGTAAACTAAGAAGTCAATTGTGGAACTTTGTTCATGCAGTATAATTTATGATTCCTCAGCTGAAAGTTCTCTTTTTTATTTAAGAGAAGAAAAGAAAAGGCATTCTCTTTATAACTTTTATTTTTCAGCTCTTGTTCATTGAGAGATATTTGAATTATCTATTAGTAGTAGTACAAGAAACTATCTGCTCTATGGTGTGAACCACCAGGACTTTAATGAGTACAATTTAGTGTCTATAAAATGTGTACCGTGCTCATATCAGCTATTATAAAATATTCTTTTTTGCCACTGGACAGGTTCCAATAAAGTCTCCAAAGCAGAGGACAACCTTGATTCTCTTACCCTCAGGAAAGGATGTAGGCTCACCGATTTCTGTCAGAAAAAAGCAATTATTAGGATGCATCAGTAAGAGACATAATGAGATTTATTTCAGAAAGGAAACAATCCTTTCTTCTAGACCTATCTTACCCTAAATATTGTAAGTATACTATAATGTATACTATAGTATACTATAAGTATACATGAATTAGTATAGTATACTACAGTATAGAGTATAGTATATGTGTATATATATATATATACACATATACTATACTTATAGGATAGTATAGTATATGTATAGTATAGTATAAGTATACTATAAATATTACATGAATTAATTTAATTGATAAAGGATAGTATATGTATAGTATAGTATAAGTATACTATAAATATTACATGAATTAATTTAATTGATAAAGGATGGAAATTCGATCTTAAAGGAACAAACTGATAAATTTCAAAATATGGTCAGAACATCCATCTTAAAAAAAACCTAGGCTCATATGTTTCAATTATAAAATTATCTTCCTGGTGGTGGGACATGCATTTTTTTCCCCATAAAAAAGAATAAGACTGAACTTTCCAGAGATTCAGAGAGTTCATAGGTTTCCATCAAGAGAAAACTGCATTTCCAGTTCCAGGAACTAACGGGGCTTGTTCTCTGAATACCTGCACTCTACTCATGAAGGAAAGATGCAGAAACTAACACAGGGAGTACTGACGTGGTTTATCTTGGGTAAATTTGACCAACTGTGTTCAGGAAGTTACAGTCTTCTTCAAGGTTCATTGTTTTAAACTATTGTTTTCTATGTCTCCTTTCTACCTAGTTTTATTTTTCTATCTGATTAATATAAAAGAACAACATTTGTAATACATTGTATGATTCAATGGTTTAGAAAAAAGCCAAAGCAAAACAAATAAAATAAAAAACCCAAAAATGCCCTGACTGAAACAGATCAAGATTTGTTATTGCACACTGTACAAAATCTTCATTTTTGAGAATTTACCTTTTATGAAAAGTTGCAAATATGAAAGGCATTCTGCTAGTTTAAATCTCAGTGTTGTCAAGGTTGACAAAAGTATTCATATAAGAGATTGTCATCTCACTTACCACAGCCTTTGTTTTTTTAATACCGGACAACAGTGCTGTTGTATGCCACATTTTAAGTCTTAATCTAAAATGATAAGGAAATTGTTGACATGTGACCTGTAGCAGTCTCCAGCCAACTAGAGATGTAGCATAGCATTTCTGTGGATGAACAGTGCCACTCAGGAAATCATCCAGGGCATGTCAGAGGCATGCACAGGCAGCTTTGTTCTCAGAAGCATTAGAGTAGTGTTTTAGGGGTGGTACTATGTTTTATCAACTCTGTCCTTCTGTTATAAGGTTGATTCCCTGTAGCTGTAGGTAATTGAGGGGAAAAAAAAAGTTGTAATTTACTTTTAATGTTAAGCAAGTAACACATTTGAATTTCCTGAGTCAGGAAGTTAATACTTCAAATGTAAAATGGTATTTAACAAATCACTATTCTTGAGTATTTCTGTATATAAGTCAAAGTACAAATTTTAGCTGTTATTAAAATATTTCAAACTAAGCAAAACCAGTTATTATTTATTTTAGGTAGTAAGACTATTATATTTTAATATAAACAGTGCATTATATTACGAGAATATGAAGTCCTCATAATGCATTGTTGTTTTACAATTAAATGCCCTATTTTAGGTGTCTAATGTCTCTGTATAAAACTGTGCCAAGGTCTTTTTCACTCCAACTTTATGACCTTTCAGCTTTGCAACCTAAATGACTCCAAGTTAACTAAATAATCACTTCTAAATACAATTTCCTGGGAAACTGCTCAGAACAAGGTGGGGATGTCAAAAGGTTGCATCCAGAAAGGTTCTCTGAAACTGAGATGGGGACCTCAAATCATAGTACTCACTGCTGTTTGAAAAAAAAAAAAATTTTTTTTTTTGAGATGCATCAGTAAGAGGAATGAAGAGTTTTATTGGGAAGATTTTTAAAAGTACACCCCTCGAGAGAATAGACTGCAGGCATTCAGAAGCAGGCCATCATGGCCTGGAGTGGGGTATGTTTCTGTGGTCTTAGGGCTGTCTTCAGAGATGAGTATTCTGTGATGTGGATGTGGGTGTGTACTTCTGTCTGTCAGGGTACCCTTGCGGCAGGTTATGTTAGAAGCATATGCCTATGTTTGAAAATGTGACTCGCGGCTACCTAGCAGCGCCTTTCTCTAGGATGAAGGCCCATAGGAGGAAACACTGACAGGTAAAGCGCAGAACCGCAGCCCAGTGTACAAGCTTATTGTATCTGTAAGATCCTTAGGATTTTTTCTTTATTTTCCTTCCTCCTTTCTCTTTTTCCATTCCTCTTTTTCTTTCCCCTTTCCCCTTGCTTCATTCCCTCCTTCTCTCTATATCTCTGTCTCTATCTCTATTTCTACCTCTATCTATATCTCTGTCTTTCTTTTTTTTTGAGAGAATTTCCTGTAAGTGAACAAATTTTGAGTAATATTTGTGTTCTGAAGCTACAGTTTCTCCTAAAATACAATTACAAAATTATGATTTCCCTTATTTTCTACTTACCTTTATTTTTATATCCTACCTTAAATTTAAGTATTCTACCTTATACTATTTAATAAAATTAACTAATTGAAATATTTAATGCATTCTTAAATGTGAATGTTTGTGTTTGTATTCATGTGGTGGGTAAGGGATAGCTTCGTATGAAGCAATATGAAATATCAGTGTTAGTTCTTTCAGTTAAGGGCACATTTATGTTACCTACTCAAATCTCAGTCCCTGGTGGGTGGATAAGGTTCATGTAATCTTGTAGGTCCCAGTTTTTCATTTCTGATAATGAGAGTAGTGGAATCCCCTACTAATGACAGCCAAGCTATAGATCAGCCACTGATAGCATGATAGCCTGGTTTCGTCAGAGAGATGTGAAAAGCTAAATAGAGATTTATTAAGAAAAAGTTGATGTTGTTTGTTGGAATTAGATAAAAGTGCAGGCATGTCCATTGTGAGTATGGAATGAGAGAGAGAGGGAGAGAGAGTGAGAGAGTGAGAGAGGAGGAAACAGCAGCAGAGGAGATAGGTGAAGAGATTTTTTATTTTTAAGAGATGGAGAAAACCAATGATAAGATAACATACAGTCCCTGAGAGACAAAAGGAGACTTTCTTTGCATTTAATAATGACAAATGCAGTTAGGCAGTTTTGGACCTCTGCTATTCTGTAGATTAGCAGAAAGTATGTGTGTGTGTGTGTGTGTGTGTGTGTGTGTGTGTGTGTGTGTCTATATCTGTCTATCTGTAAGAAATTTCTTTTTAACTGAAATTCTAGTCTTTAAAGCTGAAGGAAGACTATCAAAAACCATCACAAGCAATTTTTATAGATAGAACACAGATCTGAGAGCCATCAGAATCTCTGCTTTCCTCCAGAAAGATGAATCACCCGGAACTCTTTCTCAGCTGAGAACAGAGTCTAATTGTGTCTTACTCTATTTCCAAATCATCTGAAACTGGGCTGCAGATTCTTCTTGCAGGGCCTGCAGACAATCGCCATCATATGCAAATTGGCATAACTAAGCTTTACACATATTAACAAAGAAGGTTTATGGGAAGACGAAATTATCTCTCGGGAAACAATTTCAGTGTCGGCATTCCCTTTTTGCCTTTCATGTGTGCATGGGCACAAGTGTTATGCCTGTTCCTCCTACTCACTTCCTGTCTTTTCAGTGGTGAGAAGGTTACTTACCCTGTCTTATGGCTTCATTTCACTAGGGGAATTCTCCTAGCCTGACAGATGTCAAGTAACTGAACCACTGAGAAATTGTGTTTGGACAAGGAAGCTTCCGGGGAGAATGGAGTATGCCATGGCGGCTGGTTAGACCTGCATAAAGCACTCTGCCCTGCTTTGTTTCATGCTAAGATATTGTAGGGAGCTTTTTTTTTTTTTATAAACTATACAGTAGAAACATTATTTGTTCTTTCTTCCATTGTATGACCAGCATTTTTAAGAACAGTTGACAGTGTATGAGCAGGAAGGTAGTTTCTAAGAATAGCAGAAGTTTTCTCAATTCGCAGTTTTCCTCAGTTAGTTTTATCTGAACATTGTGGTCTCCCCCGTACCCATTAGCTTACAGTGCCCCCTAGACTTTAGCAAAGTTCTTGGGAATGCGCAAAAAACCTTTGAGAGGTGGTTTATTTTTTTTTCCTCTAGGATGAGGTACAGGGTATTTACTTGTTACTCATCTAATCCATTATTCTTTTCTTCTGGAGGTAAAAAGTGTATTCAAAATCTGTATCTACATTTTACTTCTATTTAAAAAAAATATTATTTGATTAGTTTTGGAGAAAGTGAGTACTCAAAAAAACTTGCTTAATCAACAAATTAGTTAATTTTAATAGAGGAAGTTTTCTCACATGTTAGAAACAGCACTAAGCATAAGCCATATATGATCCTTTGTTTCTGGCAATGAGAGTACTCATGAAACACCTAAAAAGTAAAATCTTAGATACATATAAAAGATTTAGCTAATAGTTTTAAGTTTCATTAAGTGCAATATGAAGAGCAATAACATTAACAACAATTATAAATATTCATTTTGTTGTTTTGGTGGGAATATTCATATTTAAACTTATTCCTTTAAATGATTGTACCCAAGAAAGATTTGCAAATATGATTATGTGAGTGGTGTCAACTAAAAATACGTATCAACAATATAGTGTGTGTGTGTGTGTGCGCGCGCGTGTGTGTATGTGCATGATACAGACACAAGGATCTTACAACTGTGCATGTAAAAAGTTAATCTGGATCTACATGACCATATTCCTTTGATTGAGTCCTACATGGGAGACGACTCTGCTATTTTCTGGTTGAGTCTCACTTTACCACATGACTCATGAATTCACCCACACTGTTTTGAGGATGTTTACACACTCCCTACTTCATTTCTATTCCCTCTTCCTCCTGTTCTTCATCCTCTTCCTCCTCCTCCTCTTTTCAGAAGATTGCAGTGTAATTTCAAGCTAAACACATATTCTTATGGTCATAAGCACAATTGCAAAAAATGAAAAACAGCTCCAGTGCCTTAAATAAAACTGATCTGTTGTATTTACTGTGATACTATTTTAGCAATTTTCACAATGACGCCAAAATACAAGAGTGCTATAAGCTCTTTTTACAGCTAAGATACTGATATTGCAAATAAAATTCTAGCTGCAAATACTCTTGCACTGAGAACTGTTTTTAACAAAGCAGCAGAGCTCGAAGGCACTTCAGAGTTTACCTTTTCTAAGAAGAAACTAAATCTTTGACAGAATAACTAATGAGCAGCAGTTATAAAGCGTGAAAAAAATGTAACTTTAAAAGAGTTTTAAAAATAACACACAGTTTCAAGTTTATATTTAAGTCTGATGAGTCAGAAAATATTTAGTATGCAAAAAGGCACCAATATTGAACTAAAAATCTTCAATGTTTGAATTCTGTGAAGTCAAAACAAATGTGAACAGGTAATATGGTAATGGGGAAGATTTTTAAATTTCTAGACTTCAACTGCTGGATAGCCCTCATAATATATGAATAGGTATGACAAAAAAATTATACAACTGATTGCCATTATCAAAGAGCTCTGAGGAAACCCACTGATGAAAAGAAGGTGCTTTGAAAAATGATATGAATATTAAATTGGAAGTTTAAGTTAATAATCTGTTTTCAGATGAGTAGTATACCATTTGTAATCTTCAAGACCATGATATCAAGGTTATCTAAATTGTTGTATTTTCAGTGATCTTAAATTTAATATCAACAAGCTGAAGTTTATATATTTAACACTTGCAGACATCCAATGACACCTTTGAAATTCCCCTCATGTTGACTGGAAATGTAGTGCTAAGGAAGAGACTCAACTATGAAGATAAGACGCAGTACTTTGTCATCATCCAAGCCAATGTGAGTAGTAAATTTCTTTTACCTCTCTTCCATGAACTTATGATATAAACAACACATCCAAATGTATGCAGTTCTGTTCGAGTGCTTGTCATGATTTACTTCCCTAATAGGGTCCTCTGCCAGCAGTGGGATGTATTTATTTTTCTAGATGGGAAAATAGATGGGAGAGGGCTGGGGGACTGACACGCTTTTATTCACTACATTCTTTACCCTCTAAGTCACCCTCTAATGTGCTACCTACACTCCAATTATGTTTTTAGCACAAATTGAAATATTTTTCAAAGTCTGAGCTATGAAAAGGTGAAAACGCTGTCACCTTGGAAGCATATTTAAAATTCAGGTTTTTTTATCTTGTATTAGAAATTTTGAATAAAAATCTGGGAGGATTGAAATGAACTACCTATATTTCAACTGCTATGTAAATTAGCTCCACTTTTACTGGGTATATAAAAATCACTTACTTTTGGATTTCAACTGTGTAAAGTAACTGTCTTTATCTCCCTCTCCCCTTACTTCTGCTTCCTACTTATATGCAGAGTAAATAGTAATTTAAAGCTGCTTGTTTTTATTTCTGCCAGTATTTTCTGGACAGCAGGGAAGAATGGGAAGGTAGTGTCTCATGGTTGAAGGAAACAAAATATTTTGAATGTTAGACTGATCGAGAGATGTAAAATAAGTTCATATTTCATCAACTGGTATGTATAAAAATAAGAAAAATTACATCAACAGCTCTAACTAAAACAACTGTAAAACAAAACAGACCCCACTTATAGAATGATTTAGGATAAGGTAATTTTGTTACTCCTATTTCTTTCTTTAAATATAGAAATATAATAGAATCAAGTTAGTTGGATTAATATTCAAAATTTCAATCAGTAATACCTCATTGATCCCTAGTTAGCAGAAGCAAGAGAAATACTTTTGTGGTTTTAGGTAAGTGATTTAGTGTCAGAAGACTCAGGGCAACTCTAATTATGCTGCATTTTTTTTTTTTTCTGTCTCTACTGCAAATACCTGATAAGGTAATGAAAGAGTGTTTAATGTATGTATCTGCCAATGAGTCTGTTAGGTGCTTCCAGCCATTTTGGTAAACTATAAGCTACATTAGCATGAAATATTTAAACTCTAGAAGTCTATTTCAAGCATCCCATGACATAGCCTTAAAAATAAATCAGAAAATAATCATGTCTGTCCCACATTCATTTTTAAATCAGGTATCATATTGTTTATTAGAGTCCACATTTTTCCTGGTCCCATCTGGCACACCAACATTTGTTTAATCACAAAGCAGATACTAAATGATGCACATTAGTAGCACTTGTTTCCAGTTTGATCAAAGAATAAATAATTAAATAATTTACAACAAGAAACTCACTTGAGATGAAATCTCAATTACCATCTAAAATTAAAGGTGTTGAGTCACAACATTACCACAATTTAAATATTTAAACTTATGTAAAGTAGTGGTTTGTAAAGAGTATTAGCATTGTAGCTGGGTCTGTTCTTATGACATTTATCCTTAAATTACCTATTTACGTAACTATACAGGAAGTTAGGGATACATCATGTGAATTTTGGAGGAACATAGTTTACTTCATACAATAGTTTAATTTGATAAGTTTTAAAAGAGATATTCTTGTTTTTCAACTGCAGCCATAGTTTTGTAACACAATAAAATATCATCTGTCTTTAATGCTCTCAATTTTTAAAATGTTATCTTTTTCTAACAAAGGAAGGAATGAAAATGGGGAGGGAAACTGTGAAAGTGGATAGAAGAAAGTTTTCTGATTAGCTTTTACTATACATTGAATTTTCATTTAGGAAAGAATGAAAACCCAAGCTTAATGGGATGTATAGCAGTTAGGAAAATAATTGTTTTATTTTAACTACTCATAATTTAGAATATATATTTCTTCTTGCTGTTCTTGTCATACCTTTAAAAAGCAAGATATTGATCTGCTCATATAAGCTACCAAGTAGCTACCAAATACTATGGTTAATTTTAGTGAGATAAAGTAAACTCACAAATTTCCTTTCATCTGTTGACTTTGTAATGTATTGCACTTGAAACAATCCATATATCAATGCTCGATGTTTTGAATGGAAGATTAAAATTTAAGCATTACTTCTTTTTTGTCATGATTTAATCATAATCTATTGCATAATGTATCAAAGGATCGAAAGAATACACATACAAAGGTATTACATTTCTGATAAGACTATACTTGGAAATTTCCACCCATAAAGATTTCTTCTTTCTAAGCCTTTCCTTAAGTTAGTTCTCTAAAACCTCTCTTGATCAACTTTATTGGGAAAGAGCATAACTGAAAAAGGTGTTACCCAAAGATTAAGAAAGAAGTTTGTTTCTTCCGTTTGTTTTAATTGGTAGTTGGCTGGTAAGTATTAATGACTGGTAATTGTCACATAAAAGACATTTTTAACGGTACAAAACAAAAGACTAATCTATTAACATAATCACTTTTAAAAACGCTAATTGAGGTTTCTCCATAAAATAAATTAAGCACTTTAGAGTGCACAATTCAATAGAGTGGTGTATGACATTATTTTTTCAGTAGTGTATTTGCAGTGTGGCACATGACTCCTTTTAGTTCCCAAACACGTCTGTCACTTCTGAAGGAGATAGCACTGTCACCAGATGGAGTCTAAGGCAGTCTCTCAAAGTGAAGCGGTGCCTGTTACAGGAAAATAATTTTCAGAGTGGATCAGTGAGAAGCACAAAAAAGTTCACTAGGTAGCACGAATGAAGTACAAAGTCAGCGTGGGGTGTGGGGCATTATCAGAGGGTACATTAGGGTTTTGTAACTGGCTTTTGGGACTTTGTAGAAACTCATTCCTCTTTTTTGGTGTCCTGAAAAATGAATTGGACAAAATACACAAAAAGGTAGAAAGTATTTACTTTTTTACAAGTAGGGGGGAAACACAAGCTCTTCAGAGTTAGACTGAGCCATGGTAAGGTACAGTGGCCGCAGAGTGAATGGGGGGGGGGGTCTTTTGTATCTTCAGCTCCTCTCCTGACTTGAGACCTAAGCTCGCATGTCAAAAGCCTGCTTCATGTGTAAATGAAGACAGCACTCTCTGATGGGTCCCAATTGGAGAGTTTGAAACCTGTGTTTTTGCTCTCTGTGATTGACAGATCATGCCCACTGCTCAGCTAGTGTATCTGGCTTTAATCTCATACGTCAGAAACATAGATTATATGACATTAACCTGCTATTCTCAGAGGACACCCTGAGGTAGTATATATAAGCTCTGCATCCCTGTCCATTCATATTTTGGCTTTTGTTACCTTTTGACTTTTGTGAATGCACTACTTTGAAGATATATGCAGTATAATTTTTTCAAGTTTTGTGGAAAAGAATTTTAAATAGACAGAAGAATATTTTTTCAAGATAATAACCAAATATTGTGAAAATGAAAACATTTGCATATTCTGTCATTGTGACAATAAGCTGCCACCACCACCCTCACTCAGTAGTGAAGTGACTTGTGTCCAGTGTTTGTTCCTTGTGTTCTTCCTTCAAACATTCTTCAGATAAAAATAAAGTGTGAACTTGTAATGCAATTGCTTCACAGTCCTTCAGTTTGAATTATGTATTCATAAGAATTTATCCCAAAGAAGCAAAACAGAAAAAAAAAAGACTTTATATTGACAGCACCTGACAAATAGAACCTCACCAATGAAATCAAGGTTGCTGTCAGTGATAAGTCATATTAATAATACTCGTGAGTGTCCTTGCTAAAATGTAATGAAAATGTCACTTTATAGTTTTTTCTCCCTAAAATACATAATCATAGTTTAGTCATGAGGAAAATGTTAGGCAAAATTCCATTGAAAAACATATCTGACAAATTGCAGAGTATCTGACAAATACAATTGTGAAGATCATCAAAAAGAAGATAATTCTGACAAATTGTAACAACCCAAAAGGAGCCTAAAGAGACATTATGACTAAATGTAAAGTGCTATCTTAGTTGAAATGTTTGAGCAGAAAACAGATATTAAGTACACATCAGGAAAATCTAAATTAAATAGTTTTAGTTATTAATAATGTATATATCATCAAGGCAAAACTGTACTGGAGAAAGGTAAATGGGTAGAGAATATTGTAGAGAAGGTAAGTGGGCAGAGAATATTGTAATTATGAAGACAAACTAGACAGAGAGTTAGAAAGCTGTAAAAAGGTGTGGTAAGATTCTGTGTGTGGAGGTGAAGCTGGGTAGAGGCAAGGCATCACCAACATGGTGTATGTGTTTATTAATTGACCTCTTTAAAGGAAAAGTAAATTTTCCTCTGTATTCACGACAGCGCACAGTTTTAAAACTTTCTGCAAGCCTCAGGCATTCAGGTTCCAGCTCTTCCACAGAGACTGAGTAGGAACTTCAGATCCTTAGACTCTCATCTTGGAAAGTTTTGTACCCTGGCTGTTACAGGAAACAGTCCTGCTTTGTGAAACTTGACAAGAGTCTTCCCTGCCTTTCCCCAACCCATAGAACTAGGCATTGAAACCAGGGCCTTTAAATTCAGCTGTATCCCCAGCCTTTTATTTATTTATTTATTTGTTGTCTAAATTTTGAAACAGGGTCTTGATAAATTACTAGATTGCTTAGTTGCCTAGGGTGGCCTGGAGCCTGGAATCTTCCTGCCTAAGTCCTCTAAACTGCTGGGATCACAGATAGCTTCTGCCACATTCAGCTGCAGAGGCTTTTTAATCCTTCAGCAGCTACTGCCCCACCTTTGGAATGCCCGTAAAAACAGAACATAAAGAACATACAGTCACAGTTTTTTTTTCTCTTCAAATCCTTTTCTTGTTTTGTTATTTTTTTTTTCTTTTTATGCAGAATCTCATTTTGGCCTTGAATTCATTATATAGTCCAGGTTGGTCTCAAACTTTCAATATTCCTCTTGTCTCAGCATCTCAAGTGCTGGGATTACAGACATGTACTACCGTACTGGGCTTCTCTTCAAATTCTTTTTTTTTTTTAATTTTGGTACTGGGGATTGAACTCAAGACCTTATGCTTGCCAAGCAGGCGTTTATGCTGCTGAGCTAAATCCCCAGCCCCTCTTCAAATTCTTATTTCTTGATTTTTTTCTAAGCAATATATATGAACTTGGTGCAAAAATTCAAAAATTGCAACTTTTGGCATAAATGGCACTAATGGGTTAAATGCTTTGCATCTCAAAGGAGCAGAGAAGGAACTTACATGTACTAGATTACCAAGTAAGTGCTCTAAAAAAAGTGATCTGCCTTTTCTGTGGGATCACTTGGATTAGGTGGGGACCAGAGTGTGAGGGAGAGCAAGCGCATCGAGGGAAAAGAAAGTTCTCCTAAAGCCTAATCCAGCAGAGAAAGAATGAAGGTATTTTAATCAATATTAGCTTTGTCTCTTTGATGGCAACAATTGTGCCGTGCTAATGTGAGATATAATAATAGAGTTGACTGACCTTGGAGTATGGAAAAACTCTCTGTACTAGTTCCCCAATTTTTCCATGCATTTAAACCTATTTCAAAATTTTAAAATATGTGTTAAAACTGACTGTTGTGACAGATGCCTATAATTCTAATTGCTTGCAAGGCTGAGGCAGATGGAAAGAAAATTTGCAGTCAACAAGGAAAACCTAAGCAAGATTCTATTTCCAATTTTTAAAAAAAATGGTCTGGAGGTTTATTTCAGTGCTATAGTATTCACACAACATTCAAGATATCCTACCTTTAATTCATAGCACCTCAAAAAATATTGGAAAATTAGCACAATAGGAACAGATCATAACAGTTCTGTATTTCCTTCTTAATTTTGAAGATAAAAAGATTCCATTCATTCCCAAATCAGTCTTCCCAATGAATTATTTGATTAAAAATTAGATTGTTTGTATAATCTGTTTCAAAAGACTTCACGAAGCAAATTCTCAAATATTACCAATTTTTGGTATTCATTGTAAAGCTGTGAAATGGCCTAACATATAAAAGTCTACGTACAACATACAGCCAAGACAGCAAGTTTGAAGACTAAATGGATTTCAGTTTACATTTTATGTTTACCATCTCAGATTTGGGTTTAAACAATCAATCATTTAAATAAAGGAAAAGGGGAGAGAAAAGATGCTACTATGTAGCAGTATTTATAAGTCACACCGTTATTTGATTTTTCCTTTCACAGGACCGTGCACAAAATCTGAACGAAAGGCGAACCACCACCGCCACCCTCACAGTGGACGTCCTGGATGGAGATGACTTGGGCCCAATGTTTCTTCCTTGTGTCCTTGTGCCAAACACACGGGACTGTCGTCCACTCACTTATCAAGCCACCATACTCGAGCTGAGAACGCCGGTAAGTATATTCTCGTCATTTCCATTTCCTTTAATCTTCTGTAATCCCATTGGATCCTACTGAAATGCATTGCAGCCCTTTTAGTTGATGATTGCAAAACTAGACACACAGTACTATTTTCAAAGTGTATCAGTAAATTTTTGTCACAATACAAAATTACATCACTTTTATAGTACAAGGTATACCATGGAGCAACAATCCCTTTGACACTGATTATTTTAAATGTTTTTCTACTAATAAATCACAGCAGAATGCAGTTGCCTCTATACTCTGGAAAACTCCAAGAATTAACCTCTGAATTTTCCAAAATTCACATATATATGTATTTATATGCATATGCCATTCAAAATCAGTGGACACAAAGTTCAACAGGATAACTTTTAGTCAATTATAGTTCAGAAATTTATTGGAGATTATACTTGGCTGTTAGAATTAGGAGCTAACAAATCCAAAATTCAAATAGCCATCTTTTAAAGATACATTTTAAAGAGGAGGGGTGAAACATGAATGCTTATTTTTAACATTCAATTCTGAATTTTAAAAAAATTCAAACAGAGCTGTAAATTCTTTTCAGTATGAAATTCACATCTTGTTTCTCCCTAGATGAAAGATGTTCAGAGGTAAGACTAAGGAATTATAAAGCAAACAGATATCCTTCTGAGAGGAATGCAAACTTCCCTTCTAAAAGAGAATATATGAAATTCTATTTCAGGAAAGTCAAATTGGACTCAGCTGTTACACTGTTTTCCTCTTCGCCTCCTTCTCATCCTCCTTCTTGTTTGTTTTGTTTTGTTTGGTTTGGTTTTTCCTAGAAAATGTTCAGGTCTTTGTGTTTGCAATGCGATTTCCAATATCAGAATTTGTTGGAAAATAATTGAATTTCTTCTCATAATATATGAGAGATTGTTTTCAGTGTTTTATTTATATCTTGAGATTTTGAAGAAGAAAATAGAAATGTCTTCTCTTAAACTCATTACTATGTAATATTTTATTCACTTTAAAGTACTTCAATGTTATATGTCTAGGTTTAAGCATAGATTTTAACTATGTGAAAATCACTTAGAGTCTATTAGCATAAATAATAGTTATGTTGATTTTCAGGGAAAAAAGCTGTAGAAAAAAGCATCATTACAAATCTAATGATGTGCATTGAATGAAGATGATGCTATGCAATTTTTGCTAAATGACATGATTTTGAAGACAAAAAAGCTAGTTACAATTTTTCTGAAAAAATAGATCTATATTACCTAAATTCGTGTCATGATCTTATTTTGTGGGATATCCATAAGAAAATTGTCAAGGATGGTTATCTTTAAATTTGTCTTGCCTTAATTGTAGAAGGGTGGGTGATAAAACAGTTATCTTTGGTATTTGTTTCCATGCTAATTTATGTACTTAGCATACTTATGAATCCCCGAGAGAAGGAACCTATTGTAATCACAATAATTAAATTAAGTGAATCTGAGACTATTTAATAGTACTTGGTGCATTTAGAAAAGTAACGGAAGATTGAGGCTGCTACTTAAGAGTCAGAGTATATTGACTTAATTTTATAAAGGATCATTAAGCATTCTTTTCTATTTCAGATTACTGACTGAACATATCTTTCATTCTTATGGAACTTGGGTTATAATACTAATTATAATACTGTATAAATAACTTTTATAGAGAATGCCCAGTTTGTTGGGAGCTGGAAACCATGTTAAACTCTACACAATATCAACTGGTTGACTTTATACAGGAATTTTTTGCTTTTCTTTTTAGTAGTACTAGGGATTGAACGTAGGTTCTTTCCACTGAGCTAGATCCCTAGTCCTTTATTTTTTTAAATCACGCATTAACTTTCTTTAACTGAAACTTCATCCAATCAAATTATGCTTCAACACATGCAAATGCACTTTTGGTGAGTTCACACCAACAATTGTCCATAATAGATCCTTTTCGTTAGTTTTTCATATGCACATAGAGCTTAAGGTTAAAGATATGTTTTTTAAGAAAAATCAAATTTCATCATCAGATTTAAAGTTTTAGATGTTGTGCTCACATCTACCATGTAGAAAAAAAGTAAATTTTATTTATAATTTTTGAGTGTATTTTGCAAGCATCTATAAAAACTTAGTGACTTAAAACTGTAATCATTTAATTTTTTTCCATACAATTATGATTCTGGCTGGAGTTCAGGTAACTACTTATCCTTTCTTTAAGCAATATCAACTTGTTACCTTCTTATCATTGAGTACCACTTTCAGGATTGTTAATTTAGAAGGTGAGCAAGCTGATTCTGGCTGCTGGTTGGTGCTCAGCCAGGGCCATGTGATAAGCCTCTCATAGGCTCTTTGCCCTGCTCACAGCAAGACAGTGTGTTTCCAAAAAAAACTCCTCTAGAGAAGAAGGCAGAAAGAATTACGAAGTAGTTTTGGATTTTCCAGTGTCATTTCTGGGGTAGTCAAGCTTCTATGTAAGACAGAAATCTTCTCTATTTGCCTATTGGAAGAAGGTTCAAGTCCTGTAAGAAAAAGCCTGCATAAAAAAGGTAATTGTATTGTGAGAGTTTTTTACAAGTTAAACAAACCTAAATACTGACATCAAGTTTTTGTGAACTTTTCCACATTACTGTTTTTAATTTATTCTAAACTTTTATTGGCTGAGATTGGAGATTATTTTGAATTTCATGTTCAGATTGTTGTGTTTATGCATATCCCTCTGTGCATTTTGTTTTTCTCTTTCCTATTTTTTTATGCATTTCCTATTTTTTTCTACATTTTTATATATTCTGGTACAATTTCGGGATATTGATTAAAAAAGCTAGCCATTTATATCAGCTAAACAGGACTGTTGACTCTAGCTGCATAATTGCAAACTTTGTTGAACTAGTTTTGCAAATTCTGAATGCTTTGACACTTGCTTGCCTTTTGTGTTGACGTGAAATTTTCTACCTATTACTTCAATAGTGTTCTTAACCTCAGAATAATCCATGCAGAATTTACCAGGTGTGAAAAAACTTTCAAGGTAGTCTACTGCAGTATTTAACTCATGAACTGGAATATAAAAAAATCCTTAGTATTAAAAATTTAATGAATAGATGTTTAGTGATGAATTTATTTATAAATGTGTATTGCATAATTTTTATACTACTGAAAACCCTTCAACAAAATTTTATGTCTTTGCAAATACTAAGATTAATTATGTATTGAACATATAAATAGATAAATCTGGTGTTCCAAAGGTGTTGAGTAATTGGAAATCCTCTGTTATGTATTCATTATTAATTTGATAAATATCTACTAAAACCTAATATATGCCAAAATCTATACTAATTGAGAGATTTAAGCAAATGGGATGAGATAAAATCATTCTAAAAATATTATGTGAATTTATTCTAAGGTTCTTAATCAAAGCTGTTATTATGTCTATAAAGTTTAGATATTACTGATATTAGGAAATATTCTGTAGACTTTGGATATAGTATGCATGGCTTCTAATTTTCTCTATTTTCTAATTAAGAATTGACCAAAAGATGGTACATCTTTACAGTTTTATTCAAATTACAATGATAGTATACATTTCATTGTTTGTTTTGTTAGTTGACTACTTTTCGTAGAGTAATTGACCTCTGAGTAGAAACACTGTGACATATTTATCTGTGTGTTTATGTATCTGTCTTGAATGACTTTATTTAACACGTGGCTTTTGGTACTTAAGGTTAGCTTCCCAGGAGGCATAGAAATCTCTGTGCTCCCCCTTTTTAAAGCCTTGTTGAATGGTTACGTCTAAATGTCCCTCTAACGCCTCAGGCCATCTTAAGTGGGACTTTGTGGAGGTGATTAAATCATGTGGGTGCTGTCTTCATGGGTGAGTTAGTGAGCTGCAGTGTTTACAGCTAAGTGTGCTGTTAGGAGGTGGGCTCTGCTCAGAAGAGGATAGTCACTGGGAACCAGGCCTGGAAGGTTCATTTCCTCTCTTGCTCCTCCTTTTCCTCTCTTGCCTTCCTATGGCCCGTTCGCTGAGCAGCTCTCCTCTGCCGCGCTCCTCTGTCATGCTGCCTGTGGACTGAATGATCCAAAATGAACCTCTCCTTCTTTACCTTGTGGGTATCCAATATTTTGCCCCAGTGATGAGGAAAAGAACTACAATCCCTTGGATTAGATTCAATTATTGGTAGACACAAATACCTCCACTGGAGTCTTCCTCATGAAGAAGTCTAGTTTTAATGTAACCATCAAAGATAGATATTGTGATTTATCTATGGTGCTCTCTCCCTTCAGGGAAGCTTTGTCAGTTATTAGAGAACTGGTTTTGATTTGTGATAATACATTTATAATTTTTCTTGGTTAATATTCTCATTAAATGTATTATAATCTCAGAATTTCTCCCTCCCATGGCTTATAAAACTATGGGTCTTTCTCCTTTCTTGATGGCCTTGGGTTTATCTCTTCAAACTCTGATAGCTTTTATGCATATATTTTTCATGGAAACTACCTGCATGACTTTTTTGGGTGTGGGGGCAGGATCTCACTATATAGTTCAGGCTGGTTTTGAAGTCCCTGTGTAGCCCAGGCTGGCCTCAAACCCACTATAATTCGCCTGCCTCAGCCTCCTAAGTGAACTACCACACCTTGCTGCAGTTAATTAATCAACGTGGGATGCAACTTTTTGTTTTTATTTCCAGGATTCTATCTTTTGCAATTTTTTTCACTAAGCATTATCTATGTATAGATTGAGAGGTCTACCTTGAATTCATGCCTGAGTTTCAAGCATGCATATATTTCTTATATTTTTCTGAATGTTTTTTACCAATTTTTTTCCATAGATGCTTTGTCCTTTTTAACTAATTCTAATACACCTACTGTTACTTTTAGGTTGCCTACTTTTGTATCTTTGGTATCATTGTTCTTTTCAACCAAGAGTTCATTGACTCAAACTCAGTAATTTTCCATAGACAAGTTTGTATATTACCTATAAAATGTTAGTCATGTATGTTTGACTTCTATTTATCATTCCCATACAGCCATTCAAAGAGATTTTCTCATCTCTGGACTTCCAACCTTTAATTTCTCTCCCCTCTAGGCACCTTTATACTAAAATTACAGCAATATTTTTATGAAGTACACTATTGTCCTGATCCTTTGCAGTTTAAAATACAAAGCTTTGATGTGTTCTCTTGTATTCAAATATACTCTAAAGCTTTCAAGAGATCATTCAAAATATTACTATATCTGACCATTTCTACCATTGTGTTGTGTAATTTTCATACGTGGCCACACATGGTTTTGCATATGACTCTACTTCTCTGAGAAAATAGCCTTCCACTCCTTATTTTGTTCCTTATATTAAGCTTATGTTTGTTATTCAAAGTTCATTTTTATCAACCTAAAATGATAGGTTCTAAAAGTTGGTGTTTTTGCTCTATCACCACGTGTTCATACTCTAAATACTGAACTCTTCACTGTATATAGTCATTTATTTGATTCTCTTCACTAGACTTTGAGATAAATTATACTTTTTCATTATATTAAGTTGAAAACCATTGGCTTCACAGAGTAGGTGTTCAGTAAATGTTAAACTGAATTAATTCATCAATTAAAGCTTTAAAATATTTTTAAACATTTTTAAAAATTCCTTTGCCCTTGCTTTCAGGATGACCTTCCCATAGGGACCCTGTAGGTGATCTATGTGAGGTGCACGTCTTTCCCAGGTGCCATTCAGGTCGCAGTTCAGCATCGGTGTCCCTGAGCATCATTCCAGAATATTTGCTTTTCCTTTCAGTAACATTCCAAGTATTTTATTAAATTCTTATTCAGTTTTTAAGCTAACTCTTTTCAAAACATTTCCTGTGGATCTCCTTTGGGGCCATTGATAAACAAAGAAATAATCAATTGGCAGCTCCCTCAACTAACTACAATCTCTTACTGACGGGGTTGTTTTTTTAAAATATGCTGAAAGCACAAGTGATAGATAATACATCAAGACATGTTGGCTATTTGTTCTTCTCACTAAAATTGCACACACAGACCTCTTAGAAACAAACGTGCAGAGCATCTTCAGGTTCAATTTAGGGACCCAGCAGCTCAACAACTAATGCAACAAAAAAAATGTGGACTTTAGGAAGCATTGTCTTGAACATATAATTATGTCATAATTCTGAAAGCATGGTATGCGCACAATTCTAGGAGAGCAAAGAAAGCCTTTGTTACTTTCACCATTAGTCAAAACTATAGTTGCATAGGTCATTTTGTGTTTCAATTTATAAATGATGTGAAGATATTTACAATTTTCAGTGGAACAAACTATGAGAAACAGCATAGAAGAAGAATTGAGTTTGTTAAGATCATTTCAAGGACTAAAGTAACTATTATGCTGAATAACACTTTTGAAATTTAATATTTCTTATGGAAATATAGTTCAAAATGTTATTTTGCATAAATATCTAACTATTATTTTCCTATGAAGGACACATAAGGGTATAGGATTTGGAGTTACTGAACTTTTATGTCATTTTTAACTTTTGTTAATCATGTATTTTGAAATCACCCAGTGGCTTACCAAATTTTGTGGAAAGTATTTACTATTATGTTTCTATCATAATGTAGTAAGATTGTAAAAACTCAGTCTGAGTAGAAATCCAGTTTGTTATTGAGATTATTTTTCAGTGTCTCTAAACTTCAACTTGAATTTTTGTCTGCATAATGTATATAATAATATATGTAATTTTCATGTGTATTGTAACAGAAAATTTATGTAACACAATTCCTATCCAATATTAAAATTTCAATAATATTGCTATTATCACCATCACCTGAATTTCATCATTAGGCTGACTGTTTGCTCAGAAACTCAGAGGAAGCAGTTTGCTAGTATGAATTAGATAATATCTGTGATATTTAATTGCAATTCCCATTTTAAAGACAGTTGGATGTGTTGATACGATCTAATTTATTCTAATGGTGCTATTCCTAGTTAATTAAGTATATTTTTGACCCTGTAAAAGAAAGTAATATCTTTTCTTGGCTGAATAGTAGCAGGTGTTTCTTTAAGAAGACAGATATGGCCCTGCCAACTGTTCGTGCCACATGCAATATGCAATATATTATTGCTTTGGGGAGAGGCAGGAGCTGATGCAAAATGCCACAAAGCAGTAGTGTGAGCCAAAAATATATTAATGAATCATATTTAAATGTTGGCCAATAAAGCACTCTTTTTTTCTGCTTTTTAAATGAATATAAAAAGTCTTAGTCAAGTTTTTCAAATTGTCCCCCAGAGCCTGACATCATGCAGCAATGCCTTAGGGTTTCCACTGCAGGTAATAGGATTCCTACTCTCTGTAACATTCAGAATTCTGTATTTTCACCACACACAAGTATGGAAAGAATTTTTATGATTTACTTTAATTGTAAAATGATTGTCTGCTAATCATATGTTACACAGAAACATTTAAATATTATATCCATTAAAATTCAGTATCCCTCCACCCTCAAAAAACTTAATCTTCAGGATAAACATTATTAATTTGATGCATGCCTTTCAAAATATCTGGAGACCACTTAAAGCTATTGCATATTATTTGTTTATTTTATTTCTCATAAATCAAATTACTTTATACTACATAAGAATGAAGTAGTGAAAGAGAATAAAGTATTAGTAGTTAGCTATGAATTCATAGAATTTGTCATGGACAACTTTAAAGGAATTAGGAGGTTTGGAAAGTATAAACTACAAGTATTTGATTTGGGGAATTGGGTTGGGATCCGGTAATCCAGGTAGACTGCTGGAAGGGAATATGCTTTTTTTTTTTCTTGAGATGAAATGTGAATTGAAAGGAGGCAGTCGATTGATGTAGTTTAACTCCTATGCTCACTGTTTCACCAGTGGGAGTAGAGCCTGTGAGGGCTAGTATATGTGTTAACTTGGCTGGACCACAGTACCTAGCTATGTCATCAAAAATGGCTGTTATAGAGAGTGTTTATTTTAATCAGATTAACATTATAATTAGTGGACTGTAAGGAAAGCAGATCATATTTATAATGTGGGTGAGCTTTGTCCAATTAGTTGAAGGCTTTAAGAAAAATAATGACATTCTTAAAACTGAAGGCATTCTGCCAGCAGTTAACCTTTAGACTTTGTTTTGATATCAACTTTTAGTGAGGTTTCTAGCCTGCCAGCCTCTCTTGTAAATTTTACACTTTCTAGCTGTCACAATCATATAAGGCAGTTCCTTCATATAAATTCTCTCTCTTCCCTTCTTTCTAACATACATACAAGTATGTCTAATTTCTCAAAACAGAGATACTGTTACAGGAAATGAACAGTCAGAGCTGAAAACCCAAATGGCTAAGGCAAGTATGAAATCAAGCCAGCACAAATTCTTTCCTGTAGTCCTGCTACAATTGCCCATCAGGTCTGCCTGAATTGTATGAAAAAAGAGACAAAGGACACTTAGAGATTTCTTTTTGTCTGTTGAATCTCTAATGCATTGAGTTTAAAACAATCTTTGTATCAGTTAAGGTTATTGAATGGCTCAACACATTTTGGAAATTTAAATATCAATTTTTGCCATGATTTAAATAGTTGAATACTACCTATTTTATAATGTCTGAGAATAGTAGAAACACAGCACTATTACACCCCAATAAAATTTTGTTTTGTTTTGTTTTGGTATAATTAAACCAATAAGGATTTCTGCTTTCTAAGACTTTGCCTGAATTTATTTCACTAAAACCTCTGTTGATCAACTATTTTGGGAAAGAGTATAAGAAGAATAAGGTATTACCCACCGGCCAGAAATTATAAGGCCCAACAGTCTGATGTCATGCCTTACATCTCTCCCACCTGTTCCCTGGTGCCACCCTATTTCAGCTAAATATGTATGTTCTTCAGTGTCCTTTTCTTGGTATAATCCCCTCTGATAATTCCTGTGGCTGGCTCTTTTACTTACTTAGATTTCAGCTCAAATGTTACCTCTTCAGAGAAGCATTGCTTTTCTAATCACACAGCCTACAGCTTCTCTCAGGAATTAAATACACAGCCCAGTTTTATTTTCTGCATATTACTTCGGTATGCAAAAATTCCTTACATAGTTGGTATTTATTCATTTAAAATAAATGAGAAGTTTCTTTATCAGTGCATATATCTCTTACCTTTTAAACCAGCCATATGGATTTTTTGCTTTTATTTATCTGTTTTATATTTTGGCATTCTGTGTAGTATATTTCTTGACATCTTCTATTGTTTAAGACAAACCACAAATGTCTATATAGAATTTAGTATTCTATAGTTGATATATTTTAAATGATTATTTTTGTGCTAGCAAAATCAATTTAAATAACATAGTTTATATTTTTGTTTCTTGATTAAAATGTTTATTGAAGGACATTGTACTTTATTTTAATAGTTTTCAATATTTTGATGATTTTATGTGACCAAAGATTAATTGGAATTGACAGAGATCATCAGGTATACAGTTGTGTGAAGAATATTAGTGAAAATGATAGAGGTTGCTTGTATAATTATTCCATGCCTCGCTTCAGGGTTTTCAAAACTCTAATATTAGTGTTCACTTGTTTTCTCTGAAGACATATTGTGACTCTACTGCAAGAGATCTAAAATTATTTGATTTTAGGGAGTCTAATAGATATCCTCGATTCACACTGTCTTTACTAATGTGTGTTATACAGATATATGAAGAAGGAAAGTAAATAGGCTATTGATGAAACATTTCAAATTATGTTAGTTCATGATGTCTTCAAGATGTTTAGGGGACATATTACATACAAGACATTGCTCTTGTGTCTGCCTTTGTTTCTTATGGTCCATTTTCCGTAAGTAATCAAAGTGATTGTCTTGGTTATTTTTGTTGAGACAAAATACCTGATGTCCAAAGTGAAGCAAGGAAGGATTTATTTACCTTTCAGTTTTTGGAGGTTTCAGTTCATATTCAGCTGGCTCCAGGGCAGGGTGGCTTGTCTGAGGGGCAGCTGTTCATGGTGGCTGCAGGCAACAAGAGCTGAAGGGCAAAAGAGGAAAAGCACGGCCTCCTTCTCTCCCTTACAGCGTATGTCACCTCCCACCCCTGGACGGGTGCTGCACTCACTGTGCCAATCCCATCATTAGGCAATGAACCAATCACAAACCCTGAATTCTGCCACCTCTGTGACTGCATGAGGTGTTGGGGGGACATTTAAACAAACCACAACACCAATCTTTCAAAAACGTGAATCGGTTCAAGACACTCTGGGTAAAACACTTGAATATCTCTCAGTTGTGGTAAGAAAAAACCTTAACACCTGTATATACCTTACCTGGCTACCTATGATTGAATTCATGCCTATCTAATGCTCTTCTGGCAAGACTTTTATCTTACTTTCTCAACCTTCAGAGTTTTTCCACTTGTCAATGTTTTTCATGTTCATTCTGCCATAAATTTTTTTCTGAGATTTTCCACTGATGGAACATTCTCATAAATCAAATACAGATTTCAAAATTATACATCATGCCCTCAATGTTATGATGTCTTCTTGAAGTAGATTTTCTTAAAGCAATAGCAAAAGATTCATACAAGTTGATAGGTTTTATTTATTTTCAGTTTCTATAAACAAGTGAATAGAACTACAGTAGCTCTATTGTGATTTCAGTGAGATTTCCTCATACTTTCAGTGGTTTTGTGGTAATGTTGATAATTTAATGTAAAATGAAAATCTAAAATACTAAGGAAAGCTGTTTTTAGTGAAATTGAAAAAACTCACTATATCAGGATATTTAAAGGGTAAATATTACAGGTAATATAAACATTTACTGATAATGTCAAAGAGTTGTAGTAACTATCCAAAGTACTCTAAACTCCAAATCACTGAAAACTTGGCTGACAAGTTATCTGAAAACATGAAATAAATATATCATTATTCCTTGAAAAAATTACTCTTAAAGTGACAGTTTTTCACAAGAAGAACAAAAGAAATGTGCACAATGTAAGTCTGTTTATGCCAGGACTTGTCTTTTAATATGATTTGAGGGTTTTTGTAAGAGTTTGCATTTCTCAGTGTGACATGTATGGGGGTTTCAAGAGTGGTTTAAACATGACTGTCTACTCAAATGCTTATCACTCAGTCTTTCTTTGCTATAGTGTGTCACAAATGAGAAACTTATTGGATTTTATACTTATAAATATTTTCATAAACAATTTTGTACCTCACAATACTTAAACTTATGAATTAGCAAATTGATAACACACGTTTGATCCTGAAATTATGCTTTATTATACACACTACAAAATGTCACTTATCATGTATATATGACATGACCTTCATTTGTATCACTCTAGATTTTGAGCTCTAATTGTTATCACTATAAAATAAAAAATGCATTTTAGAATATGGAAATCTGCAGATGAATTTATGTATAAGTGCATGTGTAGTACAAAAGTGAATTAAAAGTGATCACATTCTCTCAAAAATTTGCTACAAAATTGGTTTGTATATTAATTTCTGGGAATATGGGATTCTTTTTCTCAGAAATAATGTTATCAATAATTGAAGAATCCTCCAAATGCATACAAACCTGCATGTTTTGCACAGTTTAGTCCACAGAATCATATGTGCATTTTTGTCTGATAAAAAACACAGAGTTCCAGCAAGTAATGACAGTTATAATTTGATCTTTTCAGTAATTCTCTAATAATTGTTCTACTCCTAGACTCCTAAACCTGCTGGGTGGTAGAAGCTACTATGAGTGAAAGATTCCATTATTTCTTTTTTTAAAGAAAGGTATTATTGTGATTACATGTCCAAAGAAGACATGCAAATTTTTAATGCTATATAAATTTATTGGGAATATGTTATTCATCATCTAAAACATAACATAAACAATGAGTCATATTCTAAAACAAATACATCACATATTTTCTGCAATCAATTTCTAATAATAATTAATTTAGGATTATATAATCACATCCATATTCTGGGATGTTCATTTACTTACACGTACTGTGGTGGACTTTTGAGTATAATTGCATCTGTATTGTACAGAAAAACATCCAATATCTATGTTTTCATGACAGCTGATCATCCTGACTTAAAATGACAGCTTTAGCTTTCATTCAGGATTCTTAATGCAATAATAAAGTCACTGTCCTTTGACACCTTAATCATAACAGTGGAAACTACAGATACAAGTAACCAATTACTCAATAAGACCTCTTCTTTTTCTTATTGCTCAGATAGAATTCAAATTTCCATCTAAATTTAAATAGTGCTTTTCTAAGACTGAACTGAAAACACTTTGAAATAAAAAGGTGTGAAATTTTCCTGAAGTCAAAGTGGGAGACAGCTACCAGTATGCCTTCTTTGTTTAGAAATACAGTATGAATTTTCTGATTGTAACAGAACAATAATTTTCTTAGCATGTACAGATTGCTAAAAATAAGATGGGTGGGTTTTAGGCAATAGAGTTTTATTTCTCACAATTACAGAGATTGGGAAATTTAAGAAGCCATGGCGTCAAGTAGATTAAGTGTCTAACACCCTAACATTCTGATATTGGAGAGTATGAATTTGAAAGTTTATAAACATACAGACCATAGCACAACTGCCACTCAGAATCTAAAGTGATACAATTGAAATATGCCTCATGCCTGTTTTAAATATCCTATAATTTTCTCTTTATTTAAAAACATAGTATCTTAGAATCCAACATCAAATATGAGCCTAACTTTATCTCTAAAACCACATTTATAGAAAGTAGATGACTAGGAAGTAGGATTATGCATCTAAACCATAAAAAAAGAAAAAACAAAGAGAGAAGAGAAAAGAAAAAAAGACCAAAAATAAATTCCAATAAAAATAATTCAGCCCTTCCACATGTAATGATGTTATGAATTATCACCTCAGTAACCCTTTTCAGGATAGAAAGATAATGAATTATCTCTCCCAACACCTTTATTCTATAGGAAGTAGGTGTGTTATTGGCTATTGGGAATTATTTGAATCCCCCTAGAAGAATTATTGTTTATTCAAAATGAACTTCACACAGGCTCACAACCCAGTCCTGGGAACACCACTGTCCAGCGGTTTATTAGCAGGACAAGGGGAGACTACATTAGGTGTAGAGACCATGCTTCATTGTGTGAACATAGGTTTATCCCTCCAAAAGCTTCCTACATGCATGTCAGGGAGTCTATTTTCTAGGAAATGATTCTAAAACAGTAGACTATGTTGTTCCTTGAAGAAACATAGAAAACATATTCTGACTCAGTTGTTAGTACCTTGTAAGAATCTTAAGACTTACGGTAGTGAGCTTGTTAGTATGCATCTGACTTTCTTCACCAATGAGATTCACTATTTTGGATAAGGTCCAGGAATTTGCATTTCACCTCCAAGAGATTATTAATCAATATGTCTTGGGAAGGACTTTAGAATCTGTATTTTTAAAAACCTTAATGGGAAAAAATTTAAATATCTTCAAATAGAATCAAGAGCTCATAACTTAGCTTCAAGAAATATTAATTCACCTTCAAGAAATATCAATTCATGGGCATATTCAATTGTATTTCTGTTTATCTTTTTATTTCTAGTTACTTGAAACATATGCCAAATAACATGTTTTATCTACAATATTTTAGTATCTTGAAGTGCCATATTATTCTATTATCAGAAATAAAGGAAACTTAGTTTCCAGTTTAAATGCATCCAAATATTAACAGTGATCCAGAAATAAACAATGGACTAATTAAGGCTTGATAGATAATTCTTGAGGGACTGACTTGAATGTGTGTGTATATTTTATCAATTTTGTTTTCAGCTGAGAATATTTGAATTCTAAAAGCATATGCTCAGTTTAGTCTTAAAATCATTTATAGGCTGATTGGTGATTATACCTTTATTTAGCAGCTTTGTATAATGAATTCCACTTAATATATCATTACTATGTATAAGGTTCCTTTGAGAAAGAGTGAAAGTCTCTAAGGTTTACCTGAGACCATTAGATCAGTGCTAACTCTTCAATTTGTTTTTAGATTACTGTCGGTAACCTTTGTGTTTTACTGTAATTTCAGTATCCCTCAACTTCTCTCATATCAGGAAAAGGAATTTATCTCCATCTCCACTTCCCCCTCCTTCCCTCTTTGTCCCTTTCTTCTCTTCCTCTTAACTCTCTTCCCTTTCTCTGTTTCTCTTCTCTTGTCCTCATCATGGTGGCAAACTATTCAGAGACTGTCATCCCAAAATCTGTTTCCTAATTTTTTGAACAAATACCTATGATGATCCTGAGTTCTACATACTCTTTAATGGTAGATTTTTGTAGAGTGTCTAGTCAGTTCCTGCCTTGAATAGATTACATGTATGTCACTCTAACTATGGTTGTGTAAAGAACTTCAATGATCTTAAATAGGAGTGAATTCAAAATTTCTATTAATTTTACATTTAGGTACTGGTGAATTAATATTTGCTAATGAGACCAAAGACCAGAATTTAGTGTATTAATCATGTCAGAATAGATGAATAGATGTCAGAATAGATGAAAACATGTTCAGCAGAATAAATACCTATAAACAACCCCTCTCATCCTCAGGCCATTAAGTAACCATGCCATGACTACATTCAAAGAGCACAAATAAACAAAATTTAGCTTTATTAATAAAATGATAAAATATTGGATTCCTCACAGTTTCAAATTTCCGTTAAATAATAGCCCATATACACTAAGTTAATAAATAGGAAAGAACTTAGTTTTTGCAATTCCACAATATAGAAAAATCACATTTTAATAAACATTTTTAAAAGACATGTGCTACATCAGGCATAACTAATATTTATAAAATAATGTTATATGCTATAAAGCAAACAAAAATACCAAAATAGAATTGGTATATCTCATAAATCCCTACTTAATGGTCAAGAGGAATGATTGCTGTTTTTGGATGACAAATACATGCTCTGATGACAACTTTCTAAATTAGTTTTCTGTTTAATGTCATTAGTGGGTATATCACTCATTAAAACTTAAAATGTTTTGTGAGTTCAGTAAATTTGAGCAAAAGAATTAAAAAAATAATGAAGTCAGAAGATAACATTTGTAATATGAAGAGGATTAACATTTTTCAAATGACTTAAAGGATGAATTTCTTATCCAATAATTAAAAATGCTAGTGTTTTTATTGTATTTATACTACCAGTGCTTGACAGTGTAGAGATGCTCTTGAAGTATACTACTTTGAAAGATTACTGTAAAATGTTAAGTAAGTTTATAGGCTTAGTAACCAAAGGATACTTTCATTTTCAAATGAAGTGCCAGGTAGAAGAGGACCATGCAAATAGGTTGTTGGTAAATATTGACTAAAATTAGTGGAAACATTTATTTTAAATTGTTAATGGCATGACACTTGGGAGAAACACTTCCTTTCACACAAAACTTTGATAAGCAATGTAAAACTGTGTTTTATTCATGTTATGTGGATAGATACCAGGCATCAGTAACTTAGTCTTTAAACAGACCACGATGTGGAGATGGTAATGAGGATTGCATTACCCCATGAGAAGGGGAGCTAAAGTAATTAGAGGCTTCCCTCTGGAATAGTTATTTGCTTTTCATCTTCAGGCAGAACAGTCCTATACTGATTGTCTAAGGTGGGAAGGAGAAAGCACGCTAAGGCTGTTGTGTGAGTTCGGCCACGGTGGCAAGCTCTATACAGAGGGTAAAGCCGGCCCACCTAAGGCATCTGCACTATATTTGGAAAACCAGCACTACTTTTATTCAGCCTTTGTTTTTGACCTTTATGAAAGTTGAATGGCTTCATTTTCAAAGTGCTTATCTCTGAGACAAGGCACTGAATTACCTCAGATCATTTATTTTCAGTCCTGCTTAGATCCTTAGAATATCACTTTATGATAATACACTAAGAATCTGAAAGTACCCATGTAGCATCTACTCATGACAAAATGAGTTGACTATAAATAATGGAGTGCAAAAAGTCAAACAGCTAGAGTGTGATGAGTATAAATATAAAATGATGAGCTACTTTCAAAGAAAGTTTTCACATTTTTTCTCTGATTAAAAACATTCAACAGATTTCTTTGACAATGTACATATACCTACATCAATTCTCAGGGCTTTGAATTACTAGTCTTATTCTCTGGTCCACTCTAATCTATTTTATTAAAGATTATTTAAATTCTTTGTTATAATTTTAATGTTGTCCTTTATTCCTTCATTCACAGATCATCCCAGCTCTGTTAGGGTCTGAAGCATGAAGTGAGGTTGTCATTTAATTTATCACATCTTGCTCAAAATGCTAAATTGCTAGCATTTAATTTTAGCATGAATGTAGGATTTAGAGGTTGTACATATGTTGGTAATTTTAATCTCTTATTTTTAGTGAATATTTTGATTTAATAATGAAGATGAAAATAAATAACTAGGTTTTTTGTTGTTTTATGGATATATAATAACATATTATAATCTCTCCTTGCAAAATAGTTTTAAAATTTCACTCTTCTAGTGAGTCTTTTCTTCCAAGGCCAACTCTTAGTCATACTGAACTCATTTTCTTAATAGTACCACTACCTGTATTTTTTACACAATGAGAAATGTAATGATATTATAATGTTTTATATATTAATTTTTAATAGAACAGTTTCAGAGAACTTAATGATTACATTCATCCTGAGGAACTGGCACATCTACATAACCCAATGAGTGGAGTTCAGTTTAGTTTATTTTCTAAGAATTGTTAAAAGAGAGTGGAGAGTGAAAAGAGAAAAATGGAAGGTGAAATACGGGTAAGAAATGACCCTTCTCTTATTCATCCTTAAACAAAATGAGGATACCATAGCCCATTTTTGCTAAAATATCACCAAATAGTAATGGAAGTGAGTTGCACTCCTTCAAACACTGTGTGTATATTGCTCTAGTCTCTCTAGTTCTTCAAGCTGTGCTGGTTAGCTCTCTCATTTAAATAGCTTGTGTTTGATGAAGACTACATTTTCTAACTTTTAATATATCTTTCTCTAAATGAGGGCTACATATTTTAATTATCCCATGGAATTTTCCTTTCATTTATTTCACAGATTGTCACAATTTTTCCTTCCTAATTTTATATGGAAATCTTTTATGCGTTTTAACCCTAAAAGCGCTGAAAAATGGTCGTCTACAAAAGCCATGAATTCTACACAATGACCAAGTGGGATTCATCCCAGGAATGTTCAACATACACAAATCAATAAATGCAATACGCCACACTAATGGAGCCCAAAGCAAAAATCACATGATCATCTTAATAGAAACCGAAAATGCTGTTGACAAGCTCCAACACTCATTCATGAGAAAAAGTCTACAGAAAATCAGAATAGATTTTCTTTATCTCAATCTGATAAAAAAAAACCATGTATGAAAAACCAATAACCAATATCATACTAAATGATCAAAATCCTTTTAGTAGGACACCACAATATAGAATTTACTGCCAGTCTAATAAAATATTTATTTCCGCTTCAAACATAAACTTATCACTAAATTATAAATTGAGCTATGGCTAGAATAATTCAGATCCCATAAATAATAAAAAACAACTAAATAAATCCAAAATGTTTATCATACTTAATAGTAGAAACATATAGGATCAAATAGTTTTGAATGGTTGATATGCAGAAAAAGCAGGTATTTGTAATCTGAGACTCTACGGACTAGTGAGCCACCTTCGCTTATGCTCCAATCACAAGGGACTCTCTCTCTCTGTCTCTCTGTCATATTAACATTTTATCAAGCACTATAATTCCTTACTAGAATAGTAGTGTTTGCAATAAAAGAGTTTCCAATTCAGTAGACCTCAGATAAAGGCTATCTTTATATTTTTCCATGTGATGCCGAGACCAAAGCAAGAACTGTGTTCTCTCTAGTGATAGATAACTACCAGATTATTTTCACCATTAATAAGTAAGTGAATTCAGAGGTCTTATTAAGTCTATATTTATCAAAAATTTTCAACAGTAAATGCCAAAGAATGCTTAGCCTTCCCACAAACTCAACTTCTGACTGGCTCCTAAAATAAAACAAATTTAAGACTCTGGTTCCACCTCCTTTAGATAACTAAATTAATGTCTCTTTATATTGACCTGCACAGGGGTTATTGTTTTTATTATTTTAGTAAAATAATATTTTTGTTGAATTACAAGTTATTTTATTTCTTTAAAATCTGCAACATTAATTTAAGGGTATTATATTTATCTGCAATTATGTAATAGTTTTATGGTGCTACAATGGGCAAGAATTACTGTTTAACTTAGAATGCTTTACTTCCAGATTTGTCAGTCTTATTTAGGGATGGTAGTACTAAATTTATTCTTTCTCTTGAATGTTTATCTTGGCATATGCTATTTCTAAATGTGATTTAGAATATTAAATTGAGAAAACTGAGAAATAAATCATAAAACAGGTGGTTGACTTTTGCTAGCGGCATGACTCTACTTCATGGTATAGCTTGAATGCAGTTATGACTTACATCATTATTGACCTTATGAATGTTAGAGAATATTGGGTGTTAGAATATTAAAGACAATTTTAGTTTAAAAGAGTGTTTCAGAGATTCAGGAGAATATTAATATTTTTGTTGGTATTTAACTAAGCTTCATCAGTAATGAGGTATACAATTAAGTTTTTAAAGCAACCTTAATGGTTGTCTTATCCATAGATCTTTTCTCTCTTACTCTCATCTGTGTTTACTCTTGGGTGTATGCTATATTCATTAACTATGGGCTTTCCTAGAAGTTTTTAGACAAGCTCTTGCTATGCAGTTTGGGCTGCCCTTGAACTCACTTTGTAGCCCAAGCTGGTCTTGAACTCACAACAATCCTCCTGCCTCAGCCTCCCAAGTGCTGGGATTACAGGCATGCACCATCACACTCAGTTTATTTTGGTATATTTGGCACCATTGTGAATATAAAATTAGATGTTATAGCCAGTTTCCCTAAGGATTACTTTAAAGGTTGAACTTGTTGATCACATAAGAGATTTAAAGCTCCTTCCCCAAATAGAGGCCAGCTCAGTTAATGGGGTGGACTCTCCTCCACTTAATTGAAAGTAAAGCCATATTCCTTCATGTAAATAATATCAGCAGTTTTGTGACATGCTGACAAAATAAAATTTGGCTTAGTTCTTTCAACAATTTATGAATATATCATACATTAATGAATTATATCTGTATTAGACAATAAACTACTCTTTTAGAGCAAAGGTATTTTTAATAGATATATTAAATATAAATTTAGATATAGTAATGAGGTTTAGCTAAGCAAACAGTAGACAAAGAATTTACTTTGACTTCCATCGTGCTTTTGTGTTTGTTATATGTAAAGGCCAGAAAAAGCTGAAAAACCAAGACAGTTACTTAGAATGCTGGTGTGTACTTTGTCTTTGAGAAGAAACATATACAAAAAGCATTATACCACTGGGGAAGATCACAGAACAATTGATAGTTTGGAAGCTAAAAATGCAAATCTATAAAAATTGAAAAGAAGGAAAAGGACAAAAACCTTATATAAATGATTGTAATGTATAATCACTGAGATTGAGAAAAAGTGGATTGTGAGTAAAAATAAAGAAATAAGTAGGAAAAGCCATTATTACATACTACTCATTCCAAAATTAGCACTGGAAGATTAAGGATCGTGGGTGAAGAGTTGAGATTCCTAGGAGATCTGATGGCTTGGTGAGGGGGTAGGACTGATGCAGAGAAGATGTGGAACAGCAGCAGGTGACATGATAGATGACTTTGATTTCATTATTTTGAATTAACTGACTACAATCTGTAAAATTTCATATCATAATTAGAAGCCAAGGGAGTAGGAAGTTTGAACACATATTCAGTACAAACGTAATATGTAATGTGATAGCTTAATGACAACAGTAATCTTGCATTAATGTCATTTTAATGAGACATGTCTTTCAGCCACGTCAAAACAAGCTTTGATGAGCTAATGATTTTGAGAAAGTCTCAAAGCACCGTAAAACGCTTAATGTTCTGCATGTCTTTCTTCTCCCCCTCTTCTGATAAATCAGATGTTTATTATATGAAGTCACCTGGTAAGTGTTTTAAATAAATGTCACTGTAAACAACTGAAGCATAAAAAGGTTAAAATTATAAAGATGTGAGTTCCAGGTAATTAATTTTTATATATCTAAGACTACTCTAAGAAGGGCAGAGATAATTAAAAGAAACTCCTGCTAATTGGAAAAGGAAAACAAATGAGATTTGAGAGGGTAATCAACACTACACCCCTCTCAGAAATGTGATCGCTATCAGAAATGAGAGTTGTCTTCCCTCTTATTTAATGGCAAATTAATAGTGTTGACATGAAGTGAAATAATTTTCTTATTATCTAAAACTGATGCCATTCACATACCCTTCTCCCCAGGAGAGCCTTCCCACACTGGAACTATTTCTTTGAAAGATGCCCATTGCCAGTTATTTAATCATTAATATATAACTATTTCTGTCCTATAGGGAGATGTGAGAAATAGTTTCTAAATAGTAACTTTAAGCATATTTGGAAGATGAAACTTTATGGATATTAATTTACCTAAATTATCTACACAAACAAGAAATTGTTTTATCAGTAGTATATATTGTTATATTGTGAAATTTAAAGTTTAAATTATAAGATTTTGCTCACAAAGCAGGTTTTCCAATTGACATGTCCAATTATATCAACATTGATCTATTTGTGGTATTTATATTTCTTTATTAATACTTAATGTTGATATTTTCCAATAATATTTATTCTGCTTTTTCCACTTTGCCATCTACTTACTAATTTCACTAACAATAGCATAAGATCAGTATGTATTTATGTATTTATATATGCGACCATAACACATAAATGTATGATGCTGAAGATAAAAAAAATGTTTCAGAAAACAAAGGTTGAGGCAGGTTGAAGAATGTCTCAGAGTAAGAAGAATTCACATACCTGAAGAATTAAGAAGAGAACATGGAGCATTTCTCAGCAAACAGAACACGTGAGAAAAGATACATAAAGGAAAATTAATTAATTCTAACATGTATACACACAGTGTTGTGAGCTTCCACAGGCTGTGGGCACAGATAAAATCACTGATGCATTCATGCCTCTGAGGTTGTATAACTGACAATATAATCTCAACTACCCTTTATTCCAACATGTCCTCAAGGTCTCCAGGATGATGAGGCCTCTAGTGTGCTTCTTTAGTTAGGTCTTATCACTCCATTTTCCTTTCCTTTTCCTTTTCCTCTTCCTTTCCTTTCCTTTATTTTCCTTTCCTTTATTTTCCTTTCCTTTATTTTCCTTTCCTTGCCTTGCCTCGCCTCGCCTCGCCTCGCCTCGCCTCGCCTCTCTCCTCTCCTCTCCTCTCCTCTCCTCTCCTCTTCTCTTCTTTGTCTTTTTCTTTTCTTTTCTTTTTTCTGGACTCTTTAGGGCTGTGATCTCTTGGGTGACCAATTTACTCTTAGGTTAATAATGAAATCAGAGGAAGCAAAGATACAATAATTCATCCCTTTCTATATGTTAAACTTGGAGGTGTTGGCTTGTATCTTCACCTCAATAAAGGTATTAATACTAAAATATTTTAAAGGTATTATTAAAAGTTCATAAATGATGTAGTGTAACTCCCACAAAATAATTTGACACTGTCAAGGACCATAGCAGGGTTTCCTGAATAGGTAATTTCAAACACTTATTTTGGAAATCAACCCAACTACTGTAGATGATAAATATTGAGTCACTTCTATTATTATAACATTTA
Source organism: Hydrochoerus hydrochaeris (assembly GCA_004027455.1). Taxonomy (NCBI): domain Eukaryota; kingdom Metazoa; phylum Chordata; class Mammalia; order Rodentia; family Hydrochaeridae; genus Hydrochoerus; species Hydrochoerus hydrochaeris. Next base: position 413,914 of record PVLA01000331.1, on the reverse strand, counting down.
AATAATAGAACAATTAGTAGGCTAATCTTCTGGGATTATAGAAGAGATTCAATGAGCTAGCATAAAATTATGTCTTATAAGCCATTATGATAATTTATTTAATTTTTTCATCATATCTTACTATCTATACACTGATAGAGTATACATTCATCTTTAACTGGTTTATTTCAGCTCCAGGTTTGCAGAGGTCTCAGTCCATAGTCAGCTGGCTCCAAGGCAGGGTGGTTGGCAGAGGGGCATGGTGAAGGAGAAACAGTCCAGACAGGGCTGGCAGAAGGCAATGAGAAAGCCAGCAGCAGAGGCTGTCCCTCTCACCTTTCATATTCCATCTGGATTGTAAGCCCATTGGTTGGTGCCACACACACAACCCCTGGGGCTTCCCTTATCCCAACATCACACCCTAACCCACAGTCGCACACCCTAATCCAGACACCTGCAGACTCCCAATCTATAACCACTGCATGAGACTTGGGGGAGACATTTAGATACAAGCCATAACACACGAGATCAACTGTTTTAAATTCTACATATGAGTGCGATTGTGCAGGGTTTTTCTTTGCCTAGTTTTTTACTTGCAGGTTCACTTACATTGTGACAGATGGTAGTATTTTCTTCTTTTTATAGCTGAATAGTATTCAATTATATATTACCATACTTTCCTCATCCCCTTATCACTTGAAGGGCACTTGAGTTGTTCCTGTACCTTGATTATTGCACTTAACATGCAGTAAACATGAGAATGCAGGTTATTTATTTGACATTGCTTAGATTTCTTTTGCAAATATATAAATTAGTGGGATTTCCGGGTCACATCATCATTCTCTCATTTTTGAGGAAATTTCAGACTTTTCATAATGGTTATACTAATTTACATACTCAACAGTAGGGTGTAAATATTCCTTTTTCTCCACATCTTGACAATGCTTATCTTTGCTATTGTGATAATTCCAATGAGTATGAAGTGACACTTGTAACTTTCACTTCCCGATAGTCAGTGATTTATATTTTTCACATCATTATTTACCATCTTTATGTCTTCACTTGAGAAATATCTAGCCTCATTCTATGCCTATTTTTAAATTTGGTTATTTGTTTTGTTTTTGTTAAAATGTCTGAGTTTAAGGTATATTTTAGATATTAACAGTAATCAAATCTATAATCTAAAAATATTTTTAGATTGTTTTTTGTCTGTACTCATTTTATTATTTCCTTTGCTGTTTGGATCCATTTCAGATTCATGTTTGTAATCAAGTTAATGAGTTTTGTTTTCCTGCCTATATTTTTGAAGTTATATCCCAAAATGCTTTAATGGCACCAGTGTTAAGGAAGTTTATCATATGTTTTCTCCTAACAAACTTTATGTGAAATAAAGGACTACTTTTATTCCTCTCCATGTATATGTCCAGTTTTCAAACTCAATTTACTAAAAGACACTCTTGTCCCCATTTTGTGTTCCTATCATTTTTATAGAAAATCATTTGACTGTAAAGATGTGGATTCCTAGGTTCTCTTTTCTGTTCCAATTGCTCTGTTTTTCTTTTAATGTCAGCAACACCCCACTTTGTACACTATTACATTATACTATGCTTTGAAATCAGGTAGTGTGATGCTTCCAGATTTGTTCTTTTTGCTCAAGATAGCTTCAGTTATTCAAAATCTTGTGTGATTCCACACAAATTTTAGAACTTTTTTTTCCATTTCTACTTCTATGAATAATATAATTGGCATTTGGATTGGATTGGATTGGATTGGGTTGGATTGGATTGGATTGGACTGGATTTGTGGATCACTTTTGGTAATGTGACATTTTAACATTTTTGATATATAAATAGTGGATGTTTATCATTTATTTATGTCTCTTTCAATTTATTTAATGCTTTATCAGTGAAGAGATCTTTCACTTACTTGATTAAAGTTACTCTTAAAGTTCATTTTTGGTAGATATGGTAAATGGTGTTACAAAATTTCTTTTTCAATACTTTGATGATAGTGATAGAAAGTCTATTGTTATATATTATATGTTCATTATATATATTTCATACCCTACAAATTTTATTAGTTCTAATTATTTGATGAAGTCTTCAGAGTATTTCATATATAGTATAATGTCTGCAAACAGATAATTCAAGACAAAATTTCAATTTACCTTTACACTTGAGGATTTTTTTTCTTAATTTTCCTTTCTTTGGCTTAATTTTCTGGGCTAGGGCTTTTAATCTTCATAATTATATAACTAACTTACACCCAGTTTTTATCCAGTATGTGTAATTTGTGTTTTAGCAGGGATTCTGTATTATATGGTGTTATCATGTTATTCATCAGCCTTCTTATCTTTTACATAGAATAACTCAATGTACCATTTCCTATTGGACAGGCCTATTGGTAATGAAGTTCTCAGCTTTTATTCAGCTGGAGGAATCTGTCTTTTCAGAAGAACTTGGCGGGGTAATTTTCTTGGTTAGCAGGGATCTTCTCGTTTCTTTCTGCTACCATTTTGAATATAACCTTTCAAAGACTTGTGGCTTGTGAGGTTTCTGGAGAGAAATCTGCTCCTACCTGTAATAGCAGTGATTTTATCTTAGTTATTTTTCTTTCTTGCTGCTTTCAAAATCCTTTCTTTGTCTGTGATTATTGAAAGTTTGGTTAATATGTTTTATAGTAATTTTAGACTTGATTATGGACCTTTGAACTTTCTGTTTTACATTTTTTGGATTTGGAAGGTTTTATATTATTATTTAAAACAAGGTTTCTTTCTTTTCTGTTCCTTTTCCTCTTCTATAATGCCTACACTAGAAAATTGCTCTTTATATGCTGTCCCCCAAATTTAAAAGCTTTCTTTTCTCCTTTGCATTATTTTTTCTTTGACTATATGTTTTAAAATAACCTGTCTTTGAATTCACAGATTCTTTATCATACTTGAGAGTTCTACTGCTTTTGTTTTGCTATATTAAAAACTTTGTTGATTATATTTTTCAGTCCCAGAATTTGTTTGAAATTTTGTAATTAATCCAATCTCTCTGATAAATCTCTGGAATGCTTGTAATTTTGGCCACCATTTTAATCACTATATTGTGCAATTATGTTTGCCTCTTTCTCCTTTTTTCTGGTTTGTTATGCATTATTTTGTCTGGAAGTTTTTCTACTTAGCTAGTATTTTCAAAGAATGAAATGCATTATTTTTTCATTATTTCCACCTCTATATTATTATATATACTTATATCTTGTGTTTATATTTTCAATATAATTTCAGCTTTTACTCCAAATTATTATTATTATTATTTTTAATTTTTTTTACTTTTTTGGAACTGGGGATTGAACTTTGGACTTCACGCTTGCCAAGCAGACACTTATGCCACTGAGCTAAATCCCCAGGCCACTCAAAATTATTATTTAAGCTTTTTGTACTCAATATTTCTCCTAATTATCAGGGTCATTAAATACTAAGGATCACGTGATGTTCATTTACTTTACTTTATTTTTTATTTTTAAAAAGCAAAACATAAAAAAGGGTAAAAATAATACACAATTTCAAAAAAAGAAATCAACAGTAGTGAATGTACTACATATTAGTTGTCCAAGTTACAAAATCAAAGCATAAAAATGAACAGACAATCAAACAATGATAGTACAAACCATTATTTTTGATGAACTAACAGAGAATTAATAGTATGATTATTTATCTTGCACACTCATGCATACAGATATATATGTATACCTACAAGTTGTTACTTCTTTTTGAGAACTTTCTTTCCCTTTCATTATTACAATGTCAGTTGTACATTTGGATGTTATTACTCCTTTAGTTTATTATTATTATTTACTTTTTACACTAGAGAGACAACATGATATTTACAAATATGAGTTTGACTTATTTCACTAATGAGCATAGTTTCAAGTTGCCTCCATTTAGTTATAAAAGCCTCAAGATAATCATTTTTGATGTATGAGTAATAGTCCACTGTATAAAAACAACACATCTTTTTCATCTACTCTGTGGGTGATGGGCATTTTGGTTGTTTCCAAGATTTAGCTATTGCAAATTGTGCTGCTGTAAACATGGGTGCACATATATTGCTGTAACATGACATTTTCATTTTTTCTTGGAAAATACCCAGGAAAGGAATAGCTGGATTGAATGGGACTTCCAATCCTAGTTTTTTGAGGAATCTCTATACTGATTTCCACAGTGGCTGCACCGGTCTACACTCCCAGGAACAGTCAAGAAGAGTTCCTTTTTCCCCGCAGCCTCACCAACATTTGTTATCAGTTGATTTCTTGATGGCAGCTATTCTTTCCGGGGTGAGATGAAATCTCAGTGTTGTTTTAATTTGCATTTCTCAAATTACCAGTGATGGTGAACATTTCTTCATGTATTTATTTTCCATTTGTATGTCTTTATCTGAGAAATACGTATTCATCTTAGATGCCTGTTTTTGGAGTAGGTCTTTAGGGAGCTTGATGTCTTTCAATTCTTTATATATTCTGGATATAAGTCCTTTGTGTGAGGAGACTGCTGGCTAAAATTCTTTCCCATTCTGTGGGTTTTCTTTTCACTTTGTTGGTGATTTCCTTTGAAGCGAAAAAACCCTTTAATAATATGAGATCCCTGTTGTTGATTCTTTAAAGTATTTTCCATGCGGTTTGTGTTTTGTTCATGAATTCTCTGCCTACACTTATATATATCTCCAAGAGTTCTACCTACCTTGTCTTCCAGTACATTTAGTGTTTCCATTTTAATATTTAGATCCTTGATCCATTTTGATGTTAGTTTAGTGCATGGTGATAGACATGGGTCTAGTTTCAGTCTTCAGCATGTGAAAAGCTAATTTTTCCAGCACCATTTATTAAAGAGACTATGCTTCTTCCAGTGAACATGTTTAGCCCCTTTGTCAAGTATAAGGTGGCTGAGTGTCTTTGTAGTTGTGCTTACATCTTCTAATCTGTTCCATTGATCCTCAGGTCTATTTCTTTGCCAGTATCATGCTGATATTATCAGTGTAGCTTTGTAGTACAACTTCAAGTCAGGCATTGAGATGCTTCCTGCCTTTCATTTGTTGCTCAGAATTGCCTTTGCTATTCTTGTTTTTTTTTTTTCTAATTCAAATGAATTTAGGAATGTTTTCTCTAGATTTATAAGATATGTTAATGGTATTTTGATTGGGAGATCATTAAATCTGTATAACAATATTGAGAGTATGGCCATTTTAACAATGTTGGTTCTTCCTCACCAAGAGCAAGTGATATCTTTCCATTCTCTAATATTTTTTTTCAATCCCCTTTTTTAGAGTACTATAATTTTCAGTGTATAGGTATTTTGCATTCTTGTTAGGTTGATTCCCAAGTATTTAATTTTTTGGACACTATTGTGAAAGGTGTTATTTCCATAATTTCTCTCTCAATAAGTTTGTTGCTTGTTTAAAGGAATGCTATTGAGTTTTGAGTGGTGACATTGTATCAAGCTACACTGCTGAATTTGTTAATTAATTTTAGTAGTCTTTTGATGGAGTTTTTAGTGTCTTTAGCAGCTAATGTTTCCAGAAGGTATTCATGATTGTTTGAATTGCATTTCATTTGCAAAGTTACATGTCATCTACAAATAGTGTTAATTTAACTTCTTCCTTTCCTATCCTTATTCCTTTTATTTCTTTCTTGTTTGATTGCTCTGGCTAATGTTTCCAGAGCTATATTGAATAGGAGAGGTAATAGCGGACATCTTTGTCTTGTTCCTGATTTTAGAGTGAAAGCTTTCAGCTTTTGTCCATTTAGTATAATGTTGGCTGTTGTTTTGTCATAGATGGCCTTTATCAGATTGAGGTAAATACCATATATTCTGATTTTCTGTAGGGTTTTTATCATAAACATGTGTTGGACTTTATCAAAAGCCTTTTCTGAATCTATTGAAATGATCATGTGATTTTTATCATTGGCTCTGTTGATGTGGTATATTACATTAATTGATTTCATTATGTTAAATCATCCCTAGATTCCTGGGATAAATCCCACTTGGTAGTGATGTATAATCTTCTTGATGATTTGCTACATTCTATTTACCAGTATTTTACTGAGAATGTTTGCATCAATGTTTACTAGTGAGATTTTTGGTTAGGTCTTTCTCTGGTTTTGGTAACAGAGTAATACTGGTCTCCAGGAATGATTTAGGGAGGACTGCTTCCCTTTCAATTTCATTGAAGAGTTTGAGGTGTATTGGAGTTAAATCTTGTTTAAATTTCTTGTAGAATCCAGCCATGAATCATTCAGGACCTGGGCTTTTCTTTGTTGCTAAGTTTTTAATCACATTTTCATTTTCAGTAGCTGATACTGGGTTATTTGAAATTGTCTTGAGTCTTAAGTCAGCTTTGGTAATTCATACATTTCTAGAAATCTGTCCATTTCCTCTGTGTCTTCCACCCTATGTGAGTAAAGATTTTCAAAGTAGGTATTCATTATTGTTTTAATTTCCATGGCATCTGTAATAATTTCTCTCTTTTCATTCCTTGTTGCATGAATTTGAGTTTTTTCTTTTTCTTGATAAGTTTGGCTAGAATTTTATCAATTTTGTTTATTGTCTCAAAGAGAGGTTCATTAATTCTTTGTATTTATTTTTAATTTTAATTGCATTAATTTTTGCTCTGTTCCTTATAATTTCCTCTCTTCTATGATCTTTGGGTTTTACTTGCTCTTCTTTTTTTAGAAGTTTGAGATGTAACACTAGATTGTTTGTGCTCATTCTGTTTTCTTCATGAGACAATTTATTACTATATATTTTCCTCTTTGGATTGCTTTCATTGCATCCCATAGGTTTTGATATGTTGCATCTGCATTTTCATTGAATTGTAGGTATTGCTTAATTTCTTCTTTAATTTCACCTGTAACCTATTGATTGTTCAGGAGGTTGTTATTTAATTGCCATGTATTCATCCAAGTTTTGCAATTTCTTTTGCCATTAATTTCCAACTGTATTTAACTATGGTCAGATAATCTCCATGGGATAATTTCAATCCCTTTAGATTTACTTAAGAATATTCTATGGGCTAATATTTGCTCTATTTTGGAGACTGTCCCAAGCACAGCTGAGAAGAATGTGTATTCTGATGTCATTGGGTGGAATACTCTGTAAACATCTAAGTCTATTTGTTCACAGGTTTGATTCAGTTCTAGACTTTCTGTCTAGTTGATCTGTCTCTTTGTGGCAATAGGGTACTAAGGTCCTCTATTACAATTGTGTTGTTGCTTATTTGGTTTTTCATTTCCATTAGTATTTGACATATAAAGTTTGGTGCTGCTGTATTTGGTGCACATATGTTTATGATTGTTAGCTTTTCCTCTTAAATTATACACTTGACAAGTATATAGTGACCTTCTTTATCTCTTTTGATCATTTTTTGTTTGAAGTTCACATTGTCTACAAACAGAATAACTAGTCCTGTTTTTTTCTGGGTTCCTGTCACATGGAATATTGTTTTCCATCCTTTATGAGTTTCCTTTGTAATCAAATGTGTTTCTTGTATACAGCATATTGTTGGATCCTATTTCTTGATGCATTCTGTCAACTTAATTCTTTTAATAGGTGAATTGAGGCCATTTACCTTGATGGATATAATTGATAATACTGGTTGATAATACTTTGTCCTGTTGTATTCCTGTTGTTGGTTTCTTGTTTTCCCCCTTTGTTTAATTATTTGTCCTGTCTGGTGATTTCTTTCTGCTGTTTTTCTGGGAATTGTAGCATTTTTATCTCTCTCTAGTATGTCTTTCAGTAATTTCTGCAGTTGGTTTAGTGGACATGCATTTCTTCAGTTCTTTGTCATGGAAGTATCTTATTTCTCTGTTAAGTTTCAATGAAAGGTTTGCTGGGTACATCAATTTGGGTTGAAAGTTGTTTTCTTTCAGGGTTTGAAATACTTTACTCCAAACTCGTTTTGAGGATTTGTGCTGAAAAGTCTGCCATGAGTCTAATGGGTTTTCCTTAATAACTTGGTTGTGTCTTTTCTCTAACAGCTTTTATTATTCTGTTTTCATGCTCTTTGTCTGGAATCTTAATTATTGTATGTCTGAGTGTACATTTATTTTGGTTATAACTGTTTAGCATTCTATGTGCCTCACTTACCTGTATATCAGATCCTTTTCCCATGTTTGGAAAATTTTCTATTACTTCTTCTATCATTTACGTTGATCCTTGTGTCTTCATTGATGCCTATCAATATTATATTGTTTCTCTTTCTATCATCTTTGAGCTGTTGAATTGTCATTTCATGCTGCCTTGTTATTTTTAAAAGTTCTTTTTCTTTCATGATCACTAGCTGTGATCCTGTCCTGAAGGCCCAAAATTCTATCCTCAGCTTCATTCAAATGAAATTACCAGGTTTCAATAGAATTTTTTATTTCTTGGATATCTCTTTCAATTTGCTTCATGCATTCTACTTCTTTCTATATTGTTCATTCAATGTTTCCATCATTTTCAATGTTTTTTTTTAAATTTTTTTTATGGGTACCTGGGAATGAACTCATGACCATGTACTTTCAAGGCAGGTGCTTATGCCACTGAGCTAAATCCCCAGCCCAGTTTCCATCATTTTCCCATGCTCTTGTACTTTATTTTTTTAATCTTTGTCTTCTTTAGCTATGCTGAGCAACTCCTTTATTAAGATTGTCATTTTTGTCTTTATGTGAGATTTTTCTAATCTGATTTCCACTATAGCCTCATGGATTTGTTTATTTCACTTGCTATCTTTACAGAAATTTCAGGTGTATGATTTTTAATGTCCTCTATTTCAATGTCTCCTGTACTTGTTCCTGATAGACTAAATGTTTGAGATTGAATTTTGCTTTTTTGTTTAGTCATTTTCACCTCTTGAACTAATATTTGGTCTTTCAATCCTACTAGTCTCAAGTGTCCCTAGTATATGTCTTAGGGTCCTATGGTGATTGATGTTTGTCTAGTTGCTGGGTCCCACAATGAAGGGGAGGGCCAGGTCACCTGAATTCCTCCTGCAGGGTCTGTTGGGTGAGTCCTATATTATTCCTTGGCTGACTAGCCTAGGAGTATTGATGTTAGTCAAACCTTAGTTCCTGATGTTACTTCAGGTTGTTCCAGGCCACTAGATCTACCTGGCTAAAGTGTTTGGCTCAGCTGGGACCTTACTGTATGATTGGGTGTCTCTTTTGATTTTCTCCAGATCGGGGGAGGCCTTATTAGCACTCTCCTCAACACACCTAGTGTTCTCTCTATGGAGGAATGATTCACCCACACTCTTGACAGGTTTGCCAAGGTCCCACAGCTAGGAGGGACTTTGTTACTGCTCCTGTTTACCCACTGTGGTCTTCTATTTGATGGGTAAACTCACCACACTGTCACAAGCATGTTGAGGTCTTCTGTTTGGATAAGGCATTGCTGAGTCTCCTGTCAGCCCAGCAAGGTTAATCCACTGCTGTCCAAGGTGCAGGGGTTCAAGGGGAAGTGCAGCCGATGATCTGAGGCTATCCTAGGTTCCAGGGTTGAAGGGGAGAGGCAGGTGATGATCCCTAACTGTCACAGGTCCAGGGTGTTGAGGGGGAGGGGAAGCTGATGATCAGCAGCTGTCCTAGGTTCTGGAGTTAAGGGGGAGGGACAGCCAATGATCCAAGACCATCCTAGGTCTAGAGGTAGAGGAGCAGGGTCAGCCAATGAGCCACAGCTGCCCTAAGTTCCAAGGTCGATAGGGAGGGTTCATTTCACTTTTAAGCTATAAATTATGTTTTTATCTAAGATCACAAATATACCAACATTACCTGACTTTATCTTGTTGGTGTCTGTCTTATATCTGAGTGAGAAAAAATGGTCAGCATAAAATTGTTTATGTTTTTTAATCTGAAAATGCTTTACCAAATTAACTAAGTTAACAATAGTAGTAAATTCATTAACCAAGACATTTTGCTTAATGTACTACAATTTATTACCTCCTCTGGTCAAGTATTTTCAAACAAATAATTTTTATGAATACGTTTTCTAACATTTTATATAAAATTTAAGGTATAAAATGAATTTACATTTGATTCTACTATCTAAGTGTGATTTTATGGATACTGTAGAAACGGGGAATGATAATCACTTCTTTGAAATATAGAGATCCCCTCATCACTGTAAGGCAGCCAGAGAAAGAGGTCAGCAGATGAAGGAAGAAAACATGCACTTTTCCAAAACTGGCTTATTTATATCAGTATGAAATTATTTTTATTTTAAACTGCACTTTCTCTAGAGTTATTCATTTTTATTCTTAACAACATTCTTTAAATGATCAGTGTGTGAACAAAAACTGACCTCTCTTCAACCACACTCACTTTCATGCTCATCTATTGTCAATAAACAACCATATCTGCAGAGATAATTTGAATTTCATTTTCTAGAATATTAGACTACAAATAAGTATATGTAAACATGGATGAAATAATAACTTTGCACTGTTGTTGAAACAATGAGTCTTGAATGATTCGATAATGGTATAATTAATCAAATAGCAGGCTACCACATTGCATCTAAATGAACTATAAATAGAACTCATGTCTCTTGATGACTTTGAAAAAAATTACAATTATATCCTTAGTGTCCCTGAGTTCTAAAATGTCATGAACACTAGCCGACAGGATTTTAAATGTTTGATGATTCTTATTTTCTTGCTACTGAGTAGGGATCCTAGTTTTCTTTTCTATATGGAAATAAGAAACATTCAACCTGGCTATAAATATAATAAACAGATTTCATGGTGAGCACTTGTGACAGTAAACAATTTTATTTCTAATGACCTGTTCCTCCAGAATAGTCTAATGTTTAGTCAAATTAAAATCAATTATCTATCTCTGCCCCTCGAAGTAACTTTATTTCTTGAAAAAGCAAGTATTTCCATGGAATTCAATAAGTGCTATTAAGTTTTGAACTATTGATTATATATAATAATCAATATATGTAATAATGAAAGATTTTTCTACAGCACTCCTTGGTATTTGACATAACATACTTATATTTATTTTCTAACTTCTCTTACATAATTCATTAACGTAATTTTCAGTAGCTCAAGGCCTATTAAGTTGATTGATATTTCCAAACCTAAAACAGTGTCTACCATTAAATAATCATAAAGTAATTCTTTGTCAGTTATATAACTGCAGAGAGAAAAGAAAGACATGTCAAATTATTTCTAGTATTAATGTAAGTCAAACCCAGAAGGACTTTTTCAATTAACTACATCCCCAGCTCTTATTGGTATTTACTGTGATATAGAATCTCACTAAATTGGCTAAGTGAGACTCAAAATTGTTATCCACTTACCTTAAATTCCCTCAGTGTTGAGAAACAGACCTTGGCCAATATCCTTGGCTTTAGACTGTTTGAAAATCTTAACTTTTTGAAAGCTAACAGAATGGAATTTACTACTGTTTATGGATTTGTAATTTATAATCATTATGGAAAGTCCAATTGATATAACTCTTATTAAACTGTACTGGAACTCCTTCAAAACAAATCACAATGCAGATAATTAGAAAAAAGTGTTGAGAGGAAGACCATTACCTTGACGAGTTCATTCTCAATCTGCTCCAAATGTTTTTCAAACAAGGGTTACTCTGAAAATTGTAGACACAATTCATGGGTTATTTATTTTGAGATACCAACAATGATAGCTGTCAAAATTTAGAATGTGTCCTTGTGTTCAATAGACAGTAGCCAAATAAATACTATCCTTGGGGCAATATACAGATTGCTGTGCTGCATATTCCAAGGATGAGTTTCTCTCTTTCAGTAAAATAATAATCTAATAAGAAATATAAATTAATGTATTAATGACTAACCAATAGGGCAGTTATTTTATTACCATGTAGCATAATGTGTTAAAGAGTTCATCATGATCACTCCCAAGGTAAAATGTGTGATAATTAATTTCAGTTAAAATATTTAAAAATTGTATGTGTGATTATGGGCACAACTATAATTATTGCTTAGAATCTGTCATATGTGTCATTTGAGAATCTCCACATAGTATTTTAAATCTTTGAACTATAGATGAGCCAACATTAATAACAAAAATGGTTATCCAAATATAGTATATTGTGAGTTAATTTTTACTAAAGGAGAGAACTCCAATATTCACAGGTGCCAAGAAGGGAAAAATGAAAATTGAAAGTAATCCCCTTTTGTGAAGGAAAAATGAATTGACAAAGAGAAAAATTGCGTGGTTATTTAAGCCCAATCATCATATTGTAGCAAATGGAGGTTTTTCTTTGAGTTTCTCACTTTTGCCTGAACTGCCCCTGAGATTATAACTGCCTTACAAGTGAACAGGCATATTTCATAATGCATTTCCTTTGAATTTCAACAGTTATTCTGTAAAGCTTGTCAGATACAGGAAAGCAATTTAATAAACATCATCATCATCTTGTTTTTCTTGAATTTTTAGTGCTTTGGATATCATTGCTACTAGTATAAAGTCTTTTATTCCCTTTTCACATCAATTCTGTAAACTGTATTCATCATTCTGTACAAAGTTGTTTTGTTGTATTTCATTAGTTTCCAATTTGAGGTAAAACTTCGTTGCTTTGTTTAGGAGAAAGCACATGCACTTCAGTAATATTGTTCCTTAAAAATCATACAGTGGTTTATTTTCTTTCAATTTCTCATTTATCCTCATTTGTTCATGTACCCTGAGTGCTGAACATATGTTGCCTAACAACAACCTAAACTAATTGAATATGTTTCTTACATAATCTCCAAATTTAATTTCCAGTTGCTCACTTACTCATGATTATGATATTGAGAGATTGTAGCAACAATTGCTTCTAAAAGAAAAATTACTGAGAGACACTCAGATGTAATACTTTGTATGGTTTAAGTACTTTTAGAAATAGAGAAAATACCATGTGTTATATCAAACTTGGATCAGAGGTAGAAACATGCCAGATATACAACTTATATAAAGTACTGCTCTTTAAAAATAAGTCATAGATATTCTTCCCCTGGAAGATTTTAGAAAACCAGATTAACTCAGAAATACATTAAATTAGTCAAGATTTCCTTCACCACTGGATAAAACTGTTCCAATTCCTTTTGTAATCTCTCAGAATTAAACTCAGATTTGTAATCTTACAACTAAGGGTGTTCGTAACTCTTTCACTCATAACGATATTATTGATAAGAAGCTGCAGCATTTCCTAAAGTCTGTCTTGTGTCATAGTATCTATTCAGTACTAGACCCCAACAAAAATTTATTCAGTGAGTGAATTAGGAACTTACAATGCTAAGAAAATCTTACATTTTGCTCAGGGCAATCAGGGAAGCCATACATGGAAATTGGGAGTGCTTCCGTCAGGAGAGACTTTGAACTTTTTGAATGAGAAATGAGAAATTATCATACTGAGACACAAAAATTCAGATATAGGTATTTATAAAAATACACATTAATTGAACTAATACAGGATTTTTATTACATTGAAAGTGGAAGATAATATAACACACAAAACATTAATTTCTCACACAATATCTACCTCCTATGATTTTCTCCAGCTGACAGCACTGACAGACAATATAAGTAACTTCACATCCCTTGTGCTTCAGTTGAGTAGGACCTGTTTGCAGCTTAACATCAACATCCTGAAAAGGTGAATGTAGAATTGTACTCAGGTCTGCATCTAACATTTTGACAGGTTTGACAGTGTAACAGCAAAGGCCTCAGTCTGTGTCAAAACCTCAGACCATGCAAAATGTTTATGTTTCCTTTTTATCTACAATAAAAGGGAACATCTTTGTCTTAGTTCCTGTCCTATCCTGTGATTTTTAATAATGGGCAAGATTTTTAGTAATGGGAAAGAAGTATTTTATTGCTATTTCAAAAAAAGAAAGAAAGAAAGAAAGAAAGAAAGAAAGAAAGAAAGAAAGAAAGAAAGAAAGAGAAAAAGTATTAGCACAGAGATGACCAATAAAGGAATTGTTTTCCAAATTGATATGATGAGTAAAAGATAAAAATTAATTACTTTAAAATGAACAAAGAGATAAATTTTAGCAATGATATGATGGTATATCTGAACTTCCTAAAGTCTATTTTAAATAAAAAAAATTAATAGAATTAATAAGAACATAAAGAACCATAATTTGGTACCTCTTGGTTGCATACAAATTAAACACTTGAAAAATGTTAATAGATTTCTCTTTATTCTTGTTCTTTGGAACAGACAAGAGCATAAATTTTATAATTGTAATAGTGAGAAAGCTGTAAGTTTTTTTTTTTTTTACATGTAAGATTGTGATACTCTGAGGTTGTATTTCACAACATTTTTTATTCTCAACATTTGAATGATTATTATCATTTTGTTTTGCTTGTGATAAGTATCGTCACTGTCTATACACAAGTAATGATTCTTCAAAATACATAAGAACTGATGATGTCTGTCTTATAATCTTCCTTACTTGTATTGGCATGTATGTAGCAATCATGTTTTGGAAAATACTGCAGAAAATCTATCCTAATTCCTATGGTTCCAACTAAATTTTTAAAATTTTACCTTTAATAAGATCCTACTTATCTTTCATGCAAATTAATCATTTTGGCTTCATTTTTCCCCTCCTATGGAAAGATCTCAGGTTTCTCTCTTATTAGCTTAATTACCTCTGACACAGAGAATTTTGAGTAAGTGGTAGAATTTACAAAACTGAAACACACTGGACAAAACTGAGTCTGTGTGCCACATATTTCTCTTGGTTTCAGGAAACACTCAGACAGGAAATAGTTCCTGTCAATGTCCTGATCTGTTCTGCTTTGGATTAAATAAACCACACAAATGGAAAGAATCGCAAGAATTATAATAAAATTTTGACAAATTGTACTCAAGGACTATTCCATATTACTTTCCTTCTTTTGGTTTTCCATTTTTTATCTGCTCTTTGTTTCTTCCACATTTGATGTAGTTTGACAATACACTTTATCCAGCATATTTGGAATAGTTGGTTCATTTACATTCCTGTGTCCTTATATGATCTGACCCTCCCTTTCTATTCTACTTGTGATAGTTTGTCATCTCACCATATTGCCAACATAAACTGTATGTTCTGATTCTAAATCCACCTAGAATTCTCAAGAGAGCTCTAACTCAACTCATCAAGACTTGACAGGGGCTAGTAGGTTTTTGCTAATAATGGAATTCAGTACAGCAGCAAGAGTATAATTGTTGAAAATAATTTTCTTTCCAAATCCATGGCCTATTTATAAAAAGCGTATTAAAGGCCATGCAATCTATTATTTTCTAAAAATGAAATTTTGAGTGCCCCTGTGGCATTTCATTATAGCAAACATTATTTTTAAAGTAATTCTAGGTCATTGTCTGCTCAAATGTAAAAATTTTGCAATCTTCCATGGAACTTTCCTATAATGCAAAAATTTTATAAGATTGAAAGTGACAAAAATGTTTGCAAGCGTATATGGCCAAAGTCAAGTATCATAATTTACCCACGTTGGAGAGCACACATTCCTTATTTCAAAATAAAACAAGAAGCAAATGCTAAAAGGAAAATAGTGAAATACTTTGTGTATTATAGCATGATTTTTGTAAATAAACTATATCATTAAAGTTTATGTTCCTTAACATTTTTCTAATTAGATTTTTTTTGACAAATATGCTTTCCATTATTGGGAAAAATATTCTCCTTTTGAATACTGGGACTTTAGTCATATTGGTTATTTTAAGCATTTACTTACTTTTAATCACAGCATTTCATTTTGCTATAAAATAATAATACTGAAAACAACTGTTGTCTTAATTGCTTTTTTGTCAGAGTCAAAATACCCAACATTCATGATTAAAAGGGAAATGTTTATTCTGTTTTACAGTTTGTAGAGGTTTCAGTCCAGAATTGGCTGGATTCAAGGCAGGGTACGGTGACAGAGGCATCGCAGAAAGAAACCATTCACAGCGTGGCAGGCAGAAAGCGGCCGGAGCACACAGCAGCCGCCAGCATCCTTTATCCTTCCCCTGTCACTCCGCTCAGGCTAGATACCTTTTGAATGGTGCCACCCACACCCGTGTGGAACTTCTCCTTAATCAGACCAGAGCTCTCACAAATCAATTAGAGGACCAATCTTTAAACACAATGTCACACCTTTGATCTATATCCACACACCCTAGATACAGCTATCTCCAAAAAGCCCCACCTACAAGTGCATGAACCTTTGGGGCAATATATAGATACAAGCCAGAACAAGTATTTTAAAATATAGTGGAATGAAACATTCATACTATTCATTTTATAAACAAAAGTTGGCTTTCTATAGAGAGCTCAGGAGTTTGCTTCACTGTATTCAGGCTCTGTCCTTAAACTTTTGTCGCACAATAACATATTTATATTAATTGGTATTTTTTTCTCTAGTTGAAACAATTACCTGATCCATTTCAGAAGAAGATACAGCAAATGCTTAGGTTCATATTCTCTTTGGATTGGATATTTCCCAAAATAACGTTCACTGCACTTTTTCTTATACCTGCATTTCTTTGTAAATCCATTCTATTTCAAAATAATGTCTTCTTCACTGTCCGTGTATTTCTCCTCTGTCAGCAAAACTGAAATTCTGTTTTCAAACAAGAACAAGGCATCAATCTAATTCACTCTTTGACCTTCAGCTTCCCCTTGGCTATACAGGATTTTCTGTATCTAAGCAACCTCATCTCTAGTTTTTCATCATTGACAGAAGTGGCTCTGGGATACTGTGCTGGGTAAAAATCAGAGCACGGAGAATCTCCCCAAAAAGAAAAAATAATCATTGAGAGATCAATAATTTAGTAATTCCTATGTACATTATTTGAGATTATTTTAATCTCTGAGTTTTAAGTAACTAAAGTGATATTATGTCATGAGCTATTTTAACATTTAGTGGGCTAACCCTCACCACAAAGTTGATACATATAGAAGTTGTTCCCAAGCACTTTTAAAAATTTATCTACACAGGTAAAATTTGCAAATAGGAGTGTTCCTATGCAAAATCAGTTTAGAGAATGTAGTTAAAAATACATGCTTCCACCCTATGATTTTTCCATGTTAAGTATGAACTCCTGAATACCTAAATACATAAAATTTGATTACTTTTAGTTATATATAATTACAGTAATCATTGCAAGTAGCCACAATAGCAATTTTTTAAGCTTTTAAAGTTCCACATTTCCTTATTAAGAATATAGTTTTATATTTATAAAAACCTAACACAAAAGGGAAATAATTTCCACAGATTCTGTCTTCTTTAGGCAACCTCCTACCACTAGAACTGGGAATTAAGATGACTTTTAATCTCTCTGTGACAGGAAAGAAAAACAGTGGAAAAAATGGTCAGCTTCACATTGCTCCTATAGGGTTAGAGTAAAAAAAAAAAATCAGAGAAAACCTTATAGAAATGAGTTACATGAATAATTGCTGATTTCCTTATCACTCAAGCCACTGGACTCTGAATTATTGAGTAGAAAGTTGGTTGTACACACTATGTCCAACGTTTTCAATTATTAATTGTATCATTAATGCATTAATTGTGTTTTGCAATTATATACATTTAAGTTTCTCTTCTGTCACTGATACATACGACATAGAAAACAACTTATGGTGGTTCAAATGTGGATAAAAGAAAGAGTTTTAAGAGTTAGTGGTCAGGGCTGAAGCCCTTCTTCTCTGAAGAAAGAAGGGCTGTTTACATTGAAACCTGCCTTATGAGACAGAAGTCAAAAGAAAGAGGAAATATGGAAACCTTGGAAAATGATTGGTACATTTTAATAACAAAAAGAAAACTGGACAACTGGAATACGGGGAATGGAAAACACAGTATCAACAGTATAATCATTACAGACAGCTGAGGACCAGGAGCTAGAAGCCTTATCCAAATAAGAATGAAAACCCAAAGGGTTCCAAAAAGCTCAGCTTTCGAAGTCAGATTCTGGTTCAGAGTAAACCACTTTCTATTCAAGGCTTGTGATGTATTTTATATTATTGGACTCTGAAAATTAAATCAACAGATGTGAATACAAATAGAATATCAATAAATGTCATTCTACTCCCTCCCTTTTCATGCCCAATAAGTGGTTTTTTGTTAATGAACAGCCTTCTTAAACATTTAATAACTAAATAGAGATAGCCATATGATTTCTCTTTACCTTTAAATATTACTTATTTATTAATTTCCTTGCCAGTTTTTAGGTGATTAGGAAAAATGTCAATTCTTTTCATCCTGAAATTCTACCTCTTGTTGAAAAATAGCACATACTTCAGTGAAACTTTGGAATTTATGAATGTTCCATTATACTTTTCTGTTAAATTCATTGTTTTGTCATTAATGGAGATTTACTGGTGTAAATTTAGAATCTATTGTGGTAACATAAGCCTGTAAAGTCAGATACTTTGAAAGCAGAGACAGGAGAATCACCAATTCAAGACCAGCTTGTGAAATTTATAAACAACATATCTCAAAATTTAAAACAGAAAGAAAGAAAAGACCAGGGATATATCTCAGTATTAGAACCAAATGAGTTAAATACACATTACTAAATAAAAGAAATAAGTAATATATTTCTGAACTGGACTGCTCAGTTACTTAAATTTGTGTATTTATAAATAGTATCATAAGAGTATAATCTTGGTTTTCAACAATAAGAATCTAGAAAACACCTAAGAAAGCTCTAAGATTTACTATATACAGTATAAATTGAAATACAGTGTAAAGCACTATCTCAGTAAATTTAAAAGGAAGTGTGTTATACATGTACTACATTCTTTCTAACACTTTCCATCTCTGTTTTAAGGAGTGCTGGGAGAGAAATAAATTCAAAAAGCAAATAAAGGTCAAGATTCTGATAAACTTTTCACAAATGATTAAAAGCATATAGTTTTTTTATATACATTTATTGTACATAAGCTTGTTCTGAGATATTTGTTCAAAATACAGATTACTTAGACTCTGTCTGGTGTTATGGTTATCTTTCTTTCCTTCAGTCATGCTTAAACGTTTCAATTTCACTAGAAAATGTTATTTCCCTAACAAATGTTTCTAATAGAGGTGTAATGGTACCTACATTTTTATTTTTAGAAAAATGTCAAAATTGTGGAAAAATGTGCACATTTTGTGGAAATCATTATTTTCCCAAAGCTGAAAGTGGAGAGAAACAAAAAAATTATTATATTGAGGTTTTAAACAAAAATTGAGGTTTAGTGGGTGCATCCAGAGACTCTGTGGGCAAACATCAAGAATGTCATTTGGGACAGATATATGAAGTCTCTATCAGTGCCCCGCAGGCATAGGCGTTCTGAGTTATCAACAGCTCCCCTGTTGTGGTTTAAAGTGGTATCCTCTACTGCAAGGGCAAAGCAGAATTTTTAAAACAAGTCTAGGTCACACTTCTTTCACATATCAAAATCAGGTGCTTCAGTTTGCCCTTCCAGAGCAAGTGTTTGGTATCTTCAGATTCTTCAGTACTTTGCAGGATTTAACAGTTTAAATTAATGGTTTAATTTTTGGAAAGTGGTTGTTATGTTTGTGTTTCCAAAGCTAGCTGTGGGAGTTGAGTGGAAGTGCATGGGGAACCATACTATCTGCAATTATTTTACATGCTTTGCTGAATGTTTTATACCATTGTTGTTAAAGCAGACATAATCTCACCAAGCTTACTTATCAAAAAAATGAACCTTATTTTGACTCCTCTTGTTTTCTTAGGAAGTTCAGTTTATATGAACTGTATAAAGCATTAGAATTTCATGTTGAAGCATATTCTGTGTTATGGTTGGTGTTCAGATGGACCCCTAAGCCTCAAGCACTCATGGAGGAGGCTGAATCTAGCATTTGTGATTGGTTCATTGTCTAGCACTAGGATTGGTGGTGTGAGCTACACCCAACCAGAGGCAGGTAGCTGGCATATAGTATAAGGGTGGGAAACAGGCATGCTTTCTTTTTTTTCCCTTTTGTTCTTGTCACTTGTGGCTGCCATGAACAGCTGCCTCTCAGCCATGCCATCTTGCCCCTGGAGCTAACTGAGTATGGACTGAAATCTCCAAAAAATTGTAAGCTAAATAAACCTTCCCTTCCCTAATTTTGGGTGTCAGGTAGTTTGTCTCAGCAATAAGAGAAAAGTAATCAAAATATCTGGTGTGCCATTTTATCTTAAAGTTTTTTTGTAAATGCTCTCATCAAAGTGAAACTTTCATAATCTCTGTAAATTCTTGTTCTTGCCTTTTAAATCTTGCTGAATAAATTTGGGATGAGACAGTAGATCTCATTGGTTAACAAAAATATACTGTTCCTTCTTTACACAACTTTCAATACAACTTTCAATAGCAAGAGAGAAATAAAACACTTAAAGTATTTTATGTTCCAAATTAACATCTGGTAAGATAAATTTTAGTCTCCTCATTTTCTGGAAAATGATTTAAATAATGACACTGTTCATCCAAAATTTCTTTTATATTTCCCACTTCATAAATTTCAGGAATCTTTCTCAAAGTGTATAATACTGCAACTATTTAGAAGGCTGATACATGAATATTTACACATTGTAAAATTTCAATATATCAGATTTACAACAACTGGAAAATGACATTAACATCTCTTTCAGTAGTGTTATATATTTGTTTAGCTCATTATTAAAAGTTTGATATTGTAAATCTGAAATTCAGACTTAAACAACACATGGAAAACATTAATTTCTGTTAAGTTATAGCACACATTAATGCATGCATATGTTAACATATAGTAAAGTGGCAATTATTTTAGTGGATATTACTAAAATTTAAATTATATCCATAAAAACAAAGCACTGATCGTTAATATATTCTTCATTTGTTCATATTTACAAGATAATAAAACAACTAATTAATATTTTTGGTGATAATTAATGAAATGCTTCTCTGATATTCATCAGAATCCTTTTGGTACTTGCTTGTACACAGGCATATATGAGGCACAAGTATCTAAATAACACTGTCACTCTTTGAATGTGGGGATACATGGATAATATACTGCATCAAACATATTCAGCTTTTTCAACACTTCCAGTTTTCTATTTGGTTGAAATTTGAATTTTCTTTTTAATTCCAAATT
Organism: Hydrochoerus hydrochaeris; assembly: GCA_004027455.1. Classification (NCBI taxonomy): domain Eukaryota; kingdom Metazoa; phylum Chordata; class Mammalia; order Rodentia; family Hydrochaeridae; genus Hydrochoerus; species Hydrochoerus hydrochaeris. The sequence continues at coordinate 392,837 of PVLA01000331.1, read as the reverse complement.
CTTAATAACTTTATTTAAGAAATTAAGAAATATAATGCTATTGTATAAAATAGTTCTGGAAAAGGTCAGAAATGATTCTATAAATGCCATTAACAAAAAGTCATAATTTCATACAGCAATTTCATATATATTCATTATATATATTCATTATATATTCATATATATAATGCTTTAACATGTGACTTTATGTCTCAGTCTCACAGATTGCTGAAATTGCAGGAAGTCAAAAAAAGATTACGATTAAGTCCTATCACAAAATATTCAATATTCACAATATTCATGTAGTATCTGAAATGGATAAAGCAATTTGCTCAAGGATAACATTGTTTTTAGGATTACTGCAAGAAATATTTTACCATTCTGATAGGAAAGCCTACTGAGTGCTGATTCAGTATTGTAAGATATATCTGAAAAGATACATGAAAAGGGCAAAGGATTTAGCTCAGTGGTGTAAGCAGCTGCCTGGCCAGCACAAGGTTAAGGTTATGAGTTTGATTGCTAGTACCATATATATATATATATGAAAAATACATAATATTTATATTCTCACACAGAGTGAAGTTTCAACCAATATCTACAGATAATAAGCATGGGATTAGTTTGGATCATTTTTTATTTTTATTCATTATAATTGGCTCCACTTCTAAAGTTTGAGCTTTAATCTCATTTTTTTAACAATAAGCACAAAGTCTAACTAAACTTACCAGTAGTCAGTTTTTTTTCTTCTATTCAATTTTCTTTTTACCTTTGGACTTCTTTTAATTTCTCTCCTTTTTCATTGATAAATATTTGTAGTCCATGATATTTACATTCATTTTAGGGAGGAAGTATGGGTACTTAACATATTTAATGGCCTATCTCCCTGTTTCCTTTTTTTTTTTGGTACCAGGGATTGAACTCACAACCTCTTACTTGCAAGGCAAGTGCTTAAGCCACTGAGCTAAATTCCTGGCCCCTGTTTTCTTTTTATCTGTCTTATTTTTCTCTCCTTTATATGTACTTTGGGTTTCTCCTATGGAATGATGTGGTAGATAAGTTTATGATTTATTTCACATGACATGATGTTTACAAAGTGCATACATTTTCCTATAAGTATCTTAACTTTGCCCTTCTTTGTAGCTGAATAGTATCACATTATGTGCAGATATCTCACATTTATCCATTTATGTTCTCATGGACAGAGAGACTGCTTCCAAGGTGTCGGTAATGTGAATTAGGATGCTATAAATATTGGTATGCGTGTATCACTGTGTTATGGTGTCGATAACTCTTTTAGGAAACTCTTTAAAAAGAACTAAGTGGGTGAAATGAAATTTCTATTTTGTTATTTGAGAAATCTCCATACTAATTTCCACAATGGTTGTACTTGTTGACATTGCCACTAGTAACATAAAAGGGGATCCTTTTTCTGCATAGACTCGCCAACATTTGTTATGACTGTATTTGATTTCTTTGTGGAGTAAGATAATTTTTAGTGTGAGTTTAATTTGCATTTCTCTAATGACCACCAAATTTAAACAAATTTTCATGCATTTGCTTGACATTGGTATTTCTTTCTTCTGAGAAGGGTCTACTCACTTCAGTTGACTGAATTTGATTAGGTCTTTTATTTTGAGGAATTTAATTTTTTTAATTTAGTTTTATGTATTCTACATATTACTTCTCTGTCTGAAGCAAATCTGGAGAATCTTTTTTCACATTCTGAAAGAGGAAGAGGGTGTGAAATAATTTTCCTAATACGGAGCTCTCCTTTATCTTCTGCTAATGTCCTATTACTTCTGCTTTCCTCCTTCTTTGGGGAAATCTCCATGTTCTCCTTCAGATTTTTTCTAATATTTTGCCAGCAACTCTGCAGTTCAGCCTGTCCTATCTTTTCCTTTGGGCATAGAACCCAAACTGATATTTAGTCAGGAATTCTCCTATCCAGGCAGCAGAATCTGGTGCACTTACTAGGCTTGGTTTAGGGACTCTTTTCAGCTACCCTGAGCCTGTTAGTGGTCACTATTAGGGGCCTGACCAAGGTCCCTAATCTCCCAAATGAGTGTACAGTGAAGGCTTAAATAAATGAGGCATTGATATGTTTTTAGGGCTCCAGGAGGATCAAAACCCTGTAACAGAGTTTCAGATTCTGGGGGCTGAGACACGAATGTCTCTGGGTGGACTGTATTTATTTAGTTTTCAAACAAGGAAGGAATTAGGATCTTGGGAGTAGTTCAAGGACTTTTCCAAGTAACAGACTATGTTAATTTGGAGGACTATCTTATGTTAATTTAGGAGAAGTGTCTTTGGAGGGGGTCTCCAGGTTGACTTTCATTCAGGAGTGAAATGCCTGCAGCTACAATCTCTATCTTGTTAACTGGGGTTGGAACCTGGTGTCCTCAGCCCTCAGCCCTTTGAGACTCCTCTTTGTTCTGCTGTCAGTCACTCCACAGCCCTGCTCCTGTGTTCAGTTACTACCTCCAATGGCTCCAGACAGTCACTGTTGAGGATTTCCTGTTAACTTTTTAGAAGCCACAGGAGTGAGCTCATTCTAGAACACTATTGAGTCCTGCTCTCTCCCCTCTGATTTGGAATGTGGTTCCTGGTGGATCCTTGCTGGAGGACTCCATGGAACAGTTCTGGATTTTTTTAAAAAGCCTTTCTGTGCTGAAGTCCGGGGAGGACTCTCCTTGCCCATAGTGAGCTCTGTAGAGGGTCCTCCAAAGATGCTGCCTTCCCATGTTTGGAATGAGGATGGAGACAAAGATCCTGAGTAATGAGTCAGTCCCAGAAGGCTGGCCTCTACAGAGCTAGTTACATTTGGGATGATCTTGTGATACCTGCTCACCAGAGGGAGTGGGGGCAGAGGCAGTTTGGTCAGCCTTGTTGGTGGAACCTCTTATTCTTTTCAACCATGCAGATGTTTGGACTGACCTATATGTATTATCTTTCAGATTAATTTTTTGTTTTAGGGTGCAATTGCTCTCCCCATTTCAGAGTATCTGTAATTTTGGAGAAACTTATCTGATCATCCCCAGTGTGAGTTAGCATTGCTGAATCTGTATCTTCTTTTAATTATCTTATCTTCCAGATCTGTTTTGATGCAATTATTTTACCCACAGAATATATTCAATGGCTTAATTTTATAATTCAGAAAATGGTAGTTGAATACCTACCATATTTAAAACATGCAGAAATGTACTAATGATGAAAAAAATACTAATAATTCTCTTCAAAATAGTTCACGCCTAAATCTGATAAATTTTAAATAAATAGGATAGTACAAATATTTAAAACTAAAATGTATTGAATGCTCATTTAGGATCATAGCTGCAATGGTTTCTAAAGAATGACTTTTATTTAATCTTGACAAAAAGTCTGGGCTTAATTTAATGTAACATGAATTGACATAATTTGATTTAAATGACAATAAATTAAAATTAGCATTATATATTTTCTACACAAACATTCAAGGGATGTAGGTATTCATATGGTGAATATATTCGGAGCACAGTCTCAGTTGTGGTTTCCAGTGGTGAGGACAGCAGGCTGCCCTTGGACTGCACTGTTTTGTAGCACAGTGTGACAGAGTGATGAGAGACCTTTGATCAATAGACTAATTCCAGTTAAAGTATATTGTCATGACAACAATAGGGGAGAATAATTAATTATTCTATCTGGTAAGGTTAAAGAAGTCTTTTTCACAAGTCATCAATCTTGTTTGAGGGTTGAAAAACAGTGATATCTAGATCTATTCCATTTTGGCACATTCATGATCACACAGAGAGAGTAGGTTTGGTTGGAAATGGCAGACAGCTACTAGTATTTGCCTTCTCTTTATTCACTGCTCTACTGCCATATTTATGTAGACACAAAAAGGGATAAAAAGTTTCATTGGCATGGTACATAAGAGATTTAAATCAAACTTTTTACCTAAACTAGTGGAAGACTATTATGAATTAGAAGGATGGAGGGGAAAGAAGTACAAATCAGAACAAAAGGCAGCTGTTTAGCCTCTCTGTCTCAGAAATATAGACCCTTTGCAGGAGGGCCGCAGGGACTCACCTAACGCTCAAGTTCAAGCACACATGAATCCCGTCAGAGAGTCTGTAAGAAGAGGATACTTCATACACATGGTGAAATTGGGGAAATAATGTTTCTTTATTATTTATTGAAAGAAAAAAGAAGCTAATTACAAAATACTGAAATACAAATAAAATATAAAATATGTAAAATATGCAATTAAAGGTGAATTAAAGAGAGTGGTAGAGAAGAAGACATGCAAAATAAAACCAAGGAGATTAAAGATAAAACACATAAGAAGAAATGCCTAAAGTACAAATTGTAAATGCCTCAAATTTATTTAGAACTTGATAGGAGGATTGTGGTCAGTATTACATAAACATTTCCGCAGTTAATAACCAAATCTGTTGGCAATGAATATCCCTCTTTATGATCCAGCAATAACTGGAAGCTGGAGAGAAAAATTTGAAATGACAGACTTAGACTAATTAGTCTCATTAACTAATAGCATGTTCTTACTATTTTAAGATATTTACTCATATATTTAAGAAATCTTCCAGAATGCACAAGAGTTGCCTGGAAGAATAAAACAGTGATGATCAGAGGGCCAAATATTCAGACAATTTGTGTTCAAAAATAAAGGTTCAAAGTAAGAATATAACTTTAAAAGTTAGAATTTTATTTTTCCACAGCTTTAAACTTATTACAACATATTACCACATTCCTCATGCAGAGTTAGATTTTATAGAGAATCTGTATATTTTGAAACTGTCCAAAGTATATGACATACATAACAAAGAGATTAGTATTTGGAAAATATATGATACACTATTCATTTCAAAATAAAATAGTTGCCAACTTGACAGTGACAAAAATACATGAAAGGACCAAATATTATGTAGAATGTAAAATGTACTGAGAGAAAAGTTTTCTGGATAGAAAACTGAAATTTCAGTCAAATTTTCATTTAAGAGTGAAGTACTTAACAGTCTCATATATAGTAGAATTCAGATGTTCTTACAGAAATAAAACTTACTTATTGAAATATATTAGTAGATTATTCAAAAAAAGAATAGTTCAATACTAAATAAATAATGTCATAAAATTTTAAATTTGGACATTAAATCTGATGAATCCAAATTAAATGCAGAAACAAATAACTAATTTGAAAATATACTTGTAACAGTGTATGAGTCTAACATACTTCTTAAACTAAATGTACAATGTCAAATTATAATCTAATTTACAATTAAAAAATTTATTAGTAAGAATCTGTGTGTTTGCGCACATGCATAAGGAAAGTAGATATTTAACAAAATAGAAACTTTAACAAATGTAATTAGCTACTGCATCTTCTTTGATAACTCATGGTCTTTATTTGCAATACTTTGTGGTCAGTTTTCTATAACTCTAGATAATTTGAAGTCAAATTTCCTCATAGTCAATCACTGTCTGTCTTGCCAATATTCAGCTTTCTCTTTCTCTCCCTTTCTCACACACACACACACACACACACACACACACACACACTCCTAAACTTCATAGCTGTTATGTACTAGAAAAAAATCTGAATTTCTACTTTAGGTCATTATAGAAGAAAATAAATTAAGATTCTTAAATCAATGTAGTACAACAGAAATAACACATCACTGGAATTTGAAACAAGACTAAATTTTATGTATATTTCCACCTAAGACAGAGAAGACAGGACAAAGTAGAACTTCAAAAACTAATTTTAAACTGAATGTATGTTTGAGTGTGTAAACTAGATGACCATATTGCTGAATCTTTGTTGGATCTTTGAGCAGAACTGTTTGCGGTCTCACTGTTTGAATGTCTACTATGTATCCTTTAATATTGTAACTCGAACAACTATATCCAAGATGACAATATGTAACTTATAAACTAGTGATTTCTTAGTGGGTTTTTTCTCTTTTTCCTTTTTTTTTCTCTTTCTTTTACAATTCTGTATTGTTGCTACCCTTTTTTTCTGTTTTGCTTTTTTTCTTCTCTTTAAATAAAATTTAAAAATGTATAATTGCTATTGTAAAAAAGAGGAAATAGGAAGTGCTGTAAAAGATACAGCTGCATGTATGTTTAGGTGTGTGGGATTGATAATGATATTTCTAGGTTCTTGTTGGATTGTTGAACAGATCTGTTTGCACTCTCACTGCTTGAGTGTCCACTTTGTGTGCTTTAATTTTGTAACTTGAAAAACTATTTCTAAAAGAACAATATGTGATTTATCAACTAGAGATTTCTTACTGTTTATCTTTTTTTTGAAATTCTGTAATATTTCTATCCTTTTTCTGTTTTTTTCTCTTTAAATAAAAAAAATATTTAAAAAACCTAATTTTACTACTTTAAAAAAATCTGGTGATAGTTTGGTGAATACTAAATGTTTACTCTTCAACATTCCTGATTACTTGAAGCACTACATTAAAATGTTACAATGATAATACCTAAAAGAAAATAATTTACAATTTATTTAACTCTTAAAAAACAAAAGATAAAGGAGATAAGATATATATTTGGATACATAAAGAAGCCAACAAAATAACATTAAAAGAGAAACAAAATATTTGCAAGACTGAAGCAAAGTGTTTTTTTGTCTGGTATGTACATATGTGAAAGATAAAATAAATAAACCAAAATAGAAAAGACAAAATAGAAGAAAACTAAATAAATATAGCAAAATATACTAGCAAACAAGTAAAAAAAAACTACTTCACATCTATTTACAATACTGTTGACATATATCATCCTTGGGATTGACAAATAAGTTATAAATACTCATTACTGAGAAAAAATATCATTCACAATATTTTTGGAAGGTCATCTTGCAATTTTCACAAAAGAGTTCAACATACACTCTATCAGTCCTCTGATTTATCCTAGAATTCCATATCTAGGAATATAATTAAGGACATAGTACAGTAATGAACAAATTATTTGAATTGCGAAACAATATAGAAAATTTAAATATCCAACTCAGGATCCTATGATTGTTTTCATTTTAGCTGATGCTGTACATCGTTGTGTTTTAAAAGCATATATGAATTAGAAAGAAATAAGACATTCAAAGAAATAGACTTGAATTAAGTGAATTTTCATTGAGATATCAGTGGTCACATTGGTAGCTTGTTCATGGGAGGAACCAGACAAAAGCATCAAAGAGATCAATTGATAATGGTGGATAAGTTGATAGATATCATTATATAAAATTGTATTAAGTAGAGTTGTTAAAATGTTTTAAAGTGAAAGAGTTTTCCATATAGCTTTCACAGAAAGCTTCTGTAGTTAAATAGGAAAACTATCAGGATATAAGGAGACTCTCAAAATATTTTCCTATTTGGATGCTTCAGAAACCTGGTCAGCAAGGCTAGACCCTAACAGTTTCAACAATAAAATCTACAAGTGAGAAGCCGCTACTCAGCTTTTATGTTTTAGTGCGTCTGTGAAGCCCTGTTTACACTCATTTCAGCCAGTATGTGACAGGTCTTGACTCCTTTTACTTTCAGTTCCTTTCTTTCCCTTCTCCCTGCCTTTGTCCCTCTGTCTCTAGACCCCCTTCTCTATTCATGCTTTTTTTAGCTAATATTTCTGAGACAGAATAGGGTTAATTACGGATATTTTGTACATTTGCATGAGACATCTTTCCCATCTTTCCCACCTCCACTCTCTGTCTTTTGGTCTCTTTCCCATTTGCAAAAAAATCTCTCTCTCGCTTTCCTTTTATCAACCTTGTATTTTGCTCTTTACTTGATTTGCACTTTAGATTTCTTGTATTAGAGAAGCCGTACAGTATGTAAGCTTGTGCGTTTGATTTATATCACTTGACATTATGCTTTCAAGTTTTATGCATTGTCTTACCACTGTCTCAAATTCATTGTTCCTTATATCAGAATAGTATTCCATTAAGTGTCTACGTGCGGTATGTGCTATACACTGCCCCAGGGCCAGGGAATTAGGTCAGTAGCATAAGCGCCTGCCTAGCAAGTGCAAGGTCATGAGTTTGATTCCAGGTGCCAAACAGTATCAAACACTGCTGCAGACACAAAAAGTACTAAGTCTGAATCCTGCTCTTACGAAATTTATATTTAAACTCTCAAATATATAAGTAACAAGAATCTGTGACGAATTCTGATGGATAGGCATAGTAGATTATCAAAACAGATTGCAAAAATTTTTGAGTAGACAGTAAGTGCTTAGACTATGTGTAAAGGTAGAGAAAATATTCAAGAGTAAATGAAAGGAGATATTATATAGGATGAAATAGGATTATATAAAAGCCATATTAGAAAGCTCTTCAATAAATTGATAAATAAAAAGTTTGGGCTATTAATTTAATAGAATACAGTATTATAAGACTAATAAATATTAAAATGAGTGTAGTAATACTAAAATGAATGATGCTCATAAATTTGAAATGCATACATATGTGGTAACACATACTAATGAAAAAGGAAAATGGAAAAAGGAGATATATTATTTACTTCAATTTGTGAAATTCATAAGTGAAGCCATCCAATGATGTTATTCAAGTTATCTCTAGGATTAAAGGAAATGAGCTTCTGAGATACCACCAATATTCTGTTTTTTAATTTCAAGGGGTTATATGAATGAAATGTAAGTATGATATGTCATCCGACTGAAAATTAATAATGTATTAATATATCTCATACACTGTATTTAAATACAAAGTTCAAAAAAGAAAAAGTAAATTTCACATGATGCAATGAATATTGTCTCTGAGTATTTTCTCAGTACTTATGTAAAATAAATAGGTCAGGGTACAATCTGTTTTTACAGTATCAATTATTTTTCTCTAATTCTTACTTTCCTATTGACTAAGGAAACCTGACCTAGAGAGACTGAGAAAGAAAACATGACAGAGCTCAGAAATTCCCTGTTTGTCTAATCTCCATAATAAGGCAAATATTACTACCTCAGTTTCCTTTTTATCTCTTTACCTCTTTACCTCTGAATTCAAAAGTGTTTCATTACTTGTCACAATCATTTGGAGGAATTCTGTTACACAGGTTTAAAGTAAAAGGAAGGTACAAAAAAAAGATGTTTAGTTATGCCTGAGGCAGTATCAGGAACAGAACAAAAGCAGATGTTGAAGAAATGGATAAAAATGACAAAATGTTATGTAAGAACTGTGTTTATGATCTATCTGTCTTCTTTACACTGTCTGTGAAATGCACGCTGTCAATGTTAAGTTTTTGTTTTTTTTTTAACTGATTTAGGGTAGCTGCATCCAGTCTTTGATTACAGCACTTCCTTGAAATAATCACTTTAAAAGTGTAAAACAAATCCACACCTTCAAAAAATTTTTATAGGCTTTTATTATCTATTCTTCAGAAATAATAAAGTTAGTTGAACCCCGAGCCAGGGATTTTCCAACTTATTTAGGAACAATGAAGATCCACAGTGCAGAAAACTCATATAAATTTAAAAAATTTAGAAAGCAAAGACATTCCAGGAAATATCTTGAAAATGAGGGGATATCAGCATTATTATTTAAATATGTAATTGAAAAGAAAGTCAGTGCATATTTTGAAAATAAATTCATTGTGTATAAGATAGATGTATATCCAAAACTTTTACATACACAGTGATTACAAAAGAAGTATAAAGCTGAAGATTCCAGTGAATCATAGCCGTAGGTATGTCTCACCTTTCTCGTTAGCCTCTTATCACAGAGATGCTAATTATCAAAATATATTTAACATATTGGGACACTTAATATGAAGCAGAAATCATTTATCAGGTTCCACATCAATTTCCAAGATGCATAAAATGCTTCACATGTGCATCTTTCATAACAGTATAGAAAGTTTCAAGTCGTTGGCATAACCTAAGCCCCTCACACTATGTACTGTTGGCGAAATATTCAAAAGAGAGGAACACTGCAGAATTTCAACCAGTCTGGTATTGCTGAACTTGAAAAAAGCAAAACTCAACAATGTGAAGACAGAGACAATTTTTTTTTTTGTCTCTTAAGGAAATGTGTTTACATGTCCATGACCGTGGGTGCGAACATTCGCTTTTTTCTTTCTTTCTGTGTTAGCATATGAAAAGAAAGCAAGAAACTGACTGGACAGTGTAAAAAACTTCTGTGAAAGAGTAGATTTAAGGCACAATATGATGTAGAAATAATAATACTCACTGATTTTTCTCACATGTTTAAATTTTTGTGAAAGGATTGCATAATACATTTTAAAGTACTTAAGTGTTGTTTACATGGGTTTCAAAAAGAGAAACTTTTGTTCAGTTTAAAGAGCACATCAAATTAAAGAAAGGAATTTAACAATAGCAATCTCAATCATTTAGATATTGAATTATTTAGTTTTATGAAACTCCAAATCATGTAATTATCATTGCTAGAATACTTAAAGCGTAACAAGTTTAGCGCACAACTTTTTCCTTTCGGCCTACTGTAAGATTATCACTTAATTTAAATATACAGCAAAGATCTCATCAAAGATGAAACTAGGTTATAGAATAGAAGGATGAACATATCAAACACATAAAACTAAAAACTCTAATATTTGGAGATAATATGTAAGTATGACTTTTATGGCAGAAAGCCATATGGTTATATGAGCTCATTCTGAAGTTTTTATCTAAGTATATTCTTCAGAGATTGCTTAATATGTTGAAAGTATAATAATTTCTTCATGTCATCAAGTTAATTGTGTTATGCATGTGTTAGTCATCTGAATGTTTCATATGAATGGCAAGTTGAAGGGTATTTTAGCATTTAAACATTGCTTCTCAGTCAGTAAAAAAGTGTTAAGTATGCTACATGTCGAATATGAGCTTTTAGCTTTTAAATATATTGACTCATATACTTGGAGAAATGATACATGTTATTTCACATCGATGAAATAAAAACCATTAAGAAACAATGTCTGGCTAACATGGTTTTAAAGGATTGCCCATGCAGAATTGCAAAATAAGTTATTCACCCATTTGACATTAAGGTGACATAATAGATAGACCCTTATAGTTATATGAACTGCAACTTCTGTTTTCCTGAAGCAAATAAAAATGGTCAAAGTAATCCAATATCTGAAATATCAGTGATTTCTTTCCATGCAAGGGAATGACTTAAACACCTAAAAGAACAAAGCTAGAATTTCCTCATCCCTGTGGAAAGTTTTCTGAAATACTCTTTTGAGACTGTTTGCTGAAATACATTTATTTGTTATCCATGTAACAAATTGAAAATTGTTACAATTTTCAATCTGGTAATGAAGTTTCACAGATTAACTAATCACAAAATTTGAATTGCCTATGCTTATCTTCTCATAAGAATAAAACAATTGTGTGTGAAAATGTTCAAAAAAAGGACTTTTCTAGAAGACCTCATGAATATGAAATGTATTCCTAATAGGATAAACTTGAGTTTAATAATCATAGAGTTAGACATTGTTTTTATAAGAAATGATCCTATTTATAGTATTTAAATGTTTTTATTATTATCTTCACAACATTAATCTCTTCATGTGGACATAATATATTCTAGGTATGTGTCTATTATCGAATCATGGAAAGTTGTACTGATGCTTCCAATACAGGGAAATACAAGTGTTCTCTCTCCTGCCCTTCTAATGTAGCATGTATCTGTCTGCTGGAATGCTATTTAGGAGACAGAACTCAGAGACAAATGAGACTATAAATAAAGCAACTTTTCTTCAAAGGCAAAGTCTTCAAGTATTTGGTGGTCATTTTAATGTATCTTCTGAAATTCAAGTTGATTATAAAATTTGTTGAAATCTGTAAGATATTTGGCTGAAGGTTTTAAACATAAGTAAAATATTTTCTGCCAACAAATCAATGATGTGTTTGAAAAAATAGTGGTTATGACAGTAGTACCATGATAGAAGAGAATTTGGACCCCTTCCATATTTGGGCTATAGATAGCATTTTAATTTCTTTAGTGTAAATTTTCACTATTATTTAAACATTAAAATCAGAAGCTAAGACAAATGAGGAAGACAGGAAAAGAGACAAGAGTTACTGCTGTCTTCTTTAAAAGAATCTTCCCTTCAAAAGAAACACATTTGTGAATTCATTGCTTTTTATAAGAGCCATAGAATTTATTTGGCAGTAGCCACCAATAGAATTTTTCCTTTGCAGTGGATACTAAAAGTCTATTCCAAGGTAGTGATCTATTACTGTATTGGATAATTCATATAAATCCAAATTGACAAAAAATATTTAATATCCTGTTGTGCAAATTCCATAAGTGATTACTTGAGTTGTATTTGTACGCAAGAAAATTTTCATTCTCTTCAAAGAACAGAATTTACAAGGTAAAAGGAAGTAAACAAATTATTTCTTCTCTTGACCCATTCATATAGATTGATATTCTAGGTACAAGTTCCTAGAAACCTGTCTCAGACTAAATTTACAAAAATGATTCATCATAAGATATTATAGATCTAGGAAGTTCAAAGATATTGTGGAATATCCTCTCCTTCATTCATTTTATTATTTTTTCATCAAGATTCTAAGAGATATGATTTACTTTGTTGATTTTATTGTCAACTTTTCAGTTTTTAATATATCTATTAGAATATTATTCATCCTCTTTACTACAGATTCTGATACCTGAGGATGTCATTTGCATTCACTTGAATATATTTTTCTTGTTTTTATTTGATTGTACATTTTGTAGGCTACAATGTGATAATTCAAGATATGTACAATGTAAAATGATCAAATTAAGCAATGTATCCATGTACCTATACACACATTTTTTATTAAAACATAACTGTACATATTTTGAGGTTTAAAATATGCATTAAAATTTTAAACATATTGTAATTCAGGATCTATTCATTAATCATATATATATATATATATATATATATATATGTGCCTTGTACCAAGAATCAAATTCAAGACATCATGCTTGCCAAGCAGGCACTGTGCTGCAGTGTTATATCTCTGGTCCTCCATAATATAGTTTAACCATATTTATTTTAATTATATTGGTTATTCTGTGTCATTTAAAATATAACTTTATTTACTTTTAATTGTATTCTCTTCAAAATGCATTATGAAATGGATTGTATATGATATATAATTTTATATTATGAAAATGGTTACATTTATCACCTAGTACTTGGTTAATCTTAATGCATGTTTTATGTGCAGTCGGCTAGAAGGATATGTCCCACTTTACCTACAGCAAGTTCCTTGATATCTGCTTTCTGTGAAAAACTCTTAGATAATTGCTTCCTTAAATTTGTCTTGTTTCTAAGTATAGCCTTCAATACCTGGAGATCCACCCTTGAATTATCTACTATAAATATTTTGATGGGAAATGTGTATAAAGATTGATGCATGTTATTTGTGTTATTTATTTTAATGTATACATATACATTCTTCTGTTTCTCCTTAAATAATACAGTTTTCACTATCATGTGTCATTAATGTTAAAAATGTTCAAGATAGAAATGACTACTTCAAACATGTGTTAGACACTACTGAGTATTTATTCTAGCAACCATAAGCACAATCATTAATTGTGATAGAGGAAAAAATTCTTTCAAGTTAAGTTGTTGGTCTTTAAATGTCAAGAAAAAAATATCAATTCTAAAGAAGATATTTGAAAATATTATTCCTTACAAATTTCCAGAAACTTGTTGAAGCTTTTCCAAAAGCATTTCTTTTCTTTCTTATTCACTACTATAATTTATTTGTTCTTTATAGTATTAAAAATTTGACAAAGTTTGGCAATAATATAACCAAATAGTATTGAGTGACTTTAGGTAAAATATCTTTTAACCCCATGTACTTTTAGTTCCAGACCCATTTTGCTCAGACAATCACACTTTGCTATTTTCATTTTTATGTTTGATGAATATTAACATAATTCTAAATAGTATTTCTTTTTATTTTTCCACTGCTCATAATGTGTTAGTCATTAATGTTATGGCTTGTGTCTAGTGGTCCCCCCAAAGCTTCATGCAGTGATCTTTTTCAGAGATGGCTGGATCTAGAGTGTGTGAAACTGAGTTTGATTTATGGTGCAATACTAGGCTGAAAGGCACTAGGAATAAAAGGATGAGTGCTATCAGCCCTAAGTATTCTGGTTAAGATAAGAGGGGCAGGAAGATGCTTAGATCCCTTGCTGCTTTGCTATGGTCTGCCCACCCTGAGGTGTTCTCTGCCAAGCTACTCTGCCTTGGAGTCATCCAATTATGGACCTAAACCTCCACAAACTGTGAGCCAAATAAAATTTTTCTCCCTTAACTTTGGGTGTTGGGTAATTCATCTCAGCAATGATAAAAGTAACTAAGACAATTAACAAACAGCTTTTCAAAGTGAGGAATTAATTAGTACTTTTCCCTCAGTATGATTTTATTTGGTGTGTAATTCTTAGCTTTTGTATTGTTTATGTAACTTTTATAATATTAAAATTCCACTGCTCATTCAATAGATATTATCTTCCTGATATTATTGGGTGAAGAATTTCAAATATATGACTATCAAAATTAATTTTCTTTTGTTAGTAACTTGGCAAGCCTATACGGGAATGAGAGTGAAGTTGATTAGCAGGGTTACCCTCATTATTGCAAGATGGTCATCCTTTGCACTCTAACATGAAGTCCCAGATTCTGTGTTTTCAAAAGTACAGAATTCATGAGATCAGAAAAAAAGTCAGAAACTGGAATTCCTTGCTGTATTAGTCAGTCATCACTGTTGACAAAATACCTCATGCATACAATCTGAAGGAGAAAGAGTCTGATTGTTTTCGAAGTTTCAATCTATGGTTTCCTGGAACCAAAGTAGAAAAGGCATGAGAGAGGACATGGCAGAAGAAAACTACTCAACTCATGTCATCCAGGTGGCAAAAAGAAAGGTAAAGAGTCAAACAGGACAAATCCCTAAGGTCACGCTCTCATGACTCACCTGGACGCACCCAGAAATATGCTTTACTAATCTTCTAGGCATTCTTCCAAGCCAGTGAAACTACCAATCAAGATTATCCATCATGCTTGGCATAGTCATCTGAATAGGACACAATGAACACTCAGGTTTGAAATGACTTCTTGGGATCTGAGTAGCATCTCACTTTTGGAAAAGTTCCCACATACTTAAATAGTTGAACCATTAATAATATAGCTTAACTATATCCCGACTTTGGTGGATATGACCAGATCCCTTTAAAAAATAGGTAGTAAAAACTGGTCAAGCCATAATTGTTATGTTCACACATACATACTTGAAAAAGCCTCAGATTTTTTTTTCATTTAGGGGTTTAACACAGGTATTTTATATGAATTAAACTGCGTATTAAGATATACTGACAGACAGGGCAGGGGATATAGCTCAGCAGCACAGTGCCTGCTGGCGAACACAAGGGCTTGAGTTCAATTCCTGGTACCAAAAAGGAGAAAAAAAATATTTACTGAGAGAGGAAGGAGGACTGGTACAGGGGAAAGATAGAAAGGAAGAGAGAAGGTAAGTGAGAGGAAGAGTTTAGTAGGAATGCTTTTGTTTGTGTACTATAAAGAAAGAATAATTTTCTGGATTTAATAAAGAAATTTTGACACTGGCTGATTACTTTCATGGTTTGAAATTCACAATTAAGGAGAAAAGTAGAATATTGGAAAGTTGCTAATATCATTTCCCTCTTACTTAGGAAAACATTTAATATATCACTGAAAGAGGTCATTAATGATAACAAACCCTGAAGATACATCCACAGATTTCCACCTATGGTTCAATAATTATCTTTATTGGTCAATAATTATTATTATTGGTCAATAATCATCTTTTTGGTCAATAATTATCTTTATTATAATTTTAATGAAAATGAGTACTACTCAGGATATCTTAATCATTGCTCTTTGCTAGCATATTTTCACTAAATATCTCTGTTGAGAATGAAACTATTAGTTTTGCATAACAGGAAGGAATATATTTGTGTTCTGTCATGTCAAAATAAATAATTGCAGAAACATTATTTTCTCAGAATGTGAAATTGTCAGATGTAGAGATAAACTTTATTTTCCTTTAGAATTGCTACTTACATATTTGAGCTGATGACTGAAAAAACATAAAAAATAGAGTAATGATCTCCAAACAGCATTCTGAGTGTATTCTGGATGTTAATGAAATTTCTAGAAAATGTGTAAATTTTACCATTTTCTTCAAAAAAGCTTGCAGGACTGTAAATTACCTTACTAGAATATTTTTGTTTTTATAATGTTCCCTAAGATTATCTATTTATTGAACTTTTCACCTTTCTACATACATATTGTGTATCTAAATATTCCTTTTTAAAAAAATTTTTTCCCATCATATCTGCTGTCAACAAAGAGATCAGTAACTATGTGCTATTCTTAATCTGATTTCCTAAATAAGATTTTATTTTAATTAACTGGTCCTACTGTGGCTTATGTGTTCAATTGGAAGAATTCGGTAGCTGAAACATAAGACTGTAGCTGGAAAAGTCTAAACATATTTGTTTTCTTGGCCTTTCCCAAGAGAGAAAAATATCTCTAGTCTTGGCAACAAAACAGAAAATCACTGGGCATTAAATTGAAAAACAAAGATATAAAGCAATATAATTTTAAATATAATAGTTTTGCAGACCATTATAAATTAAATGTACTGGTCTGCATAATATATTACCAGCTTTTATTATATTAAACTTAAGTGATACTGCTTAGATTTCTGTAGAATTAAAGTACCTATATTTGGAGTTTTTCATTTTAATGCAATTAATTTATATGAAATGCAAAAACATATCTTAAACAGGAAAGAATATATATATATATATATATATACAATTTTATTTATAGAAGGGCAAAATTTTTCATCATAAACTGTTTGCTTCATATTTCTTTTTATTAAGTCTAGGAAGATTAAAACTGTATTATCACCTTCCACAAGTTTGTTTTAGATTTATGTTTAAAAACTTCTATGTACAAAGTTGCTATGTCTTATTATTTTGTAGTTTAGGGTATGTTTGCCCCTCTTTAGATTCAAAATTAACTAGTATGAGACTGGGTGTGGTGGCTCATGCCTATAATCCCAGCACTTCATAGGCTGAGGCAAGAGGACTGTCATGAATTTGAAGCCAGCCTGAATTACATAGCAAGACCCTTTCTCAAAAAACAGAAACAACAACAACACAATTAACTGGTGTAAGATGTTATATTACAAATTTTGAAATTTGGCTTAACTATGAGTTCGTTGATATTTAACTGTCTAATCTGAAATATCTCAGTATAAATTCTCTACAATGTGTTAGTAACTTGGCTGAACTAAACTCTCTGACTTTTTTTCTAGGAAGAATTGAACCCCATTATTGTTACCCCACCAATCCAAGCCATTGATCAGGATCGGAATATTCAGCCACCTTCAGATAGACCAGGCATCCTCTACTCCATCCTTGTGGGTGCGTATCTGCTCGCATTTTGTACAATCAGTTAACACTCTGGGACCACATTGAAAAGTTCTCTTATGTCAAGGGAAATCCTTTTAATATCAAGAACTTCTATTTGGAAATTATTGTTACAATTATATATAAAGGTTGCTTCAGTTAAATGCATAGAAGAATGAATGAAAATGAAGAAAAAGCAAAACAAAATAAGACATTACTCTGCACATTGATAATTTTATCCATGTCAATTTATAAAGGGTTCTTTAGGCACAAATTTTTAAAAATCAAAGTAAAAGCTTACTGTCTCTGATACTTTCTCATTACTGAGACACAATATCTAACAGTCAGTGTTTAAAGGAGGAAAAGTTTATTTGGCTCATAGTGTATAGAGATTTCAGTCCGTGATTGGATGGGTCGAAGACAGGAGCGCATGAAGGAGGGGCAGGATGGAGGAGAAATAACTTCATAGTGTGGTGGCTGAAGCAGAGAGACATCAAGGAAAACAGTAGAGAGATAGAGTCTTCCAGGCCCGGACACAGTGACCCACCTTCTAGGACCACACCTCATCCCCCAAGGTCACAGTTAAATATACACTTCTCAGTGGACCAATCCACTGATGAGCATCACGTCTCCATGACACATTCACCTCCCTAAACCCCCACTATGGGGACATTCAGATATAAACCATAAGGCTTACCTCTAGGGCATTTTACCATTGCTGGATATGATACGAAACTCTGACTCCATATTAATTAAGGCTCATTTCAGAACCATACAGGAAGAGGGAGTAAGATTATGCTTAGCACAAGGGCACATGATAGATTATACAATTGGGTGTTTTTTTTCCCTTGAAAATTCTGCAGAAGCTATCCTAATTCATTCTTAAGCTTATAGTGTTAATTGTACAGAAACAAAAAACGAGAATTTGATTATGCTGTTCTTCTTAAATTACTTCTTCTAAATATATGTCTGTTGGTGACTTGCATGGTTTATAAGCTACATAGAGACATTGAAAATGGACCTTTCATGTCTTAATGTGAAAGAGCTGCTTTTGAAACTGCTGAGAAAATAACTTCACAGTAGTCCAATATTAGTCTTCAAACTCATTCTATCCTCTTACCTCTAGACTATGTGCATACATAACAACCAATATGCAGTAAACACACATTCTAATCTGTTATACTTCATCAACATAAAAATGCTATGTGTAAACCAAATATGGTGCACACACCTCTAATCCTAGCAATGACAGAGAGTAAAGCCAGAAATTTGAAACTTTTGATCTTACGTGAGCACTTAAGCATGTTGCCATTTCAACATTAAAAAAAAAGAGAAAAGGATTGTAGATGTAGCTGTCTGATGTCTGGTAGATTACTACAAGGTGCAGTCCCCAGTACCATGTATACCATGCAAGCATACACATCCTGTGTCTCTGTCTCTGTCTCTCTCTTTCTCTCCCTCTCTCTCTCTCTCTCACACACACACACACACACACACACACACACACACACACACAGAAACACAAATACAATGCTATCTGTAAAAAAATTCAAGTAACTTTTTTCCAAGCTCTTAGTCTTTAGAACAAACACATACCATGAACCTGTCACAGAGGCAAGACTATTAAATTATTAAGAAGCCTCTTTTAGGTATATGGAAATTTTGGTATCAGGAAATGGGTCTTGTGTATTTAATTAATTAGAGGTTGGTTAGTATGTCTGTTAGTATCTCAGCATGCTTGAAGTCGGTATGCTGGGTGCTATAGATATACTGAGAGGTAAACAATAGGAAGGGTAGAGATTGTGGCTAAAATAATATCAAAAGATAAATTAAAATATTGTTTTAGGGAATAGAAATATATTTTGAACTGTCTATCCTGTGAGCTCATGAAAAGGAAGCATTAATTTCCTTGAGAATACTCATTTTATCAGAAAGGTGAGGGAGAAGAATTACCTAGTAGGTGATTCAGTACATGAAAAGCACAAAAGACAGAATTTAAGAATAGACTTAGGAAAGCACGCTGTTCCAAGGAGGAGGACATTGGTCAATATTTATAGTTTTTAAAGTTACCCTTTCTTTCCATAAGTGAACAATTAGCCTATGTAAGAAGATGATTCCTTGACTTCATGGGAGTGCAGTGACTTTCTGACAATAGACATAGGCAATGCACAACTATTACAATAAGCATGAGGCAGAAGGTAGGAAGGGAGTGGAGACAGGAGGGAAACGAGAGCACAGTGAACGAATGGGTCTAGAAGGACAGAAGGAGGGTTGCAGCATTAAACACGATAACAAGCATAAACCATGTTGAAAATATAAGATGCTGGCAAAAACTTCAAGAAAATGAAGAGTTTTCATGTTGATATTCCAGAAAAGTAAGCAAAGATGATGTCTTTTTATTTCCTGGTGTTTCAGAAACATCAAATAAGCCAGTAGCCGTGACAGATGAGAATGAAGTGAATGAAGAAAGACAGGAGAGAAAGTCAAGAAATACAAATCTAATAGGTTATTTTTCTAGTTTTTTTCTTTAATTCTAAATAAAATGAAAGGCCAGATTTTGAGCAGAAAAATGACATCATGTTTTATGTTTCATCTACATTTAACAATGGAATAATGGATACTCTGAAACATTACACGTAGCCACTTATGTTAGCTTTGTTTTTCCTGCTAAATTACATAACATATTGTTTTGTGGTATTTATATTTTAGAAGATAGCACAATTAGGGGTTGAAAGTGCAGCCTCTGAAATTTTACTGTTATGTTAAAATTATGATTTTAACACAAATCACATATGTTTGGTGAGCTATTTAACTTTTGTTTATTTCAGTTTACTCCTATTTAATATAGAGTTGATGAAAGCAGACCTGGAATTTCAAGTTTATATCTCATAAAAATAAAAATTCACAATGGTGGCTGAGAAAAGTAATGTGTAATGAATATTAGTTGATGCTGTTATTATTTTTAGAAATAAAAATGTCATGCTTCGTATGTCTAATTGTATAAATACAATGATAAAAACAAAACACAGAACATAAACACATATCTATAAAACAGTATGTCAGTAGCTTTATTTTCACCTGCCTTGCCAAATTGATTCATTTTCCCTAAATCTATCCAATAATTCTGGACCTATGCATCCTCATATCCAGTAGTCAGTTATCATGTAGAGAACTCACCGTTAGTACTGTCATACTAATAAATAGGTTTTGTTTGCTAAATGTGGGGATATAGATGATGATGTCTGAAGACATCACCCAAGGTGGCTGTTGGTTCTTCTACCATTTCTGCCAACGGATGAGTTGCTGCTTCTTCAACCGATCATCCTTTGCAACCTACGTCAATTCTGTGTCACCTTGACCCACTGTTCCTGATGATGTATTTCTCGCCTGTAAAGAAGATGGGTGGTGGGAGTGGTAGAGAAATGAGTATAAGAAAGAGGGTACACTAAATCAGAAACTCAAAATAACTTCTATCTACACAGTAGCATTTTATTTATGCATAAATTGGATGACTTCTTTAGAGATGGAGTAAAAAACTGATAGACTGCCTAACCATCTTCCTGTGTGTATTAGGAAGATGAATTTTAGGTTAAAACCAGAACTTTTACTAAAAGAATAAATACAATAAAATCTCAAACAGTATGTATAAATAAGACTTCCTGATGAACAAAATTTTTCCATAAAACCAATATATGTTTATATGTTTAGATGTACTGAATTGGTTTTCTTTAGGTGTAATGATTTAAAAAATACCAGGATGTACCTTTATGGATAACCCCTTGGTTGCTATAATTAGCCCTGCACAGTAACATGACTGCAATTATGACTCTAGATGGAAATATCAGCAATTTTAATGATATGCTTCCCATAAAATCTACAGAAAATTAGGGCTTTTGAAAAGTGATCCCTTAACTATGATTTGGATGAATAGATCCAAAATATTCATATGTCAAGGACTGACCACCAATCTGGGTTATTGAATGTGCTGTGGAGCTTTTAGGTGGTGAGGCATATTGTGAGGACATTAGGTCACTGGGGACATTCAACTGAAGACAATTATGGGACTCCAGGCTCTGTTCCTCTCTGCCTCCTAAGCATGCACTGTCACTCACTCTCCCATCACTGTAATTCACTGTCCTTATTAAGGGTACAAAGAAGTGTGTCATTGAATGAAGGACTTGAACATCTGAATCTGAGTGAAAATCTTCTTTTCTCATAAATAAATTTTCTCAGGTATTTCATTACACTGACACAAAGCTGACTAATATTCTTCATAAAAGTAATGAAAAAATGGTAAAAACATAAAAAAATGAATTTCAAAACAACTTTATTGCAATTAAATTCTGCAAATTTATTGAGGCTATCAGTATTTCTGGTAATATTTTTGTAAGAAAAACAGCTGAATCTTGGAAAGAGTAGTAAGTTTTCTAGCACTTTGATTCACCTAAGTCTCACATTTACTGTGTAACTCAACAATAGCACTGAGAAATGAGACCTAATTTCTTAGAGTAACTTGGCAGCTTGAAGATGAGCCAGAATAAATCTGATCCAGTTTTCAAAAATCTCATTCACAAAAAAATTGACATTGTATTACCTGTTTGGTTTTTTCTTTGAAAAATTCTCAAAAAAAAGTTGCCTGAGATCACCAAGGACAAAATGCCTTATCTCCCAGGGGCAGTAATCAGAAGCAATTATAAGCCGATGATGCTTTACTTTTTGGCTGGCTAAAGTTATGGAGAATACTTAAAGTAAAAATAGACTAATGAAAAGACTTTAAAGGAAAATTTAGAGAACGCTATCTATAGGGACTTAAAAAGTATAATATATGTCTGGTAATCTAGAAAATGGAGAGATTCATGCAGTGTGTCTGCTCAGAAAACAACCGGAAAGATCTTAAACTTTCTCTTCTATAGCTGACCTTGAGATCTGTAGCCCCAGTAAGTGAGTATTAAAATGGAATTTTTCCTGACTGGTTCGAGGACTGAAGATGTGAGCCAGTAGGCACAAAATGCTCCTCAGCAAAACCTAGGACATTTTCTGATTTTATGTGTAAAAAATCTTTATTCAATTTTTATTTTACCAGTAAAATAAGTAATCTCTTCTCTACTCAAACATGATAAAAACTACAGACCTTTTAGTTTGAAAAGCCAGAAAACAAATGAGCAGCAACTATTATAAGCAACAAGTTCAAAAAACCTTGTGGAGTAATGTGTATTATTATATAATACTATTTGAAATGTCCAGTCATGAACAAGGTTATGAGACTATAAAGAAGCAGTGAAGTATGCTTGACAGAGAGATGAAAATTCAATAAAAGTTCAACAGAAAAATTTTTGAGGAAATCTAGGTGTTAATCTCATGGGATAAAGAATTTTGGTGTCATGTTTTAAATATATATAATGAACTAAATGAAATCATATGCAAAAAAATTACTAAAAAATAGTGTAGGACTTGAGGATGATCTGGTCGATTGAGCTGACTGAGCTGGCTAGGCTGCTGTCCCTTCTCTCATCATTTTATGTGCATCCCTTCTGAAGCTGCAGGCTTGTCAAAGAGGATGACCATCCGAGAGAGCAGAGGACCATTTCCTTGGTCAAGGGCATGCAGGTAGCTGCACTCCCCTAGGAGGACCTTTAAACAATTTCCTAAAGAAAAGCAGAATGATGTATTGACACATGCAGAACAATAAAACTTGAAACTATGAACATTAACTAAATTGAAATTAAAACGTATTTGTGAAAAAAATTCACTTAAGGCCTGAGTAACACATTGAAGCAGGACAAAGAATGCTAAGGAGATCAAATGACATCACAATAACTAATCAGAGATAGAAGAAGAAAGAGAAAGAAAGAAAGAAAGAAAGAAAGAAAGAAAGAAAGAAAGAAAGAAAGAAAGAAAGAAAAGAAAGAAAAGGAAGGAAGGAAGGAAGGAAGGAAGGAAGGAAGGAAGGAGGAAGGAAGGAAGGAAGGAAGGAAGGAAGGAAGAAAGAAAGAAAGAAAGAAAGAAAGAAAGAAAGAGAAAGAAAGAAAAGAAAAGAAAAGAAAAGAAAAGAAAGGAAGGAAGGAAGGAAGAAGAGAGAAAGAAAGAAACAGAAAAAGAAAGAAAGCAATAGATAAATGGTTGTAACACCAGAATCCTATAAAAGCCCTTTCATTATACCAACATATGCAAAATGAGAGATCCAGAAAAAATAGTAGAGAATTAATATGGATATAAAATGCTATCAAGCTTCCTAGATTTGAGGGCAATACTGATGTATACATCTAAGTAGCTAATAAGATCCAATTAGAATAAATTCAAAGAGACCCATGCTATGCACACCCCAATCAAGGTGCCAGAAATCACAGAAAAAGCAATAAAAAAGAACAATTTCTATAGACAAATTAAAATTGGCATAAAGTTTCACATTAGAAACCACCAAAGCCTGAATTCAGTTGGATGGCATTTGCAAGGTACTAAAAGTCAACAAATAGTTTCAGCTGCTGCAAATATATCCCTCAAAAATGAATGAGAAATTGAGGTATTGCAAAATAAAATGAGGTTTATCAGTAGCAGGTCTGCCTTACAAGAAGTACTGGAGAAAAAGAGGACTTTGACTACATGTAGACCTCTCAGACATCTACAAAACGCTCTTAACTTTCAGTAGTTAAATATATTTACTTAAGTGCATAGGGAATGCTCTCCGGTATACAGAGCTGTAAAAATAAGTCCATTAATTTAAAAATGATTGAAATCATACAAACTATATTGTGTGATCACAATGGGATGAAATCAGAAGTCAATAGCAAAAGAAAATTTGTAAATTAACTTGTATATGGAAATCAGAAAATATAGTCTAACTTAGCTAACAGTTCAAAAGAAGGAATCCAAAGGGAAATTAGAAAAATATTTTCAGATAGAAGAAAAAAGCAGTGTAACCAAACATGTGAGCCACATCTTTAGTTGAGAGAGTAAGATGTATGATTATAAGTGCTACAAATATAAAGAAGTTTCTGTCGTCAACAATGAAATCTTTCGTGGAGGACCACCTGGATGACTCTCCTTGATAAATGAGCAATTAGCTTCATTTTGGCTGAACTTGGCCCTATTTCTGGGTATTGATATGTACAGAGCTATCTGTGACTTTTCTTTATCCCCTCAATTGACTTTAAGCAATGCAAATCAGTGTAGTAGAGGTGCTGATGTATAATCTTCAAGGCAAGGAGACAGGTTAGTGTTGCCCTGCTCACTCCATAACTCTTGAGAAACACGTAAACTGGGCAGCAAGGAGAGACAGGATCCACGCTCTAGGATCAAGTGCTATGATAAGAGGCTATGACTTCCCAGAGCGTGAAAGATTACACATCAGAGCTGAAGCACTAACTTCAGGACTGTGTAATCTTTTACTTGAAGACCCTGGAAATGGTTGGATAAAACAAAACAAAGCAAAAAGAAGCATAGAAATAATAAAGACCAGTGTGGAATTTAAATAGATAGTAGAAAAAAATAGAGACAAAAATCTAAAAGATAGTCCTCCAAACAGATTAATAATTTAACAACTCTTGCTAAATTCATTTGTAATCAAAGAAATCAGATATAATTTCTAAATTATGCAATGAAAGACAAGATCTTACTATTCATGCTAACAGAAGAAAATATCAAGAAGGATTGTGCACAGTATAAAACAAGATAAATTAATACAGTGGACAGATTGCTAGACTATCTGGAATTAATCCACAAAGAAATAGTCTGAGCAGATCCATGACAAGAATAGAAGTTGGGTTAGTAATCAAATTCCACAGAGAAGAACCCAGGCCAAGAGTTTTTACTGGTAAATTCCAGTAAACGTTTAGAAAAGATTTAACACTCATTGTTCTTAAAATCTTGTAAAAATAGCAAGAGGACACTGTCTATCTAATTCATTATATTACTCTTTTACTCAAACTGGACAGGTTTATGACAGCAAAAGCTATCCACAGTCTCCCTTATGAATAGAGAAACAAATATTCTCATTCAAATACTATAAAATCAAATAAGGCAGTTTAGAAGCAGGGTTATATACCATGATCAATTATATACCATGGTCTTCCTAAACAAACAAAACATCAATCAATGTAATCAGCCTAAGTAATAAGAAAAAGTTAAAACTTATTTATCAAAACCAAACATACCTACTACCTAATAAGATATCATTAAATTTATATGAAAGAGGTATTAAAATACAGAGAGATTGTAATTAAGTTGTAATAGTGAAAGACTTCAAAATAACTTCTGAACTTGAAAGGTCAGGTTGGTGCAAATTAAAGTCATGTAGAAGTTAAGGGACTAAAAGTCTTTAAATAGAGAAAAAATTCAAACATATACACCCATTTCAAATTACTTTTAAATCCCTTGAAATATTTACTTGAAAACTTATCATGCAACAGGCTTAAAAGTTTGTTAAATTTCAAAGACTAGAGTCATTTCTAAATAGCTAGTTTGAAAACAATACAACTAAGGAATCAAAGCTGAGAGAAAACAAAACAATTTCTCATCTTTATTATGATTAAAAATATTAATGTATTTTGTAATTAGCTCACAATTTAAACTGAAAATTTCTAAAATTATTTGTAAATATTTTAATCAAACCACGTACTTTAAAGCATTCAGAAGAAGCTGGGTGTGGTGGAACACGGGTATAATCCCAGCATTTGACAAACTGAAATAGAAGATTCACCTTGACTGCAAAGCCAGCCTGGGCTCTGCTCTGAATTGAAGGCAAATCTGAACTGCATAGCAAGACCCTGGCTCCACAGAAATGTTCAAAAGTAATGTGAGTTTATAATTTAAAATTAAATGAATTCCTATAGTCTATTCAGTCATTGGTTTGAAATCTCTTCACAAAAAATAAATTATAGACAATTCTAAATTGTCTGCTTGTTATTCTATTTGGAACACATACGTTTGTCTACCATGAATGTTTTTATAAGTCATTCAAAGGTATCCTACTTTGCTGACCTTGGCTAGAGAATAGGAAAAAAAAAACTATTGTTCTATCTTTAGAACTAGTGTACATGAAATCACATTAACAGTTACTAAAGCACTAAGTCCCCATTAAGGCAGATATACAACTGAAGGAGAAAGAGATGACTAAAATGTACTCATTCATAAAACAGACAAACGAACAAATGCTTCTCTATCTGTATAAACATTGTTACCATGTAGGCGCTTATAAGCATAACAACTTCTTCTTTTAGGTAGAATCCATTACTAAAACTGTGTTAATTTAGATACTTTCCAGGCAGTCGTAGAAGTTGGTAAGAAAATAAGTGAGAAAATGGATTATCAGAAATCATGATAAAAAGACTGCCTGTACTGCATACATGCAAGAACTACAAAAATATGAAGACAAGTATAACCTGTCCATATATTAATATGACTTTTCAGCTTCAAAGTGTAGTGTTTTATGTAGAATCATATTAATAGCTATCAAGTATTGTTTCAACTCTCAGCTATAACAGAATTTATGTTTACTTCTAATAATATAAATCTATTCATTTTTGCTTATAATTGTAGTATATTAAGTCAGGGCACCTTTATCTGAATAGTTATTGTTAGACAACTAACATACGCAGTATAACATATTAATGAGATGTGTGTTATATGCTTAAGTATTAATAGTATGGTATTGTTAATTGCTACTTTCCCATGTTTAAAGTATGAGGTTGGCAATATTTTAACTTTCTGGAAACTAAAATATGTCACATTTGGTTTAGAATGCAGACAGTAAAGTCAGAAAATTTGGATTCAAATTATTTTATAAATTGCATTGTTTGGTAAGTGGTATCTGGTATTGTGTCATCATGAACAAGGGTCCAGCAGATGTTGGCAAAATTGAGAAGAACATACATATTTTAATGTAGATGTTAAGTTGAAGAAAGGAAGTAAATATTTCATGGCCTAAATTTCTTATATTGCATATTTCAGTTTTGATAATTACTGAAATAGTCCAGTTATTTTTGCTCACTTTTGGTCTTCTGTTATACTTTTATTTTGTTTTTCTGATGCTGGATAGTTTAAAACTAAATCCATTTCTCATATTAACTTTTTAGACATTGAATAAACTTATATAAAGTCCATGAGTCATATTTCTGTCACATCTTCCCAGTACCTTGAATGTTAACTATTGGAAAGACAGTAGTAAGAAAGTAAAGGTAACTATTGATAGTTAGAGATGTTAACAAAAATAGAGCTTAGGAAGAAAATAATGTGCAATTTATTGACATAATTTTAGTTTCCTAAAGGAGAAGTATATGAATTAAGTATCAGGAGAATGGAATACTAATATAATTGGCTCCATGATTAAATAACATAAGGCTGTTGATGGAGAGATCCAGAGCTTTAGAGATATTTTGTAGGCAGCTGCATTTTTAGGTGGATAAAGCTTGCTAACTGGAATGAATAGCATGTTTTCCGTATAAGATGCATTAAGTGACTAAGAAAAAAGCTTGAACTTGGACATGCACTTCTGCTCTTGGACAATGATCACATAAGGACCTTGGCTTCTGCAAGGTGTGGAACAGGAAGAGGTCACTTACTCTTTTTCATAGAAAATCACCTAGAGATAGGTAGGGTGCTATAATCACTTTTATTCTAGCAGAAAAAACTATGAGTGTGTTCTCTATCAGCATGTAACTTTTGACAGGCACTGATCTTAAATTCTTACATATGTACATATTTAAAATTTGAGGAACATCCATGAATTTCCATACCTCTTATGGCAACTAGTAGACAGGAATGATTATGTTTCTGTTGCTATCAGATTACTAGTTAATACAGAAGTGAACTTGATTTCATGTTGAAAGGAAGGTCAATCTATGAAAAGAGTCTTAGTTTCTTCCAAAATTCCAGCAAATGTTAAAATATATCGCAGAAGTAAGTAACTCGGGAAGAGAGATTAAAGCAAGAATCCCCAAATAGACCTCATAACAGCAATGCAAGCGGTGAGCAGTGGTCTAACAAGTGAAGGAATTTCATCTGTACATCCAGCTCTTCCTAGCACTCACATCAATGCTTGAGTTCCACCTCCTATCTGATCAGTAGCAACATTATTTTCATGGGATCAAGAACTTTACTCTGAACTTCATATTTGAGGCATCTAGGATGCGTATTCTGACAATCTAATGCCTGATGATAGGATGAGAAGTGGAGCTGAGGCAGTGAAATTAGCACAAGGAAGCAACTGCAAACATGGATTAACATTAGCAGAGAGATTTGACTGAACATAGAGTATAATAATTCAATTGATTTTAGACTAATGTCAAAACTCTATAAGGGAGAGGCAAGTGGCAGTTAAGCTGCAGCTGAGTCAGGCTTTGTATTAATATTTGAGTCGATCTTCCATTGTACAACTGTCTTTTGATCACAAACTTTAAATCAGAATTGAATTCTTATTTTAAACCATGCATGACCCACCCATTGTTTTATGTATCACTTTTCTTCATACCTTTTGGCTCTACTGTGAACTCACCGCATTTTAAATTTTGGTAAGCCTGCAAACTAATCAACCAAAATGAGTAAAAACCACTGTCACCAGAGAGCATCTTTGACAAGGGGGAATGATCCAATGAGAAGATAGCAGAACACTGTAAGATCACCAACAGAAAGAAAGTTACATTTAAAGGAAACACCAGGAATCATATAAAATTCCGGGTGATTCACACATACTGCAAGCCACCTCGGGCATTATGTGGTGACTGACCACTCAACACAGCCATCCATGAAACTTTCAAAGCAGCTTTGGCATGTGGAGATCAAACACCCCAGAGAAAATGCTTTAGATTTTTCAGAAACAAAAAATAGATAAATAAAAAGTATGAACATGGAAAATAAAATCAGTTATTGAAGGCCACACCTCTTCAAATGTACCTGTCTTGTGAAAATCATTTCTAGTGGCTAACCACACTGCTAAAGTTAAAAAAACTTTTTACTGTTTTTAAAAAGTTGATCCTGCCTGCTGATAAGAACATTTGCCATGCACTTTTAGGAGAGACTATATTTCAGAAATTTTCTAAAGAACGCTGAACATTACTCAAAAGGAATAGCAAATATTATTGATAGACAAAGCTACCTGCTTTATTCTGAACGGAAAGAAGTCATTCTCCAAGTCTACATATTGTACAGTTCTATTTAAATATCATTTTCAAAAAGTAGAGTAATGATGAAAAATCAGAGGTTGCTAGGGATTAAAACTGCAGAGGCAAACAAAAGTAGTCCTTTGATCACAGAACCATTCTGCATCCTGATTATGATGGTGTTAAACAAACCTGTGTGTATCTGAAAATATATAGAATTTCACATTCTCCAAAGTCAATGAAACATTTAGAAATAAAGCAAACATGTAACTTAGCCATTCCGCTTCTAAATAAGACAGATGAAATTAAATGCCCACTCAGAGACATACACAGAAGTGTTCCTAGAGGCTTAATTGCCACTGCAGGCCCTTCAAATCCCGATCAGCATTTGAATAGATATATACATGCTGGTATGTAACTATAATAAAGTAATACTCAGGTGATAGTAATAAATGAACTTCTGGAACACAAAGCAGCATTGATACCAAATTCATTAGGGTAAGTGAAATATTTCAGTCACCTTCCAAAAGGATACTTGATGTAAACAAATTTTATTTCTATGCTTTCCTAGAAAATATAATGATTTCATACTGACAGAAGTTAAACAGTGTTTCTGTGAAGGTGCAAAGTGTGGATTAGCAGAGGAGGGAACTGGCAATGGTTGACGGGTCTCTTAATTGTAGTGAGAGTAACTTGATCAACACTAAATTGTATGTTTTTGATATGCGAAGCTTTTTATATAACAATTATATCTCAATCCTAGAAAATTTTAGAAACCATCTCTAAATATTAGTTTTTCATAGATCAACTAACATTATGTTCCCCATAAGGCTTTCTTGACACCTGGATGAAGTGGAGCATTTAGAAATAAAGAGATTACAATGTTTTCCCCACAGTAATTCCAGAGTTAACTACTAATAAGTGTTACTCTCTGGACACTAAAAACTGTTTTCCCAGATCGACTGCTATTATTCAGTTAAGTTCAGTGATTTTGCCTCATTCCTCCACACTGACACAGCCCATTCTCCTGAGACCTATGGTAAGAACCAAGTCTAACTTGTATTATTAAAATTTTTCATTAGAATTTAATAGAAAAATGAGAGAATACTAAATAAAATACCTTTTAGTTCCACATAGTTTCAAGAATCTTGAACACATTCTATAATTGTTTTTAACATATATTTCTATTCATCACTCTCATTATATTATTTTGAAGAAAATTCCAATTATAATATTTTAATACGTAATATTTATTGGGTTTGTAAAACAACTCTACTTAAAATTCTGCTGCAATATATCGCATTGAACACTAAACACTTTTGAATCTCAAATATTGACTCATTTTTTATTGTCATTTGCTCCTAAATGTTATCATCATAAGCATAATCACCATCTTGATCATCGTCAATGTTATTATTGTTTGTTTTGATAGGACAGGCAGGGAAACCGACATTTGAATAATACTCTTAAACTGTGATTGATACTTTTCTTAATTCTGTTTAAATCTTGATCCTCTTTTCATTTGTCTTTTTCATTGTGATATTCTTACTGGAAAAGTCAATTTTCCTTTAAATTTTGAAAGTAGTGAAAAATACAACAGAATGAGACAGAACATAGCCAATTGAGACAGTGCAGTGAAATTGGTACAGAATCTCACAACAGGTTACGGTGATAGCAGTAACAGGTACAATAGTGTATCTTGTTATCTTCACAATAGTTGTTCCTTCAATCAGATAGAGCAAAATCAAACCAAATACAGAACATTATAGAACTTATCAAAACAGAATATTGAATAGAGCAAAACAATTAATCAAAACAAAGCAAAACAGTGATAACAATATTTGCCTTCAAAGAAATGGTAGAAGGAGATACTCCCTATTTGCTATATTGTATATAGTCAGCCTCGCTAGAGATGCTCAGGCCTCTGGCTCCCATTTGCTAACGGGGCGGGGGGGGGGGATGGGATGGCTCACGGCTGCTTACCAGGGAGGCGGGCTGGTTGCTTGGTTTCACAGCATCCTAAGTTTTTATTTTAATAATGATCTGTGGTCTATATTGTGCTCTTTTAGTTGTTTTCAAACTGGTTCTGCCCCTTGTATTGCCTGTTAACAAAGAAAGATCTCTGTTTGTGTTTTGCCTCTCCTAAAATTATTTCATAGATACTGTGCCAGTCTTTTTGGATTGCCATCACAAAATGCCGTAGGCTATGTACTTTTAACAACAGATATTTTTTTCCTGACAGTGTTGGAGATTAGAAACCTAAGATCAATGTGCTACCATGGCTTGTTTCGGAAGAGAGTTCTCTGTTTTATGAATGGCCACTTCCCTGCAGTGTCCTATCTTGATCTTTCCTCTATGTACACACAAAGACACACAGACAGAAAGAGAAAGTATTCCAGTCTGAGGTGTATTCATCTTTGAAGGACACCATTACTATCATATTTACGGGCTCTCCGTATGCCCTCATTTAACCTTAATTACCATATCAAAAGTTCTTATACTTTTATGCAGTCATATGGATAGTGAGAGAGTCAATAAATGAATTTCGGGCGGAGGAATTCATTCTAAAACAAATAATAGTAAATTAATTTTTCCACTGTGAGTGAGTCATAGCTATCTCTCTTTGATCATGTTAATGGTCTTTAATAACTAATGCTTTAACCCATGAATTTATGAAAATTTATAAAATGGTGAGACTGATTTTGTTTTTCATTATTAGGTGGAATAATTTTGTAAAATAACAGTTTATCTATTATTTGTTTTTCCTGTATGATAGGTAATAGAGCCAAGCAGAAAATGAATATATTTTCTTATTTTCCAATTTTAAAAGTATCTTTGAAAGATAATCAAAAAGCTCTTCCTGCTTTCTACATTACAACATTACAAATTTAGAAATATTTTCTTTCAAATCATTGCAGATATTACGCATATGTATACTCAAGTTCTTTCAATTTTAACTAAAAAATCCTCTTACCTCTTACCAACAAGACCAGCTTGATAGTCTAGGGCATCTTTTTTACTACCCTGCATAACAAGATGTTTCACAGTTATCTTGGTTTGATACTAATGCTTCAGTTTTTTACCCCGTAGCTGAATCAAAATTTCTTTCAGAAAGCTTAATTACTTTGATTGGTAAAGGAATTTCAAAGTCATTGTCTAAACACTAGCAATGAACTTCTAAGTTGGACATGTTTTATTTTAGCCTTTTGTCTTTGTGTTCAGTGGACTTTCTGCTTCTTAAAACAAACTACAACCTGGGTTTAAACTTAAACTCAATTCATTATCAAGCTGTTGATTATATATATATATATATATATATATATATATATATATATATATATGTGACCTCTTTAATCTTATATTCAGATCTTCGTATACTTGCTAACTACTTATATTTAGGAAAATTCATCAAGCTGGAACAAAAAAGGTTCATAATAGTTTCAAGATAACTTCATATTTGGTTTAAAAGACTGAACATTATTTATTAGAGGATATGTTGAAGGACCATGCAGTCTTTAATTAAGATGTATGCACTGTATAAAAACAATTTTGTAATGTAAAATTTGCTTTTTCTCAACATATTAACTTTTTTCATGTGATGGAGTTCCAGATTAAAGAACCACTCCATAAAATATTAGGAAAATTGTGCAAATATTTTCCATTCTCTTACTTATAAGCTAATTGTTTACTACATCTGTGTCTGCTTTCACCAGACTGCGTAATTTTGAAACTTAATTTACTAATGAAATTGTAATTTTGTTGCTCGGTTAATGAAAGGAAATAAATGAACCAGATACACATTTTACTTTTTGTTCCCAATTACGTGTTGAAATCTCAATGTCTTTCAGGGACTCCTGAGGATTACCCCCAATTTTTCCATATGCACCCCAGGACTGCAGAACTGAGTCTTCTAGAGCCGGTGAACAGAGACATTCATCAGAAATTTGATTTGGTTATTAAGGTAAATTAAACTAATAACTTATTTCCTTGTACTCATGAAATAGTAATCAAAGAAAATAAGAGGCTACAGTAGGCACTTTTATATTTCAAAAATTAAAATTAATGTGAACAGCAATTAATCAGTTTTTGTTAAAATATCTTAACAGTTTAAAAATGATGTATTGTTTTCTTGTAAAATATTGTGTAGTTCTATGAAATGAAGTATTACTAAATACTTTCAGATATAATAAGAGCTATAATGAGAAAAAGAATTGAGATTCAAATTTAATTTTATCTGAGCTAAAATCATTCTCATTACTTTGCAGACTATATAGATGCTTGGAAAAGTCATTTGGTTTTAGTAGGGGTACTTCCAACTGCAGAAAACATATCCATTTAATTTCAGCTCAGATTAGGAGATATATACATTTTTTGCACCAATTATATTATACATAGTAGAACATGTATTTACTGTATTTGATAGTTATTTTTCCTTGAAGAATTTATAAGCAGATAGGCCAAACACATTAAGAGTTAACAGGAAAATCACATGAAAGTAGTAAACAAAACACAGAATATGGACATTAAAATTAATCTAGGGACCCACAGAAGATGTTATGTAAATTACCCTATGCTGTGAGGTGGAAATACGAAAGTGCATTTAAGATATTATATAGAGTGAATTTAGTTCATGTGTAAAGCATCTATTCCATAGCTCAGAAAATTTACTTTCATTATTTTTGGTGGATGTTTGAAAATTATTAGTTGGTGTATTTGTATTTGAAGCATCTAATACAAAGCTACTTTCCTTTCAATTATTAAAACATATTAAAATTAATATATTAATAATGTACCATCTCAGTTTCTCAAAAAATAATTACATTTTTTTCTAAATGTCTTTTATTAAATTTTTTTCTTAACCTTTGATTAAGCAAGGGTCCCAATGAAATCACAAACATCATTTATCCTTGTACTTTGGCTTGCCTGTTGCTACTCAGTGACTTGCTTATACTGCCTAACTGTATAAATCTTTATTTTATATACCCTGTATTCTCACACACCAGTTGTACTGCTTTGAATTCTGCATGCCCTCTCATCTCCTGGCATTGGCAGATGCTGTTCCTTTTCCAGAAACTGACCTCCTTTGTTCACATCGACAGTGTAATTTATACTAATGCTTCAGTTTTTCACTAAAAGGACACTTTCCCTGATACTAATGCTTCAGTTTTTCACTAAAAGGACACTTTCCCTGCAAAGGCATCCATCTTGGTCAGAGCCTTTTGCAGCTTGTTTGGCCCTATAATAGCACTGATCGCTTTATATTGACTTTGTTTATTTTCTCCTGACTTTTACAGATGGTATATTGTAATATATTTCCTTACATTGGATCCTGTGCCTAACTTTGCCTATGATACATAAAAGATGCTAGATAAACATTTCTGATACTGGTTTTCTCCTTGGCACAGTTTATTTTTTAAATGACTGAAGTGTATCTACATTTTCACTACATTTAAATAAGTACATTTGAAAGTATATGTATTTCATACAATTTCATCTTGCAACTCTGTCCAGAAATTGAAATATATATATATTTCAGTGAAATTCTGCCATAACTTCAACCCTGGATAGAAAATCAGATGTGTGTTCAGACACACTTAGAGGTATTTATGACTGCATTAAAGAAAACTACATTTGTATAAAGAAGATGTGTATTATTTGATATATAAAATCACCCAGAGAATGGAAACTAGTGAGCTTGTCTCTGTGTAGCTGTGCCAGTTACCTTGGCCAGATATTTACCTTTAGTAGTTGCAAAATTTCAGGGAAATGGCATCAGTCAACTGAATGATGCCTGAAAAAACAGCTGCTGTAACTCTTGACCCTTCATGAATTTCTAATGCCACAACTCTGTGAAATGTTTAGCCTCTACTACAAGAATGTGGCAGTTACACTTTACTTCCCAGAAAGTGAATGGAAAACCTCCATTCAATATTTTTGAAGTATAAGGCATTTATTTACTAGTGTTCAGTTTGCCAAATACCTTTCGAGTGCTTGTTGAGGTGTCTGGCATTCGCCTTAATATTGATGACAAAAAACTAAGAGGTCCCTGCCCTGGGCAATCACAAGTACACAAACTATTTTCAGACACAGTTTTCTTCTAGTGTCTACATGCATATTTCCAGTATTTTGTTGCATAAGAACTTCTAGTATAATGCAGCCCTGTCAAATACAAAATGTAAAAAGTGTGGGTGTCCTTTTGAAATGTCTAGTCTTCTTGTCTTTGTTCTTCTTTTAATTAATACTACAGTTGGGCGGTTACCCAAATTATGTGTAACTGTGTTTCATAGGTCTCTGCTCCCTACATCACCATTCACTCAGTTATAAAATTCAGATACCTCTGAATTTCATTTGCACCTTTATCCATCTTTTGAAATTCTTATCACTATGTTACTTTGCACCATACACAAGTAATCTCTCAAATGTTAGGTACATTTTATGATATCTTGTATATGTTCCACTTTGTCAATAAAGTCTCACTAAAACAACGATAAAGTACATCATGTGGCTGCATGTTGTCTTCAAATTTGTCCCCTGAATGACTTTCCAGCAGACTTTGTCAAGTTGAAATATGACAGACGAGAGTGTCAGAGTAGCAGATCACAGATCATCAGTCATCAGTTCTCAAAACACAAATGTTAAAATCTCCCATGAAAATAAAAAGAACTTTTAACATTCATTAAATCCTTTAAGAAGTTTGTAAAATATACATCACTATTTTTCCTCTATAGCATGCATAGTGTAAAATTATGAAAAACAGAAAAATAAAACAAAGATTTGGATGAGCAGTGCCCTCTAAATAGATAAAAGAGTTACAGAGTTAGAGAGACAGAAAGAGAGAGGGAGAGAGAGGGGGGAGAGAGAGAGAGAGAGAAGGAAGAGGGGGAGGAAGAGGTGAGGAACAAGTGAAGGAGGTTAAGAGAAAAGAACAAAAAAAGAAAAGAAAGAAAAAAGAAAAAGGAAACAACAACAATAAAAGATAAAAAGAAAAAGAGGATGGCTTTCACCCAGTCTCAGGAAACAAGACAGATGTTGTCCTGGATTACGTACTTTCCTAATGCTGGAACTATT
Organism: Hydrochoerus hydrochaeris; assembly: GCA_004027455.1. Taxonomy (NCBI): domain Eukaryota; kingdom Metazoa; phylum Chordata; class Mammalia; order Rodentia; family Hydrochaeridae; genus Hydrochoerus; species Hydrochoerus hydrochaeris. Next base: position 356,258 of record PVLA01000331.1, on the reverse strand, counting down.
CTAGCTTTATATTCTTAGCTGTATTTTTACAGATTTTTTTCCCAAATAATGAAACGTATACACAAGTTCTAGTCTCTTAATCAGTGTGGGCTACCATAACAAAGTCCCATAAACTGACTGATATATAAACAACAGAAATTCATTTCTCATTGTTGTAGATGCTGGGATTCTGAACAGTTGTGTAGCATGGCTGAGCTGTGGTAGGTCTCTCCTCTGAGGTGGGGATTGTGAAAAACTCCTTGTATCCTTGTATAGGACAAAGCAGGTGAGAGAGCCATCTGGGAGCACTCTTTGTAAAGACACTAATCACATTAATAAATGTTCATCTCTTATAATTTATTGTAAAATTGCTCCACCTCCTAATATAAAATTTTGAGTTAAGATGTCAACATATGTGTCTAGGGGACACAAGCATTTAGTCCATTTTACATAGCATCAGAATTCTGCAGGTCAGTAAACAATCAATTTAACCAGGCATAATGGTACATGTCCACACTTCCAGCACTTGGGAGACGGAGGCAGGAGGTTCACTGTGAGTTCAAGGCCAACCTGGGCTCCATAGTGAGTCCAGGTCAGCCCCGTACTACACAGTAATGCCCTGTTGTAAAAAAAAAATCCAACAAAAAAACAAACAAATAAACAAACAAACAGTGTATTTCCCTTGCCCCATGAGCAAATTGAGGAAATCTTTTATACATTTTAGTAAAAGTCATCCCATAATAATTTCAGGCATTAGTTGTTAGTAGTATGAAAATAGAAATCCTTCTCAGGTTTATAAGTAAATAACACACATTGTATAATCAATTAACCTCTTTGATAGCATGGTAAATGTTCTTCTTTTATTTATTTTTTTTAATTCTGCTTTTTAAGGGCTGGTGATATAACTCAGTGGCACAGTGCTTGCCCAGCAAGTACAAGGACCTGAATTCGATTCCTGGTATCAAAAAAGAAAAAAAAATCCACCTTTTATTAACAAGCAAGCACCATTTACTAAACAAAATATATTTGAACAGTTTTCTGGAAGGAAGAATTAATACTGCCAGCATTATGGAAACAATCACAAGTTCTGTCTCATTACTGAAATAAGTAGCATTAGATTAAAAATTATTAAAGGATGAAAAAATAAAAAATAAATTCAAGATCAAAAATGACACAAAAAGCACCTTTTCGCCAAAAACATTTTCAAAAGCTGTGAATGTGATCCGAAATTTTTTGTTGCATTTTACAGAGGAAGAAAAACAAAATTTTAAAACAAGACAATAGGAGAGTAGCAATAGTTAATACATTGCATATTATCTTTAAATTAGTTTCTCAGAATACAAGGTATAGATACTTAATTGTTCAAATAAGATTAGCATAAACCTTTCATTTCAATGAACTAAGAGAAATTAGTAGTGTAACTACCTTAGCATATATATGTATATGTATATGTATATGTATATGTATATGTATATATATATATACACATATATATGTGTGTGTATAATTGTTTAAATTTTGTTTTTCCAATTCTTTTCTCCTTTCATACATCCCAGTATTACTTTTCAACAGTTTCTTCCCATTTTCCAATGTCTATTTTACATTTTGGATCTTATTTACCCTTTTAGCTCTCATACTAGGAAGACAATATTATATTTACCCATGTGAGTCCGATTTATTTCACTTATGAATATGGTCTCAAGTTGCATCCATTTACCTCTAAAAGTCACAAGTTTAACCTTATTTACAGCAGAATAGTATTCCATTGTTTAAAGACACCACAACTTTTTCTTCAGTTCCTTGGTTGATTGGCATTTGAGTGGTTTCCAAGATCTAGCTACTACAAATTGTACTGCTATAAACATAGGTGCCCATATATTGCTGTGGTACAATGTTCTTAATTCTTCTGGGAAAATATCCAACAGGGCAATAGCTGGCTCAAATAGTAGCTCCAATCATAGTTTTTTGAGGACTCTCCACATTGATTTTCACAGTGGTTGCACCAGTCTATGCTCCCACCAACAAATGAAGAGAGGTTCCTTTTTCCTCACAGGTCCTCAAAAATTTGTTATTGGTTGATTTCTTGATAAGAGCCATTTTTTCTAGGGTGAGATGGAATCCCAGTGTTGTTTTAATTTGCATGACAGGTAATGTTGAACATTTTTTAATATATTGATTTGTTGTTTTTATTTGTTTATTTGAGAAATGTGTATTCATCTGAGATGCATGTTTTTAATAAGGTCTTTAAATTTGAAAGATTGGATTTTTTTTCAATTCTTTGTATGTTCTCAATAGTAATCCTTTGAAGAACAGCTGGCAAACATTTTTTTCCAACATTGTAGATTGTCTCTTCACTATTTTGGTGATTTCCCTTGCTGTGCAAAAGCTTTTTTAGAAGAGGAGATCCCAGTTGTTGATTCTTTGTGACAGTTCCTGTGTGATTGGGGTTTAATTCATAAACTCTTTGCCTATACCAATGCCTTCAAGAATTTTACTTATTCTATCTTCTAACCAATTTAATGTTTCTTTAAAATACCTAGACCTATGATCCATTTTTAATTTAGTTTAGTGCATGTTAAAAGATATTGGTCCAATTTTATTTTCAAAGCCAGTTTTCCCAGCACCATTTATTAAAGAGGCTATCTTTCTTCCAGTGATTGTATTTGGAAACTTTTTCAGTAGTAAGGTGGCTGAGTATATCCGGAATTGCTTCTGAATCTTGTAATCTGTCTCATTGATCTTCAGGTCTGTTATTTTGCCAGTAGGACACTGTTTTTTTTTATCACATTACCTTTATAGTATAATTTCAAGTCAGGGATTGTAATAATCTGCTGTCTTACCTTTGATGTCCAGAATTGCTTTTGCTATTCTAGGTCTCAGAAATTCTGGTTCCAAATGAATTTTAGGACTGTTGTCTCTAATTTTGTGAGATATGCTGTTGGATTTTTGATCAGAATTGAATTAAATCTATATAACAGCTTTGTAAGTATGACCATTTTCATTATATTGGTTCTTCTTACCCAAGAGCAAGGGATATCTTTCGATTTTCTGATATCATATTCAATTTCTATTTTCAGAGTACTGTACTTTTCAGTGTAGAAGTCTTTTACATCCTTTATTAGATTGATTCCTAGGTATTTCATTTTTTTTTTTGCATGCTATTGTGAAAAATGTTGTTTCCCTAAGTTCTGTCTCACTGAGTTTGTTATTCGTGTACAGGATGGTATTGATTGTTGATGCTGACTTTGTATCCAGATATGCTACTGAATTTGTATATTAAATCTAACAGCTTTTAGCAGAGTTTATGAGGTCTTCTATGTAGACTGTCGTGCCATCCACAAATAATGATAGTTTCTAACTTCTTCCTTTCTTTTCTTTCTCTTTGTCTAGTTGTTCTGGCTAACATTTCCAGGACTATATTAAATAAGAGTGGAGACAGTGGACATCATTGTCTTGTTCTTGATTTTAGTGTGAAAGCTTTCAGTTTTTGTCCATTTGGTATGGTGTTGACTGTTGGTTTGCATAGATGACTTTTATCAGTTTGAGATAAAGATTATCCACATTCCTGTAGTTTTTTAAAAATTTTATTTATTTATTTATTTATTTATTTATTTATTTATTTATACCATGAATGGGTACTGGACTTTATCCAAAGCTTTTTCTGCATCTGTTGAGATGAACATTGGGTTTTGTCCTTAGCTCTGTTAATATCATGTATTACATTTATTGATTTAAGTGTGTTGAACCATCCTTGCATCCCTGAGATGAATCCACTTGGTCATGCTGTATAATACTGATGATATGATGCATTCTGTTTGCCAGTATGTTACTGAGGATTTTTGTATCTATTTTATTAGGCAAATTGGTCTATTGTTCTCTTTATTAGTTGGGTCTTTTTCCAGTTTTTGGTATCAGGGTAGTGCTTGCTTCCAGGAATACATTTGGGAGTATTGCTTCCCTTTCAATTTCATTAAAGAGTCTGAGAAGTAGTGGCATTAATCCTTCTCTAAATTTCTTGTTGAGTGCAGCATTGAATCCATTAGGGCCTAAGCTTTTCTTTGTTGGTATGTTTTTAATTATATCATTTATTGATTATTGGGTTATTTATGACTTTTATATCTTCTTGACTTAGCTTTGGTAATTTGTATGTGTCTAGGAATCTGTCTATTTCTTCTGCTGCATTTTACCTATAATTAGAATACAAATTTTCAAAGTAGGTAGAGTTAATTTTCTGGCGTTCTACAGGGTCTGTTGTCATCTCACTGTTTTCATTCTTAATTGCATAGATTTGGCTCTTTTCTTTCCTTTGTTTGATCAGATTGGCTAAGGATTTGTCAGATTTATTTAATGATTCAAAGAGACAACTCTTCATTTAATTGATTCTTTGTATTGTTTCCAATGCATTAACTTCAGTTCTGATCTTTATAATTTCCTCCATTATACAAGATTTTGGCTTAGCCTGTTCTTCTTTTTTAGAAGTTTGAAGTTCACCATTATGTTGTTTATTTGTGCTTTCTCTGTTTTTTTGATGTGGGTATTTATTGGTATAAATGTCTCTGTTAGAACTGCTTTCATTATGTCCTATAAGTTCCGGTATGTTGTATTGAGTTCTCATTTAATTGTAGAAACTGTCTAATTTCTTCTTTAACTTCTTCTGTGACCCACTGGTTATTCAGGAGGGTGCTATTTACTTTTCATGTGTTTATAAAGTTCTTGTGGTTTCTTTTACCATTAATTTCCAATTTCATTGCACTATGGTCTCATAATATGCATGCGATAATTTCAATTCTTTGGCATTTACTTAAGCATTTTGTATGAGTTAACATCTAATCTATATTGGAGAATGTCTAGTGTGCAGCTGAGAAGAATGTGTATTATGTTGTGGGGTGGATCAGTCTGTACAAATCTACTGTGTCCATTTGTTCAAAAGTTTGGTTCATTTCTAATATTTCATTGTTGATTTTTTGTCTGGCTGATCTGTCATTTTGTGCAGAGACCCCCCCCCCGCCCAATACAACTGTATTAGTGTTTATTTTATTTTTCATGCCCTTTAGGATTTGTTTTATATAGTTTGGTACACTGGTATTTGTTACATGTATGTTTATGCTTGTTATCTCTTCCTCTTGGATTGTTCCCTTTACAAGGATGTAGCGACCTTCTTTGTCTCTCTCAATCAGTCTTGCCTTGAAATTCACTTTGTATATAGAATGTCTACTTTTTCCCGAGTTCTTGTAGTGTAGAGTATTGCTTTCCATCTTTGACATTCAGTCTATGATTTTTTTGTTTAATTAAATATTTCTTGTATGCAGCATATTGTTGGATCTTACTTCTTGATCCATCCTTCCAGTCTGTTTCTTTTGATTAGTAAAAGGGGACCGTAAACATGTAAACATTGATGATTATACCTGGTAAGTATTTATTTATACTTGTCATGTTATTTTCTGGTTGTTGCTACCACCCTCCACCCCTCTTTGTTCAACTGTTTGCCTTTCCTGATGGATTCCTTCTATTTGGTTTCATGTGCGTACAGTCCTTGTTATCTCTCTGTAGAATGTCCTTCAAAACATTTTGAAGTGCTGATCTGGTTTGCATAAATTTCCTCAGGCTTTCTTTATCAGGAGAGTGCCTTATTTCTCCATCAGTTTTGCAAGATAGTTTTGTGGGGTACACCAATTTGGGTTGAAGTTTGTTTTTCTGTGCAGCTTGAAATACTTCAACTTAAGATTCCTTTGACTTGAGGGTTTGTGCTGAGAAGTCACCTGTGATTCTGATGGACTTTCTTTTACAGATGATTTGTTTCTTTTCCCTAACAGGTTTTAATATTCTATTCTCATGTTAAATTTCTGAAATGCTGACTATGATAGGCCTGGCCATAGATTTTGTTTCTTTTGATTGTGACTAACTGGAGTTCTATATACTTCACTTATCTGTGTGTCAAATTGTTTTTCCCTACCAGAAAAGTTTTCTACCACACCATCTGTGAATATTGTTTTTTTATGGCATTTTTGCTATCCCTTGCTTTTTTTCATTGACTCCAGTCAATATGAAGTTATTTTTTCTTTTCCTTGTCTTGCAGCTTCTGGATTGATTTCTCATGGCTTCTTGCTATTTTTAGAGAAGCTTTCTTTTCATGATTGCTAACCACAAGCCTGTCTTTTATATCTGAGATCCTATGCTTGCATTGGCTATCCTACTCTGAATAAATTCAATGGAATTTTTATTCTCCTTGATATCTGTTTGAATCTGCATTATGGACTCTTTTTTCTCCCTATGACTAGCTTTCATGATCTTCATACTTTTCTCAACCTCTTCCATTTTTTTTAAATCTGCATCTAATCTAGGGCATGGTTTTCATTGTGAACACCATCTCTTCAGTTATCTGAGAAATTAATTCTGATAGTTTTGTTGTTGTTGTTGTTGTTTGTAGAGCTTCATTCAAGTGCTTTGTTTCACCACTTCACAGAGCCAGGTGGGTAACTGTCAGATTGTCCCACCTCATCATACCCTGGGTTTGCCTTCAGTAAACTGGAGGTCTGGCACTGCATCTTATTTAAGTGTTTAAGTGTCTTCTCATTTTGGTTCTCTTCTCCTTCTCCTTCCTCTCCTTCTCCTTCTCTTTCTCCTCCTCTTCCTCCTCTTCCTTCTTTTCCTCTTCCTCCTCTTCCTTCTCCTCCTCCTCTTCCTCTTCTCCTCCTCCTCTTCCTTCTCCTCCTCCTCCTCTTCCTCTTCTCCTCCTCCTCTTCCTTCTCCTCCTCCTCCTCCTCCTCCTCCTCCTCTTCTTCTTCTTCTTCTTCTTCTTCTTCTTCTTCTTCTTCTTCTTCTTCTTCTTCTTCTTCTCCTTCTCCTTCTCCTTCATCTTCATCTTCTTCTTCTTCTTGGTTTAATTCCTTGGGTGATGCTTGTAAATTGTTTATGGTGGGTTGCTAGTATTTACAACCTTTAGGAAATAACTACCTCTCCAAGGTATCTTACAGGTGTAGCTAGTTGTCAGATTTCAAGTGTGTTGCAAGATCTTACCTCTTCAATATGTTGGGGATTAGAAGTTGCTGCCTGCTTGGTCGAGCCCTGGTTCTTTGGTGCTGTGTCATAGAATTTTCTAAGACTCTTAGTCTATCTCAGTCTTGGAAAATCAGGAAGAATAGCTGTTTAGAACAATTATGTCACGTTTGGTAATGCGGTACAGTCAGTAATAACAGTAGCATCAAACAAGCCTAGAAAGCAACAGAAGTGACCATTAATTTGCCACATTTAATCATGTGAACTAGTTTTGAGGTTATATAAAATATCTCAAACAAACTAGAAAAATATATGTACTATATAAATCTCTAATATGTCATTTTCCCCCTCAAGGGTTAAAATTTAAAAGGGACTAGGGAGAAAATAGAGAAGTAGAAGAAGAGGAAGTGATTGGAAGTAAGGTTGGAAAACATAGGGGAGTCGTGCTAACTTTGGGAAACTGATGCAGAAGACTTCAGGGAAAAAGAGAAGGAAGAGGTAAGAAGGAGAGCAGAACAGAACAAGACACACAAAGAGGCTATAAACCATGTTCACACTCATATAAAAACAAGGTCTAACAGTGAAGGTGGAAAAAAAAACACAAAATAACAAAAAAAAAAAACAATAACAACAAAAAACAAGCAACAGAGAGAGAGAAACAACACACAGAGAGAAACAACAAAAAATGTTCACTTCCAGGTTTGTCTCTGCTTAACTGGAGGATAATGTGTGGAGACAAAGGCCAGATCTATGTTGATTTAACCCAGCAAGCCTGGAGTAGCTTTTTGATGGGTTACTCAGTCATCTCAGCAAGCCTGCACCTTCCGGCAAAGACCAGCTTCATTTCATCTGCAGTCATTTACACACTTTCTGCAGGTCTGAGTCAGCTGTGAGCATCTAGAAGGAGCCAGCAGCGACTGATTTCTGAGCTCAGCCAGCCCCTCTCCAAGATGGTTCCTGGCCAATTACTGTCTCTCACGGAATGACTGAGCCCTCAGCAATCACCACCCTCTAGTGCAGTCTTTTACATCCACGGCTCCTCTACACTGCTGCATCTCTTTGGAAACCTCTGGGGTCACTGGCAGTCTGTGTGTGTGTGTGTGTGTGTAAATGTTTTAGCCTCTTGTGCAGTGATTTGCATCTTGGGCAAAGGCACCACCAGTGACCTTCTGATCATCACTGAAGCTTATCTTTTCATTCTCGCCATAGTCTCCAGTTCAAACTTCAGATTTTTCCTGGGTCCGTGGGAGCCACTTCCTTCGTGGCTGTCTTCCATGCAGTGCTGTAATCAAGCATCTGAACAACAACTCTCAGAGAGGCTTTGTCTGCTGCGTCCCACTTTACCATCTTGGGCCCCTTTACATTGTTTATTTTTATGTTGAGTTTTAGTTGTATTTTTTTTTTTACTTCTTTAGTTTACTACACAAAGCATTATTTTTTTCTTCAATAGTAACATTGCATCCTGAAATATTTTTAAACTCTAACAAGTAGACTATATTAGTTGGCCATCATATCTTTTATCAGTTAGAAAAAGGAAAGAAAGTGTGACATCCCCCATCTCATGATGTTAGCCTTTCAGAAGGGTTAGCAAAAACAAGCAAAATAGAGCAAATGAATAACTGTCTACATTTACAAGCTGAAAAAAGACAGAGGTGATATTTTACTTCACCGTTTTTCTTTCTTCACAAGGTAACTTGCAACTACTTAGAAGAAGAAAGGCAATTTATTCAGTATTGTCACAATACCGTTATTTTCAGCAAAGTTCATTGAAAGAGTACGACAGCAAATTGACATGTTGTATAATGTTCAAACGCAAACTACTCTCTGAGCTGTCCCAATCATATTTCCACACTCCACCCCCCCCACCATATAAATATAAACTTCCTTTACTTTCCATCTGATTGTCCCAAGTAATCTTCACAAAGTCCTTGGTTTTTGCATAGAAATATAAAATAAAAATATTGAAAACATGAAGTTCAAATAAATGAGTTTGTTATTTTTTTCTTAAGTGATAAATTGGTACATACCTCTCCCTCATAACCTTTGAGATACTAACAAATATCCCTGTTTAGCTTAATTTTTTGTGTTAACAAGTTATTTTTAGAAATCAAATAACAAAATGGGTTTATCAGATGGTAAATTCATAAAAGCTCTCTTAATAGGATTTCTTCCTGACTGAAAGAAAACTGAGTATTATGTCAGAATCCAGAACAAGAGAAAGTGGCTTTGTTTTGTGGGAGGGCAAAAAAACAAGAGAAACAAAGAAAAGGTGCCTGAAGTAAAAGAAAGAAGCTACTTCACCATATTCCTGTTTTGTCTCTTTATGAAAATTATGTCTATATCTAAAATGATTCCAGTAATCTAAATACCAGCTACACAGATTGGTAAACCTGAAATTACACGGAAGTTTTTGTAGGCATGCTCTTCCCCAAAATGACTCTGTTTTTCATCTTTAAAGCACTGAAAAGCATTGTGTTCATTCTAGCATCAGTTTGTATCTCAAACTCTAAACAAAGAGAAAGTTTTTTATTATTGAATGGTACACAAGAGCTCTGATGGTTTGTGTTTTATTGTAATAAATCATAAACACAATGGACATGTCCTCACTGGAAGATAAAATATATTTCATTTTATTAAAAAAATATTCCCAAAGTGGGAAATGTGTCATTTATTTTTCCTCAAAAGATATTCTGAGAATGTGCTGCCTATATTCTATCTAGTGAAGATAACTTTTAGTCACACAAAACTGTATCTTCCTCTTATCAAGAAAACAGCCTTTACTATATTTATGAACTTATTAAATCTATTATATTAATATAGTATAAATCTTTTTTTCTTATTTTGACAAAGTATAGCATGATTTTGAAAGCATTCAAATATTTTAGTGACTTACTCTCAAATTCTTTATACAGTCTTTAATTTTTAGAACATTAAAGGTTCAAGGATAGTTTATAAGAATGTAGAAACAATGAAATATACTTCCTTATTAATTGCTGAAAGCCATATTAATGAAATATAAGTTGCCAGGTCTGGTGAATAAGTAGCTGGGGACACTTTGTAATGATTTTAAGGACCTACCTCTCCTTTGGATGGCACTGAAAGCCGCATTTACTGTATTTTAATACAACCTGTAAAGACAAGAAGAGGAACTCCAGAACTGAATCAGAAAGTTGCAAAAATTATGGAATAAATACTGTATGTTCAAAGAAAAGTGAAGTATTTTAAAAAGATGGTGTTAATATACCTTTCAGTGTGATGACTTCTAACTTTTAAAAATTATCTATCTGCCTGTTGCTCTATCTTTGGGTCCAAAGCCATCACAGAACTTTAATGAGCTAGGGAGTATTCTGCAGAGAATTTCATTATAAAAACTTGGTCCTCCACTCTATTTTCAAACCTTAAGTCGAGAATGACATTTGAGATTGCTCTAGGTGAACAAGAACAATAACTATTGCATAAGAAGAGTGATCATTCCCTGCCTGAGGTGCTTACCATGGGACCTCTTTTTGAAGGGTATTGACCCTATGTATGAGCAGTCTGCCTTCATCACCTGGTCAGCTCCCAAACATCTCCCCTCTTAACACTCTAAATTTGGGGGAAGGATTTCAATGTATGAATTTTGGGGCTACAAATGAGACTATGACAGGTACTTAGGTGCTTAATAATTAGCATGGAATTTTGAAAACATGGGGAAAAACCAAAAAAATAAATGTAGTATTCTCTTTGGATTTTAATTATTTTGTCTCTTTCATTTAAATATGTCATCAGCAATTCACTCAAATTTTTTCATTTATATTTTTTCAACTATACTTAAATATGGTTTATACCCTTGGTTGAAGACTATAGATCAAGCAATTAAGCTCCTCTAGACTTCCATTTCCTCATTTATGTTTTCTAATGGCTCTTTAAGCATATCTTTAAAGCATATCTTCTGTAATGACATTAGTTTAAAAGACAGTTCTTATATGCAGCATAACGTGTGTCATTCTAAAAGGATGTTATAACATAAAATTTGAATTCTTTTAGGCAGAACAAGATAATGGCCATCCCCTTCCTGCCTTTGCCAGTCTACACATTGAAATATTGGATGAAAATAATCAGAGCCCCTACTTCACAATGTCCAGTTACCAAGGGTATATCTTGGAATCTGCCCCTGTGGGAGCAACCATTTCTGACAGTCTGAATGTAAGCACTCCTCTAAGAATTGTTGCTCTGGATAAAGACATAGAAGATGTAAGTTATATATATATATTTTTTTTCTTTTGCTTTATCTGTATATTTCTTCTTATATGTATGTTAATAGTAGTAAAAATATATAATTGAACTATAGAACAAGAGTATAATAGTATAAGGATTCTTTTTTTTTTTTTGGTACTGGGGATTGAACTCACAACCTCACGCTTGCCAGGCAGGCGCTTATGCCACTGAGCTAAACCCCCAGCCAAGTATAATGATTCTTAATGTAATAATTTAATTGCACATAAAAATGGTTTTCAAAGTTTGCTTAAATTCAGTGGCCATAATTTTTCATTTTGAAGCAACCTGTATATTTAACAAGGTGACTGTTTTACTTGGGGTCTGCTACATCACAATGACCATCTTTTATATCAATATAAATTGAGCAGTTTTTATTTAATTATTCATAAAGAAAATGACATTATGCAATGAATATAAAAGTCATGAAGGAAGCCATAAAGTGTAATTTGGGTTTTTTCCCAGTCTAATGGCACATAACTTAAAAAAAATTGTGGGCACTCAATCCACTCACACTTCTGCCAGCAGCTGTTTGTGCTTCGGCTCCTCCTCTGGACACAGCTTTGTCCTTTGGCTTTGTGCTGTTGACCCTGCTCTGTGGTGTGTGCTAGAGCAGCTCACACCTCCTCAAAGTAATTTTACGTGAAAACTAAATAGAAACTGTATTCTAGGCAAACTAGAGTTCGCCCCGGAACTTATAGATCAGAAAATCTGGAAGGCAGCATTAAAACGGAGATGAATCTGAAAGTCTTTTAGACAGATTTGCTGACATGGTGAAGAAGGCACAGTATTGGTGATAATAGAATGAAGCCTGAAAGACACACACAAAGAAAGACCTTTTAGGTTATGAGGTCCTCACAGCCATCCTAATTCCAAAAGATTTTGTTTTCATTCTGTGAACTATCACAATACCCTTCAAACATACATACGTATGTGTGTATATATATATAAACACACGTATATGTACTCTGTCTCTGTCTCTCTCTCTTTATATCAACATCATTCATAGAACTTCCTTTGATGTTAAATATATTCTTGAGTTGTGCTGTGCCATATAGTAGCCACTGGCCTTTTGTGGCTGTTAAATACTTTAAATGTGACTAGATTGAAAATAGGACCTTTAAGTTGTGTTTAATTTTACTGAATACATGCAAATAGTCACATGTGGCTAAGTGAAGAGCACACACTTCTGCTCTGTCCTCCGAATTCTCATTACATACAGTTTTAATGTCACTTTAATAAATTAAGAAGCCACCTTCAGATTTTTTGGGTGGGGAGCCTGTCCACAGAGATTACAACAGTTCTCACAGTACTCCAGTTCATCTTGTTCAGCTTTTAGTTTTAGTCATTATATCTTCCTAAGCTTTCTTATCTTCTGTTACGCTTTCTGTTCTTGCATTTCCCACATACAAATTCCCATATTGAAAAGAGAAATTTTGAGGGTGATCTGAAACAACTTTTTATAGAGTGAATAAAAAGACTTTCAGCCAAATTCTATGTAAAAGATATCTCTTGATGCCAAGGGCATAGAGTATCTAACCTGGACAGTTTCTCTTTTGTATACTCTGACTGTGACCTAACTGCAATTATAGCTGAAGAATGGTATAAATTTTCTCTTATAAGAGTGAACACTTATACAATTCTATACATTAATTTCAAGTGTTGGGAGTGCCCTAAAATTTAGTGAGTTTCATGAATCACAGGGTAATGCTCTCTCCAGTTAGTGAATTTTCACTAGAGAATACGTATAGTCAGCTTAGAAAGTTTTATCCAGGGTAAGATAAGTTAATATGCAGATGTGACTATGTACCTTAATTTTTTATAGAATCAACTGCATTTTTCAATCAAAAAATACTACTAAGTTTGTAATAATTTATATCATACATTCATGAACATGGTGGTAACACAATAAATAAATCCTAAAACTATAAAGTGTTAGTTTCTACTAAATAGCACAATTTATGCACTTTTATGTTCTCACTGCACTCGTATTATCTGTTATTTGCATACTAAGCCCTTAGTTGTTTGCATGGATGCTTATGTGCTAGTCTTTTTTTCTTTCCAAATATATATACAGTTGTAAAACTGTGTTTTCAGAACTCTTTAGAAATTAGTCAAGTTCATGAAACTGTTGAAAATAGAGTAAAGGAGTATATTGTGTGTAAATACTTGGAAATTACTACTAGACATCAAGGTTTATGACTGCAGTTAGGATATTAAGTGCACAGAGAAATTTCCAAGATCTGAGTTCCCAGGAGTTTGGGCTTTGGAATAAGCTCTAGGTTTGATGTCTAGTTCTGTAAGTCATAATTGTCACACAGTGAGCCTCATATTCATCAAGTGCCCCAGTTCTTGCTGTTAATTTTGATATAATCAATTGTTCACTGACTTTATAGAGAGTTCCTTAAAATGATGTCCCATACATGTTGAGAGGCATGACTATTGTTTTATAAGCAATCTAATAAAGTAACTCAAATACTTAATACCAACCTCTTCTAAATTGAGTGACTATAATTATGTATATTTATGCATACAGAAAATGAATAAATATGTCTAACCCCTTAGATAGTTTAAAAAATAACTTAGTTTCTATATATCCTTCATTTACATAAACTCATAGATTATTGCAGACAGTTTAAACCAACTTGCTATATTCTCTGAAATTGTATGCCTTTTTAGGAAATTTACATAAAAATTGTGCCACTCAAGTAAGAAACCTAGGAATCTTCCTTGATTTTTATATTTCCTTTGCTCACTATGTATAAGAAATCTTTAAGATCTTTCTAGTTAGTGTCCAAAATATTTTAAACTCTTTTTTTCTCTATCCTTATAACAATTACCTTATTGACCTCTTGTTAGAATACACTCCTAGGCAAACGAACTCTTTTTTCTATTTATTTCTATTTGTTCATGGTGTAAATTTTATGTAAATTTCCTAAAAAGGCATACAATTTCAGAGAATATAGCAAGTTGGTTTAAACTGTCTGCAATAATCTATGAGTTTATGTAAATGAAGGATATATAGAAACTAAGTTATTTTTTAAACTATCTAAGGGGTTAGACATATTTATTCATTTTCTGTATGCATAAATGAATCTTATCATATAATATTTTAAAAACTGTCTCAAATATTAGGAAGCAACATAACATGCAGTGTTTGTTAGATCCCATTTTTGTGTGTGTCAGAGGAGATGAAAGTGTTTTTTTGGACTCTTTTTTTTTTTTTTGGTACTGGGGATTGAACTCATGACCTCGCACTTGCCAGGCAGGTGCTTAAGCCACTGAGATAAATCCCCAGCCCGAGGAGATGAAAGTTTATTACTGAGTTCTAGCTATAAGAAAATAACTATTTCAATAATCATCAATGTCTACCTGTTGGACTTGTAAAAGACAGTAGTAGTTCACTTAAAATTCAATGTAAACTGGTTGCCTTTCATAAAATGTTATGATTTTAAGATAAAGATATTATGTACTATTTTTAAAGGTATTATGTACTTATAAATGGAAATTTACAATATATTATAAATTAATAACATTACTCTATCATACATATGTCATAATTCTAAGAAAAAAGTTACATACATTTTGGAAAACATTGTTAATTTAAATGTAGTAGAAAATATTGGGATTGTTTTGCTTACTTACTAGTATACAATTATGTCCTATTTTGTATCGTGGTGATTATTTATATTTACAGTGTTTACTTTATGTCTGATTCACATGTAGGTTCCACCGGATGGAGTTCCTGTAAGTACTAGGTGTTGATTTTGTGATTGTTAATTGCTGTGGTTCATTTGTGTGTTCATTTTCTTTTCCATGAAACTTTAATACTACTTATAAATCTATCAAAATTATTATATAGAAATTTATCTACATCATGTATTTTGATTAAAAGGATATGAAATTTTTAGTTCACAATGAAGCATTGTGAACTTAATCACAGAATTCTTTCTAAAATGTTCAAAATTTGATATTAAACATTTCTAACTGTGGTTCAGGCTAGCAATACTGATTAAATTTGTCAAATTTGCATTAACTTATTTATTTATTTATTTATTTACCTTTGAGGCAGTGATTTTGCTATGCAGGTCAGGATGGCCTTGAACTAACTTTATAGGAAAGACTGGCCTTGAACTCACAGCAATTTTCCCTCATGCCTCAGTCTCTCTAGTGCTGCAATTTCAAGCATGCTGGATTTAACTTTTGTCATTTTCTGTTATGCTTTGTAATTTGTATGTGTATGTATGGATATGTACATACACATATAATATGTATATGCAAACATTTATATTTCATACATGTACATATATAAAAAGGCATATGATTTTGCATCTAACCTTTTTCATTACCATCAGACACCCCAAATTGGTCTTAAATCCAGTAGATTGTATATTTAAAAACAATTCATTATGATGGAATGATTTTGTTCATCTTACATTTAAATATTTATTTACCATTGTATTTGTATATGCATTTGTTTCTTGTCTTTGTGAGTGCCTATCAGAGTTTATTTTACCCTCCAAAACAGTGAATAGATCAATCAAATAATTATATTTTTGATCTATGCTAACTATATATTTTAGGGTAAAATAAATGATACTTTATGTTACCAAATGAAAAAATAGTAATTATTTGTGTGGATACTGAGTTACAGTACTAATACTGTTTAAATCATTTTATAGAAACAATTAATACATAAAATCTACAGTCACTTTGGGGAAATTAAGCCAGAGCATTGTCTGTCTGTTTGTATCCTAGTCCACAAGACTTTTAAGCATATAACTCTCAAGTGGTTAGTGGTCTTAGAAATATAAAAATGTTGATCAAACTTAACAGTGCAACTGATGGATTATGTAATTTAAATGTATTTATGAGATTCAGGTTATATACCAGGGAGCATCTTGACAAATGAAAAATTTAAATTTTAAAGATTGTCATGTCTGATTATTCCTTATCCCCTGCCCCAATATTTTATTTTGAAAAAAGTTAATTGGGCTCAAACTTGCTCTCCTCCTGCTTTTGTCTCACAGATTGCTAGGATTATAAGCGCATGTCCCCATGCCTGACTTTTGTTAAGCTTTTGATATTCTTGGATTTGTTGCTTGTCAAAGCACCAGAATCTTGACTGCATATGTTGTCATTGAAAAATAATTTGTGTTAACAAGCATCCACTGCAATTTGATACTGATACTGCATGAAAATATTACAAAAAATTTTAAAAGACATGTTATGGCTTTTAAAACACTCATATCACATTTGAAAATGGTATTATCCTTACAAATCAAACTAAAAATTAAAGTTTAGTAATAATTTATTGAATTTTCAAATTTTTCATAAACTTTCATACAGAAGGGCTTACCAAGATACTTACCTATATCATCTATGTATGTTATACGTAGACATAGAAAAGTTACTATTTTAAGTAAATATAAATGACAGGAGTTCTAGTTTAATCAAGTTAATTGTGCAAACCAGAATAAGCTATAATATGAATGCGTAGTGCTAACTTTATATGATATATTATCTCCCTCACATGCCTCAATAATCTGACAATATTTTAGTCTCAAGATAAGCATCAAAAGTGGTCTCAAGAAAAGATCTTTAAATTATAAAAACACCTTCAATGTCCCTGGTTATCCAATATGAAAGACTATTTGTGGAATATCAATATGTATATCATCTTCATATGAAAGACATTTGACAAAGTCTATAGGTTTTTAAAAATTTGATAAAATGAAATGATGCTGTTTATGCCAGAACCATAGTATTGTACTACAGTCATTTTAAGTACACACTTGCTTACAATTCAGTCTTCATAGCAGTATTTCATTATTGCAATCTCGACTTATGAAAATGCTAAAAACATGTTGTGAGTGCATGAATGAATGTTTGGAATACATTTCCCAGCAGAGACTATAGCTGAGTGGAGTAAAAGAAACTGAAAGAGGATTAAGGAACAAAGTAGAAAATGATGGAAGGAATTGAAATAAGAAAAAGAAGTAAGCAGTTTATAGACAAATCAAATAGCAAAACTCACTGAGCTATGATTGGATATTAAAGTTATGAGTAAAGTAATGTATGTTAAACAGATCTGTTTCTGGTATACTAGGAGATTACAAATATACAAATTAAAGGCTTAATGATTTGACTAAATTAAGGAAAAGCTTAAAATGTTAGACATTTATGCTTCAGTTCCTATTGATTGAAATCACATGCTAACATTTGATTATCTCTAATGATCAAATTTTAACACACAAAATTCTGAAGTATAATGAATTAATTAAAATCTTTATAAATGCAGTTCATAATACATTACTTCATAAATAAATGATTTTCAAAATTAACTAGAATATTTGATTAATTAAAACAATCCACTTTTTATCCACATCCATCACTGGTGTCTTAATACTGAAATAAATGCATGAAGTGACTGTTTGAAAGCATCACGATGCAAAGTTCTTGGCTTTTATATTTTATTGCACTGATAGTTTGATCCTAAGGGAACAATAAAACTATTGTTTAAGAATAAACAATCTCTTTATTTTCTGTGACAAATGTAGCACACGGATTTAGGTTAAAATTAAGTACAAAGTAGCTACCCCAGAATGAGATAATACTAATAAATAACTTGTTTTAGCTCTGCGATTTTCAATGAAATCTTGTATCTCAAAATCACTTGAAATATAAACATTTTGAAGCACTGGAAATATATAAATTAAAGTACATTGAAATTAATTTAAAATATAACCACTTTTTATTATAATAGTACATATTTCAACTTTGTTTTGTTTTACATTGAAAATTTTAAAATATAAGCTGTATTTTCCAAATTGATGCATAGTTAATGAAACTGAACTTCTTTCAGTGGTTGATACTAGATATATTATGTTTTATTACAACATGTTTCCATCATACTATACAGAATATTTTTAAAGATGTTACAGTTTATAAAGATGCCTTACATCCCTGTTATCGCACTTTCTCTTTTTCCTAGTCTTCTTAACAGTCTGTGTTCCTAGTATCCCCCAATTATTTGCCCACCTGGCTCCCTTTCTCCCTCTGCAGGTGCCTCCCCGCCTCAGTGTATCTCTTTATTCTTTCTCTGTATTGCAGAGAATATCTTATCATTCAGAAATTAAATTGTGAAGGTTTTCTAATGCTAAGTTAATTATCTTTTTGTTTTGAGTTTTGAAATCTTTTTCTCCCTCAATATATATTATTTTTCCAGGCTCTTTTACTAGGCACATTTGTGATGTTAACATTTTTCCAAGAAAATAATCAGAAATATTTTAATTAAAATAAATATTATGCTTCCCTTTGGAGAACCTTTAGAGTATTATCATGAGAAAGATCAAGGATAATATTATAGGTGATGAATATTACATAAGCAATTTTGCTTCTATTTTGCATTATAGGTGAAAACACAATCATAATATACACGTGCAGTTTATTACTACACACAAAGTAATTGCAAAATTTTACATCTAAAATACTTGTTCTAATTTCCTTTTCTTGCTTTTATTTCTTATATCTTGAATCCAATAATGTTATAGAAAACATGAACATAAAATAATGAGCAAGAATATATTCATGTGAGTTATTTTATATCCTTTCCTTCTGAATATTTTTTTCTTTTCTTCACATTAGCTTTTCAGCATTCTGTAGTCCATATTATAGATCACTATCTTTGTATAATTTGTTGATGAGTAAGTATCTAGATTTCTTTTTTTGAAAACTAATATACATTATTCATTTAATGTAATAAACATATGTATTATTTATTCAACATTTTAAGTAATGGATTTTTTTTTTCAAAGACGAAAGACCCGGAGCTTCACCTTTTTCTAAACGATTACACATCAGTCTTCACTGTCACACAGACGGGTATTATTCGCTACCTGACCCTGCTTCAACCAGTCGACAGAGAAGAACAGCAATTTTACACCTTTTCGGTAAAAATCTTTCATATATACTTATGTCTGTGTGAATGTAGCTGAAAAAGATGTCTGATTAAAGCTGCTGAAGTTAATGATTTGAAGGGGAAATACTTAACATTCCAGGAAAGACCATATATATAACTGTATATATGCAGAGATGGAAAATATAAATAAAAACAATGTTCTATTTACATCCAAGTTCTTGAAGAAAATATAAGACAAACATGAAAAATGGGCTTATACAAAGATATAATTTATCGAATTTACTCAAGGGTTATTTAAAAAAATACTTTTACAGCAGAAGACCAGATTTCCAGAAAACCTTAAAAGTTAAATATATATTAAATTTCAGAAGTCATGCAGACAAGGATGAATATAGCAGTGATTTTTTTGGTCAGGCTGTTTTAAATTGTTAATAATGTAATTAAGATATGCCTAGCAAAGTATAATAACAGATCTTTTAAAATACCATTATGAGGATTACTAGAATGTACTTTAGCATATCTAGAGCATTTGCTTTCTTGAGTGATGTATGCACATTGACTATAGAAAGAAACTGTTGAATACAAAATAGGGTAGAGAATATTTTCCATTTAATATTTTAAACATTAAATTGTAGTTAGCTTTTAAGAGTCAGCAATGGTATTGCATCATTTGAAGCCATTTTGAATATCTCTTTATTTAAAATGTGCTTGGAGTTTTAATGCATTAAAGACAGCAGAGTCCTCAATAATTTCTTCTTAGCATTGGAAACAGTTTTGAATATTTGGAATACTGCATTTTATTACTTCATTTATCAACAAAACATCTTTGCACTCTTTTATAATTGTAAATCATGCATGAAAACTCATTAAATTGTGAGAATAGAATCTGTACTGCTTATACTTGCATGATTTCTCTGTTGTTTACTTTTATTTTTCCAAAGATAACAGCATTTGATGGTGTACAAGAAAGTAAGCCAGTTGTAGTCAACATTCAAGTGATGGATGCAAATGATAACACCCCAACCTTCCCCGAAATATCTTATGACGTTTATGTTTACACGGACATGAGACCTGGAGACAGTGTCATACAGGTAATGACTCATGTGACAGAAAGGTACACTAAATGCTGATACTTTCATGGACATTGCACAACGCATTCCTTAAGAATTCGATTAAGAAATGAAAATCAATTATAAACTTATTTTTTAAATTTTTGTTGTGTTTTATTAGTGCATGTGTGTAGTACATAATGTTTACATTCTTTGTGGGAAGTTTGCACATGTACAAAAACATCTTAATTCCCTTTTTCTTCTCCTTCCCCTTCCCTCCCTCTTCCTTGTAACCATCTCTTGATTCCTTTCCTTTTTTGTGCATGTGATGCACTACATACTTGCCTTCTTTGTGCAAAGTTGGTACATGTACATAACACATCCCAATTCCTTTTTATTCCCTCCCCTTTCTTTCTTCCCATATTTCATGTCTTAATTCCCTGTCTCTTAAAGAAAGATCTGTCTCTGCATTTGCTATCATATTTTATTTTATGCTTAGCTTTACTCTGGGTTTCTCATACCCAGATACTCCTCTTTAGGTATCTCCTCATAAATGTTAAAGACATCATACTACAACGGCGCGTGTATATCCATGTATATAGCAGCACAATTCATAATAGCTAAATCTTGGAAGCCACTTATGTGTCCCTAAGTAGGATGAAAGATAAGGGAAATGGGGCATTTCTACAAAATATAGTACTACTGTGCCATAAGGATAAGCTTGAATCTTTTGTAGGAAAATGGTTGTACCTTCAGACCATAATGTTAAGTGAAATTAATAAGATTTTAAGACTTATTTATCAGTATAATTTAGTTTTGGAAACTTTAAAGTAAGGTATACTTTTCAAATAACATGTACTCTAAAGAAGAAATATGTAGTAGTTAAATAAACAGAATGTCCGACTGGAGTGCATGAAGTCCTGAGTTCCATTTCTGATACCAAATAAAAATATGAACAGTTATTTCACCTGTTTATACTTATTTTTAAAAAATATAATGTTGAATATATTGAAGCAATTAAAAAGTGAATATAATCTAGATTCAAACTAGTATCAACTATTACATAAATGGATTAAATATACTTAGTTAATAAACACAGAACACTGTGTTAATGTTTGTAGATCATTCTTTTACATGCTGGTTAGCTAGATAAAATAGAATCATATAGCAGGGAAAACAAACTAGATAGTGTATGGTACTATTTAAAACATGTAAGTTAGGTGACTTGTTTTTGTTGATATGCTTTTACCTTGAAGGGCTAAAGTACTAAAGTATTTTTTGTCTTGACTATTTTAATATAAATCATAGAAATGTTATAATAATCTACTTTAAAGATTTTGATGAATCTAAAAGGTATTTAATGCCAGTAGCTTCCAACCTGCCAGTAGAATAAAATTTTCTAGGGGGTTTCTAAAAACTCTTTTGCTTCTCTGGATATGAATTTGAAAGAGCAATATTTAGATAATCAATATAAAAAACATACTCCATGAGTTCCAGATGGCCATGTACAGACCACTGGTTTAGACTTTCTTCCAAATCCGAGTCAGATTTCATACTTTTAATTTACTTTTAGCCCAGGAATGCCACTAGCTTATGTAATCTTTAAAGTATTTGGCAACAAATTATTGTAAATTATTGCTTTGTATTGAATAATAATAATTAGATTAAGTAGTAGTTTATATATCATTTTTTATAAATAGGTCAGACTATTTAAAAAAAACAGGATATATATACCTCAACAGGATATATAAATCTTCATGTTACGGCTCTTGTTTCTCTTTTCAGCTTTATCTTTAGAAGTCTGTGCTTCAGCTTATACATTAATCCTGCCAAGTAACATCCAGTTACCTGAATGTGCTGTGCTTTTTATCATTTTCTCAAATTATTCCGTCCTCTTTCATTTTCTGCATTTTATTTACAGCTTGACTTTCTTCTCGTTCTTTTTAATTCTTTTCCTTCTAAAGAAGCCATTAGTATGCCCACAGCTCAGGAGTTCCGTAGTCAGTAATAAGACACTGTTCCACAGTGAGAAAGGTTTTCTAAGAACTGTTTGTCAGTAATTGCCTCAGGTCATGTGCAGATACACAGTCACACACGCATCTATTATACCCACTCTGTACCATCAAAAATAAGAACACTATCCCCATGAGATATAAGTCTATTTTTCCCTTTGCCTTTTATCAAATTTAAAATTCCGAGTGGTCAGCAACATCATTTTGGTTGTGCCTATGAACCTACTGTAGGCTGGATAAAATAGTGAATAATTATTCAAAGGATGAGTAACTACCACATAAATTAGAAATTTTTCAACTGTATGTCTATTTTATTTGTGCATTAAGACATACTTTCTTGATTTAAATAAAAAGGAATATCACGATGATGAAAATAGAAGGCATTTGCCTTAATAGTTGTCTCATGAATGCATATTCGCTGCCTTGTACTATATTTATCACCGTGGAATCAAAAAAGATTTAAGCTGTTTCCATAAATTTTATCCATATATTGCTATGGCACTTGTCATATTGAGGAATTTCGTGAGAATTTTGTTTATTTTTATTGTTCTGAAATGAGTGATTTTTTAAAATTCTAAAACAGAAAAAAATAAAAATATTAACAAAAAATTTCAAAACAAAGTAATAGGAGATTGCCAATGGCTTATGTATTGTTATCTTCAAAGTAGTTGCTCAGCTTACAAGACATAGGCAGAAAAAATGATCAAACAATGAAAGCACAAACCGTTCTTTTTGATGAACTAATAGAGATTAGTAGTGTAATTATCTATCACATCTATTATATATATCATTATATGCTAGTTTAATTATTTATCATATATATCATTGTCATATATATCTTCTTTCTTTTCTTTCCCCCATCCTCAATGTTCTTTGCTTTTCAGGAGTTTCTTCCCACTTTCACTTTCACAATATCTATTGTACATTTTGGTTCTTATTTACTCTTCCAGTTTTTTACACTAGGGAGACAATACAATGTTTACACATGACAGTCTCATTCCAGAAAGAATGGCTATCATAAAAAAATCAACCAATAATAAATGTTAGTGGGACTGTGGGGGAAAAAAGAAACCCTCGACCACTGGTGGGAGTGTAGACTGGTACAACCACCATGGAAATCAGTGTGGAGATTCTTCAAAAAAATAAAATTGGAGGTGGCATTCCACCAGCTATACCTCTTTTGGGTAATTTCCCAGAAGAATTGAAAATATACCACAGAGATACATGCTCACTCATGTTACTAGCAGCACAACCTGTAATAACTAAAGCTTGGAAATGACCCAAGTGCCCATCAACTGAGGATGAATGTTTTAAAAAGTGTGATATTTTAATACAATGGAGTACTACTCCATTATAAAGAAGGATAAGCATGAGTGAATTTTTTTAATGCTGTATTATTGATGTTCTTTGATATCAAGTCATTTCAGAACCTTGAAACCTTGGAAAAGACTTCAGCTTTTTAAAGCATTACATCAACTTTGGTAACCACCACACAGGTTGAGACATGAAATATTTCCATCACCACATCCCATTCATTCTGTCACCCTCATTCCTGTTACTGGCTTTTACATCTCCTCTAACAATCATAATAAAGCTCAAGATTGTAAAGTGTTATTATGCATTTTCTTCTAGAAGCTCTGTAGTTTTTCAGATTTCATGTTTAAATCTACTTCTTTTCCCCATATAGATATTCATGTCTTATTCATTTAATTTGCAAATAGTCTTCTGTATTCATACTTTCTCACATATACTAGATTAGAACCTTAATAACTATTTATTTATTAAAGGTGAAAAAAGAAGCATCTAGAAACTGGTGAATGAATACATGAATGAATGAAAAATTATAAATGGACTGGCCTTTATTTCCAATAAATTCATGGACCAAGAGAGCTGTATTTTTTTCTTACAAATGCACTCTTTCATATGGAACACAGTTACAGTTTATATAGATAAAAGAATGACAATCATTTTCATGTCTTTATTTAATTAAAACTGATTCTCATCCCTTTAATGATATAATTGGAAATAAAAGTTAGTTTATACAGAAAAACAGCCAGCAGGGATCTGGAAGTATAACTAAGAGGATGGTGGTAATTATGTGGTAGAACTATATCTCAAAAATGTTTGTCTTAGGGAGACAAAAACTCTCTGTTTTTGGCATTTGAAGGCTACAGAGGTTTATTCTTCTTATGCATCTCTTTATAAAGCAGATCTTCTCTGCATTTACAGTTTCATAGTTTATATATTTCCCCAAACTATGTGATTACAAGGATAGATTTTTGTTAGTGTCTATATGCCTGAATGTGTAATTATTTTAGTGTCAAGAAATTAAGCTTTATTAGTAGTATTTCTAATGTTATACCTGGTATGTGGCAGAAGAAGGAAACAGTTCTGAATCATATTATAAGAACCTAGAAATAAAATGAAATAAATTTCCCATTGAGAGGAAAAAAATTAAATTAAAGCACAATGATTCAGAGCTGTGGCTTGTGAGTTCCCTTTAAGGCCAGTTAATTTGGTCCCTATGCTCCGCCTACACTGACCCTCATCAAGCCCACTGGCCCCGCAGAAAACGAAGTGCTTAACTAGTTTTTGGTTACTACCTGATATTCAAAAAAAGTAAAAACAGTAGAAACTAATGTCATAATGAGCACTCTCTTGAAAAGAGCTGTAGATGAAAATCATTAGATATTAAAATTTCATTTAGCCATAAGACTACCTTGGCCTGAGGTAATGTCATGCTCAGTTCTCTGAGTGCACTATTTTCAAATCATGATATAGTTTCTTTTACTACAAGAAAGAGATAGATTTGTTATAAAGATGTAACCAGATCCATGTTAAAAACTTTCAGCTATGACAATAAATGATGCATACATATATGTAATATATATATATATATATATATATATATATATATATATATATATATCCATCCTTTATGTTAACTTAATGTGAAAAAGACCATAATGAATAATAGACATGGGTGAAGTGTCACACTTAGAAAAGTACTTCCTTAGAGCAACAGCTTCACTTTTCCGTGGCTGGAACTGTAATTGGATTATTAGCCCTACCCAAAGTTTCTTCCCAGGCAGAGAGCTCTTTATGAAACTATCCCTTGTGGATTCTGCAGTTCATTGTCCAAATTATCTAAATTTATTAATCAATGTAAATGTGTAGTATCTCTAGCTATCGTCTATTTCTAACTTCATTTTTCTCATCTGAATTTTGTTTAAATCCCACCACAAAAATCATACAGTTTATTGGTGCATCACTAAAAGTCCAACTCAAGAGCATTTCTCAGTTTTTAAATATGTCCAGCTCTCATCTGAATTCACATGAAAAATCCCATGATTCTCATCCTGTCTGTCCATGGACTGAGACTGTTGTTGGTATTCTGTTCTCATTTATTAGTACTATCAGTCTTTAAGGATCTATATGTAGATCTCTGTTTTTCTGTCCCCATGTTTTCTGTTGGGCCTTTCATTTACACTTACGCCTCTCAAAGTCCAAGGCCCTCTGGTGACCCTTGCACAGAGCTTGAAGGTATTATAGTTAACTACTAGACATGACAATCTGGATCTTTACAACTATTTGAAAGACCCCTAAATCAATTTACCAATCCATTATTTTTCTTGGCACACTTGAGCACATGGACTCAAACAAATATTCAATCCTCATGGAAGCCACTATATTGGGAAGAGTCCCATAACTCTTTAGGAGTTGAACTTGTGCTTTCAGTATTCACTTGCTTACATCTGTATTGAGTTTGTGAAAAATCAATTTGATTTTTCTCTAAGACATTACAATTTTATTTACTACCGTCCTCATGCTGTGTGTTAGATCTCTAGACTTCTTCATTGACATTTCTGCTACCTTACCTCCTCTGATGTATATTTCCTTATTTCCTCCCCACCCCATCTCATGCAATTTCTGTGCTTAAATGTATCTCTGTAGTTTTAGGATCACAGAAAAATCAAATGGAAAGTACAGAATTTCTCTGCCCTAGAAGTGCACAGCCTCCTTGCTGTCCTTCCCAGAGTGATTCATTTCATACAAGGATGAACTGGACAAGTTTCAATAATCTAATAAGACTCAGCACTTTTCTTTAGAGTTTAGTGTACACTGTATATTCACACTAATCTATCATGACTTGTGACCATCATCCAGAGTCATTTTGTTGCCCTGAATATTCACTGTCCTGTCTCTAATTAGTCATTAATTAGTGGTAGTCATCCCCTACCACTTTCTAACAGTATTTATCTTCACTATACTATACTAATCTATACTTTTCTCATTCCTAGAACATCATGTGGTTGTAATCCAAGAGTAGGGAGCCTTTTCAGACTGTTTGCTTTAACTTTAATATGCACTTCAGTTTCCTCCATGTTTTTTCATTGCTTGATAATTAATTTCTTTCTTAGTAATAATATTCACTTGTGTATATCAATCAGTTTCCTCCTGTTCCTACTGAACAGAAACAAACTGATTCATTCCTAAGTGTTGCCAAGTGTGAATAAAGCTGCTGTAAACATCTCTGCACAGGCTTCTATGTGGATGTGATTTTTCAGTTCCTTTTGATAAATACATGAGAATGAAGAGTAGGAATTCTGAATTGCAACATGAGAACATGATTAGAATTTTTAGAAGCTGTCAAACTGTCTTCAAAACATCTATCTCATTTTGTATTTGCACTGTCACTTCTTTTCCAATGCACATTCAGTGCCATAACTTCACTACTGCGGTAGGCTTTGATTGGCAGTATGATTATTTTTTAAATTTTCTTCTGCACTACTCCAAGTAACTGAATCAGAGCAGGTTTTATTCCCCTGGAAATA
Source organism: Hydrochoerus hydrochaeris (assembly GCA_004027455.1). Classification (NCBI taxonomy): domain Eukaryota; kingdom Metazoa; phylum Chordata; class Mammalia; order Rodentia; family Hydrochaeridae; genus Hydrochoerus; species Hydrochoerus hydrochaeris. The sequence goes on along the minus strand of PVLA01000331.1, from coordinate 329,212 downwards.
CTGCCAAATGCAAAGCTAACCTTCACACATATAGCCGCAAATATCCTTGCAATACTTTCAAATATTGTAGTCTTATCTCCTGAGACTTCCTCTCTGTTTTCAAGTTTAAGAAAATCCTGGGCACATAATTTGTTTCATTCTAATTTTAGAATGAGATATCCTTCCCATTTTATGCCTTTTATTTTTTCTGAGATTTTAATTTTTTTATTTTAATACCAGTTTCTTTTTAAACATTCCTTAACACACACTTCAAATGCTACTTTTTTCTTCACATTTTTAGTAAGTCAGAATTAATCATTCTCTTCAACTTTCTTCCATATATCTACCTCCAACTCTATCTCCCAGATATTTTGTTATATTAACATTACATTTTACATATTCATCTGCCTTGCTGAATTATAAATTGTTCAGGACAAGTATTTTTAATGGTCTCTAATCCCCTGTGGTAAGAATAATGCTTTGTATACAGTGTACTACCAAATATCTATTTGAATTTAATTTTCTTAATGAATTAATGAATCAGTTTTCATAATGAATCAGTTTAGAATGAGTTTCACTCATAAAAATATTCTATTTGTCTTTAAAGTGTTGTTTCACAGAATCCTTTTTCAAAATGTTCTTTGGCTTTACAGCTTTTAGTGTGCTACTTCACAGTGCTCATAATATAGAAAAATGTCTTAAACTGAAAACATTCCTGATACAGTTCTTCTAGTTTTGCTGTACCAGGGATCATTGAGTATTAGAACTAAAATGATCTTGAATATATTTATTGCTCATAATCTAATGTTGCAGAGGGAAATTTGGGTGATTATGCTGACATACAATTGGTCCGTGTCTGCAAAGTGGATGAATGGCAGAGCTAATGTTGAATAAAACTTAAAGATAATAGAACAGGTGTAAAACTTTCTGCCCACCATACTCTTGTGAATTTGAATAAGTAACCTTAATAACTCAGTTTTCTTTCCTGGCTTATGATAAATTAATTTTAATCTTTTAGACAATATATGAAAAGAAACATTGTACATATTTATAGTACCATGTGTTTCATAATCTTTACAGTGGTGCTCTTAATGTTAATAGCAGTGCAGAGGTTATTGCAAATGTTATTATCTATCTATATTTGTGTGTTATTCTCTGTCTATATTTGTGTGTGCCTATACATATGTGTGTAGATACATATGCATATGTGTATAGTCATGTGCTCTTCAATGTCCTATATATGTGTTTCCTTATTATTATACCCTTCTTTTCAATTATATAAAATACTTGTGATTATTAACCTTATTATCATATCTGTGAATATCTCTGTACTCTGCATCCTATTTAGTATTTAGTGTAGAATACATAGACATAAATCTCACTTTGATAATTTCACAAATTCTAAAGAAAGATCAGTATGTGCCTTAATAGTGTCTAGTACACTTTGATAACTTATTTCATTGATTTTTTTTAGATTTATGTGTATGTATGTGTGGTGTATTTACATTTGGAAAATTTTATGTATTTGAGCTTTTAGTGGAATTCGGTAATTCAGCAAATTTAAAGAATGAACAAGTTCTTGACGTACAAAATCAGTTTTATATTTACAGTTTGATGTGATTTTTATTTACTTTGTTATTTAAAATAATTCATCTTTACAAAAAACATTAGAATTTCTTATATAAATCTATTTGTATTAGATATATAAGCGCAATCATGACTCATAACTTAGACAGTTTATTCACTTATGCTACAGATTTTAATTGATTTTGAGCTTTTCTAACATTTGTGTTCTGTTTAATTGGATTTTAATCACCGTCTAATACATGAGCAACACCTTTGTTTTGTCACCTGGACTAAACTATTATTCTTGACACATTATCACTTTCTCCCACCTTTCTATCTATTATTAAATCTTACCTTGATTTTCCTCCTCTGCTTTACTGGATATGTTTGTTTGTTTTTCTTTATACACAACCCTGTGTATAGTCACCATCAGTTGTTATCTGCACTATTACCATGTTTTGGGGGAGGTTTTGCTTCCCTCTCTCTTCTGCATTCATTACTGAGGGGCTCTTTTAAATTTAAACTCACATAAAATATTTCCAGTGCTTTACTTAATGATTTTCCCTTATATATGAATAAAGTTTGTACCTGCCTGTTCATTCCCTGACTAGTGTCCAAGTTCATTATGTACAGTTCACCTTTATTCTGTTTGTTCTGATGCTCTCATTTGACGAGAAAATTCCTATTCACATGCTTTTCATTATAAGATTTCAGTCTAAATGTCGTATCTTCAAGGAAGCCTTCCATAATGCTTCTTTCTAAATTATACTCTCCTTATTATCATGAAAATTACTAATTTTTTAATTAATAGTAAATTTCAAAATTTATAACTTTATTTTCTGTTTGAAAAATAGAATGTAACAAAAAACTAATAAAACTAGTTTTATTTTTAATTTCTTTGTTTATCTATGTTGAGTCCAGAATTTTGTACAAAACCTGGCACATAGATTTTTAATAAATATTTGTTGCATTGTGAAATGAATAAAGGAACTCATAGATATATTTCAAATAAGTATTAGGACTTTATGTTTAATTAGTGCAAAATTATCCACATTTAAAATGAATGCATTCTTAAAAATTAATCAAAGTTCAGACTTTTAGGCCTCTAAAATTTAGTACTTCTTAACTTGTCCAGAAGACACTTTCCAACAAAGATTTGAGAGGCCAAACAATCTGAATGAAAATATACCATGAGAAGTCAGCCTGTTACTGTATATTCTGAGAGAGGTACAGCTGAGTAATTAGCACTCATTTGAAATACATTGTATATAGTGTCTAAAATAACTGACACCATACCATCTAAGACAGATTAAGCCAAAGATTAACAGTTAAATAGTTATTACACTACTAGAGAGGAAAGACATATTTTAATTTTGTTTTACATGAAAAATGTAACTCATATTGTGAAACAGTATGAAAATTTTAACATCTAAGAATCTCTTAAGGTCTTAATAGTTATGATGTTTACACTGAACTTTCTGTTTGAAAAACTTGGAGGAAGTGGTGGTGATACCAATATAGTAATCACAAACACTTTAAACTGTATTAATGTAAGACTAATATTAGATTTTGTGTTGCTTCCAGTGATCATTCTCTTTCTCTGATTCATCTGGAAACACTGATTTTTCAAAGAAAATGTATTAATCAATGTAATTAAATTCTTTGCTTTTTAGTCATGACGAAAGCATGGCTAAATTGTCATAGAGAAAGTTGTTTGTGGTTCAAATTCAATAATAATTTGAAAAGAATATTTTGCTTATTGGTATATTTTTATTGTATGTTTTTACAATCACATAAGATGTGCATTTATATTTAAAATCTTTTCCTCATTATTGAGTTTCTAAATATTATTGGTTTCCTGTATTGTATGATTTAAATTTGATACTGCCCTCCAAGAAACAAAAATATACCATATCTTTCTTTGCTTTGTATCCTTTATCAGAGAAATAAAATATTTCTTAGGAATATTTTACATTTTTTCAGCTTTTAAAATCAGTCCTTCCTCTCAATTTTCTCTTGTACTAAATTCTGTTACAATGTCAAATCATAGTATGCTGATTAAAAGAAAAACAGCTGGATATTGAAACATTTCCAATGAAGGAAATTGTTAAGAAAAAATTAACATTCCAATAAAACAGTAGGGACTACTTAGAAGCCTAGTGCTTGCTCATTAAGTGTCACAAAGCAAAATAAGAACACCACATTTTCATAGATAGATAGCTAGGACAATAAATGTTATGTTCAAATTTTCTTTACCATATTATTATTTCATGTGTGAAAATTATATGCAGTTGTTACTGAACTACATGCATGGAAATATATATACAATGAATAAGGAACCGTCCTGATCCTTAAATATTTTAATGTTTTATGACATAATTTTAATTGTCAGTGAAATAATCATAGAATACCATAAATCATTATTAAATGGTTGTACAAAATGGGAAAGACAGAAGCTATTGGACGGTTCATCACCAAGTGAGTGGGGAAGGATGAGTTGCTAGGGTTTGAATAGTTGGTTGAATGGTTGTTGCTGATTAGAACTTCATAACCCTATCAGGTTGTTTAGAATTCAGACAGGCGATGAAGAGCACCTGATACTATTGCAATGGGAGACATAAAGTTCTGAGGCAGTAGCGATACGAATTTGAATGCCATTTGTGTGAGAGAGTGCTGGGTAGTAAAAGATTTGCTTTCCTTTTACTAAGTCAAATATATACTGGCGTATTCAGCAAATCCCACACTTAGGAACAATTGAATTGGAAACTTTCAGATACCAGCTGACCTCACCTTAAGAGCATTCATAGATGCCAACAGATTTCGGAATTAGCTCACTGTAACTCTAACTCTGTACCACTATTTTAAGGTATCTGTGAGAGTAAAAATAATTTATTTACTGCTTGTGCGTGTGTTTGGTTCTCATTAAGCTTTATATTGTATGTTTGTGTGAAAGTTGCATAAAACTGACTTTGTTGGATTTAAGAATGAATCTGACTTACAAAAGTTCTCCTGGAATGCAATTCGTTATAAGTTGAGTTATTTTCTTCTAACTCTTATCTTTACACATTTTTCTGTACTTTTAAAGTGCTTTACTCTTGTCTAATAGCACTTCTATTGAAGATTTTTTTTTCCTTTTAAGTTTTTAAAGAATACATGCTATTTCACGGAAGTTGTTTTGTTTGTATCTTCTACATTATCTATTTTTGGAGTACAGCATTTGGCACAGTATCATTTAGTTCACCAATTAATATTTCAAGGACTATCCTGCATGACAAAGTAAAGATGAACATTGCAGAACATATGAAATTTCTTAGAGAAATATTTAAGATCAGGTCCCAAAAATGACAAATTGAAGTTTATGAGATGTGTGTCAATGGAAGAGAAGTTTGAGGAAACCCTTATCAGAAATAATCAGAGCAAAAGCTGAACATAAGAGAATAAGGTCTCAGTTTCCTATCTCAGGGCTTGAATTATTAAACATCTAAGAAAGGAACATAAATTTGCAGAGAAAAGAAGCAAACCCTCCACATTATTTCACAGTATTTGTAAAGAAATGTTTAAAGTTTTCTTCCTGTGGTTTTGTTTCTTGCCTTTTTTTAATCTGGAAGAGGAAACACTAGATCAATGATCCATCTCTAATGACAATTTTATGGCTCATAAGAAATTAATGATGATTTTATGGTACTGGTATCTACAACTCTTTCTGAATTACCTTTGATAATTTTCCAACCACCTACTCTACTGAGCTGCTCATCCCCTTGAATTAGTCCAGGATGTGCCGAATAGAAGAGGGGCAACAAGAAACCTGGCATCATTTTGAACTTTAAAGAATCACTGTTTCACATTAAGGCCAGGAAGAATAAATCGTGAAGGGAATAAATTTGCAGTGTAAAATTGATTTAAGCAGCAGAAGGGGTCTCATGCTCAGTGTGACTGCTGGCCATGAGGTACCAAATAAGGCTCTCTCAGCACCAAATCAATTTATCCGTAAGAACACAGCACAGGTAAATTATAACTTTATAACAATGAAAATAAAAGTCTTGTGATCTCTCTGTGTAACTTCCTATGACTTGTAAATTATATGAACTCAGAAAGTGTTGCCCCTTGCTACATATTTCTGAGTTACTTTTTAAAAATTTTATTAGACATTTTGGTGTAATATTTGATGTATTAAAATAGAATTATTGAAAGACTGTCAACTACCAGAATATACTTCATTTGATAAGAGTTTGAATTCTCAATTCAAAAGAGATTAATAACTAGCATTTGTTATATTCTCTGACATTACTTAAACACATAAAAGATAATTTCTTTCCCTTATGCTTTGTTATCTATACTTTTTAACAGCATTGACAAAGACATTCAACTCTGTATGCAAGTTTTTCTCATGTAAATTAAATTCTTCCTATGGTAAGTTTTATCCATGGCTTTTACTACACTTACGAGTGTGTATTGCCCTCTCAAATAATATTTCAGTCCTAAAGATCAGTATCTACCCATGTTTCATTTTAGATATCTGTAAGAGTAAGTAGAAAATTTGTTATTGTATTATACAGCTGAGGCAGAAAGTTTAAAATGTTTAGCATAACATACTTCAATTAATATAATAACCATTTTGTTTGCTGAACATTTTCAGAAAAACTGGTTTTTCACACTTATGATACATTTTCCACTCCAGAATAGTCATTTACAGTATTTTTCAGGAAGTATGGGTTTTAATCAGATCTAATAGCACAGCATTATCTTGTAAATGCAAACTTTTATTAGTGAAAGTGTTGGGAGTATCATTATAGCATATCAGCCATTTAGAGAAACTCACAGTTGACCTTTGATCTGCCAAACCTCACCAGTGGTACCATAGAGAATATGTATTCATTTCTAATTCATAGAACTGTGCCTCCAAGTGAGCATTGGTTGCAACCGTATTTGCAAATTGCATGTAGTTATAGTTTAGACTGGCCACAAATATACCTTTTTGGCTTTTTCCTTCAGTAGAGCTAACTACAATCCTTTCAATACATCAGATTCTATTATACTTGTGAAAGTCAATCTAAATTAATGCCAGGTTGCTGAGAAATGATATTATCTAATTTTCTCTTTCAGATAAACAATTTTGTCTAAAAATCATTTCTATTTATTTCAGCAAACTAACCCCATTTTCCCAGTCTCCAAATCCCCTCCCCACCTTGTTCTTTAGGTCCAGTGTTGATTGACAGTTAGCATTGCCAAGTACATATGGAACAAGTGTAATTATACTGTATGTGCATAAAAGTAGTGTTTATCATGGAAAATTGTTCAAGTTAATATTTAACTTATAGATTAAATTCGACCTGAATGTTCCCTCAGGAATGTTCATTCCCTATTGTTATCTGTGAATTTCTAGGAAGTAATCCACAGTGACATGAGATCACCATGTGCTCCAATATTTACTTCTTGACCATGATTTTAATTTCATAACCTTTATTTACATTCCTTCCTAGTCTCAGATTTATCTTGTGTTTTAAAAGAGAAAAGGATACTCCTGCATTCTGGGGCATCAGACACAATGCCTTAAGTGATGTCATTCTGAAAAATGTCCTTATGTTTGTCATCTATAGCTAACAGCCAGAGAACATTAGATCAAAGTTTTTTCCCTAAGGCTTCAGGTATAAAGACAGCAAAAAAGATCCAGTGGATACGTGCTAATCTGAAAATCTGGCAGTTTTCATAATTAAAAATTTCAATTTTTTTGTCTATCTGAATCAGAAAAACCTCTTTTTATGAAGTCAGAGGAACATGTAGCCTTGCATATCATGGAAAATAATATTGCTTTACTTTTTGTCGCTTGTTAGTTATTTGTGGTGTTTATCAAAGTGTTTCTGTCTCTACTTAAATTTTGTTATCGAAATCAAGTGTGAAACATTTGGGTCAATATTTTGGAGATCAATAGATGTCAGTAATGTTTCATTATAAGTGCTATTCAATTCACCTTCATTATGATTTCCTTGCAACTCTTATCTAAAATCATTTCATTCTCTTCAGTTTTTTCTGCCCTCCCACAATTCAAAACAAAACAAATCACATTATGTATACTAAATATCAAAACATATAATTTCTTTAATTTTTACTCTGATGTAGTGAATGTCCAAGTCTTTTTATTACAGTGTATTAACACCTTTATCTGTTTGCCACTTCTTGTCTCTGCAACACTTAGGTGTTCTAATATTTTCCCAGCCTCCCTAAAAATGATTTAGTACAGTTTTGTGTTGATTAAGGGCAGGGGAACACTCTGAGAAATGCATATTTCACCAGCTTTGTCATTGTGCGAACATCGTGACTATGAAAATCTAAATGGTAAAGGTCAATGAAATGGAGATATGATGAACAAGATGTATGAGACTGCTACTGGCATAGCATAGCATACTGTTCTACTAAACTTGAAGTAGAAAGTGCACATTCTAAAGTAATAATAAAAATATAATTCACACAATACACACATAACCCAGTAATAACGTTGTTTATTAACCTTATCAACTACTATGCACTAAACATGAGTGACTATGTAACATACATTTACAAAGTTAGCAGTGCAGGTGTTTATTTCCACCAATGTCACCACCAACACAGTGTGTTGCATTGCAATTTACAATGCTACATCACAAGGCAATAGACATGTTTTAGTTCCAATGTAATCTTATGAAACCATGATTGTCTATTATGTTCATTATCCACAAAACATTGTGTAAGACATGCCTCTGCTTCATTCCCTGTAGTTCATGGTCTTCACACATACCCTTCCATTCACATACCCTGAGTTGCTCTTAATCTTTTTTCTATTCTTATTCTCATTTTTCATATCATATTTTAAATGTAACCTATGCCAAAAATATCTTTCATATCTACCCTTTTAATCACAAAATAATCCTTATATTCATCTTAATCGTATGTCATATTTGTCAATATGAATTTCTTTTATTGTGAAAAATGTCTCTTATTGAGAAGATTCTCAAAAAAATCCCCACAGTGCACAATTTACCAATTTTCGCTTACACTTAGCTGCCATTACATTACCTGCAACCATGGTGGCTACTGACCAGTTATTTTGAGATGAATGTTTTCCTTTCAGTGGTTCTTTCACTAGAATCAAGTTTAGAATTAAAATATATTTTTATTATTACTACCAAATGATCTTGGGTACTTCTTCTAAAATTTTCTTCTCCCGAAAAGCATACACTATTTCTTAAACTTATAAACTCAGATGTACATGTTTTAGTATGGCACCAATCCAGAATTCATTTGGCAAAAATTATGTATTTTAAAATATGCCTATTTCTAAGTTAGATAGTTATTTATTTTGAAAGTGAAACAATTAGCAGACAAAATATTTACTTGTGACTTTATTTATACTTTTATGACTCTTGGAGTTCACTGTGATTTTTATTTTAAAGCAACTCATTCTGCCACCTTCATAATAAGTTCTTTGCCTATTGTAATGAATACATTAATCAAAGATAGTTTCATGTTTTGGTGATCATATGGCACCACATACCAATATCTTCATGCATAATAGGTCTATCAAATTTATCATACAAAAACTAAGAAGAACCAATCATAAAACCTTCCTTAAAATAGAATTCTTGCAGTTGAAGTGACTTTTTAAAATGAACTTTTTTAAAGTAAATTTTTGAGTAATATATCAGGAATGTTCAGTAGAAAATTTAGCACCAGTCCCCATTGAACACTGTGTCATCAGTGATACTTCCTGTTTCCTGCTGTTATTTTATTCTGTGTGGAACGGAATCCTAACTAGCTCAAGAAGAAACACTGAACTGTCTAGTTCTGAGTCTCACCCCCATCACCAGTGCTAAGTGTCAGCCTCATCCAAACATGGGTTGTAAGAGGGATAATGTTCTCCAGTGGCAAATGGGGTTTACTGGAAGAAAGACCCAGGCTACTGCGGCAGTGAGAACACCAAATTGCCCACACAAAATTTATTCTCAATTAAGCCACAATTTATTTCTAGTGAAAATGTATTCATCCATGTAAAATGCTATGTCAATTGCTTTTATTTTATCCTTTATATTCTCATGATTATTTCTATATGAAGTCTGGCTTTTATTCTTCCCAATTTTCCTCTTTGAAACTCTTGATTGAATGTTTTTTTTCAGCTTCATACAGTTTTTTTTAACACTATTTATTCTTTCACATAAAACTTGATTTCTCATTTTTAAGAAATACCAACTGAACAGAAGTAAATTGTAGCCAGATATAAGAAGGGAAAAGAAGGTGTACAAGAAACTTTATTTTGCGATGGTGAAGAAAAAGTGGGGACAGCTGGAAATGTGCACATGTTTGATTATTGGTAAGGGATTTTGATAGGTAAGATTAAATCACATGAAAAGAACTGCCACACTTCATGGACTACAAAAGCTTAGGCAAACCATTCAGTGTTTCATTTATATATCTTACTGCTTAGATGCAATTTTTTAACATGAGTTACTTTTACTTTCAAATGAGACTTGCAAACACTGCACTGACTGCTCCATGTTAAGCAATCCTTTCTCTGTCTCCTTTTAATTTTCTCCTCTAAATTAGAAATGAGGTTCATATGCATATATGTGATTGGTTTAGGTCACATTTCTACAGTTGTCATTGAATTAAATTCTCACCACAATTTAGCACAAAATTGGCATTTAAAGTTCCATCCTGTAGAATAACCTAGATTAGGAAGGGAACATGTATTCCATAGTATCACTGTAATTGAAAAACATGCCTTGTATAATCAGTTTCTTGCACAGTAGATATTAATATTGCTTAAATATCAGAGTTAGTGTCTCTTTCTCCAATCCTCCCCTGTCAGTTATTTCTTCAAATTATTTTGTTGGTACATGGGCAAAACTATGTTGGTTCTTTATTACTTAGTACTAAAAGACTAAATAAATAGTATAAAGGTATTTAAATAACCTAAAGATAGAATTCATCTTTGTTGTTTTGTTTGTTTGTATCTGTTTTGTTAAACTTTTTTCCTGGCAAGAGATGCACCGGAGCTAGCTATGTTCCCCGAACGTGTTCACTTGTCCGAGGCTGGTGGCTCTGTAATGTTGGAGGTGTTTCTAATGCCTGCAGTTTGAAGCACTGTTGGTATTCACAGTACATCCCAGATGGGTGCCTTCCTCAATTTAATTATCATCCAGCATCCTCCCTTCCAACCTCATTTATGAAAATGTTAAATAACGCCAGCCATAATACCCACATCCCTGAAGCACACTCCTCAACGTCTCTTCTTAACTTGATGAGTTGCCATTTATCATTAAATTCCTGTAGCCAATTTAATCCCAGGAAGAATGTTAATATTGAATTCCACTTGAGCTAAGTTTTAATTAAGATTTCTTGAGACATTTTGTTTAAGCGATTTACTATAATCAAAACTGATATGTCCTCTGGTACCCCATCTTTTGATTTTCTAACTTCATGCATGCACAAAGGGATTTTTCTGACTTGAAAAGTTCTCCATAAATATTTTTATTCACTTCAATTGTTTCTTCAAGTAGTTTCCTTCTCTTTTGCCTTCAGGTCTGTGTATGTCATACCCACATATGTTCCAGAATCATTTCATGAATTGTATTTCCTTCTGTCAGTGACATCTATCTACCTTAAAATAACCAGTGTCAGAACTTAGCAACATTAATGCCTATCTCTAATTTCCTTTGCTTTTTCAATTATTTTTATTGCTGCTATTTCTGTCACATCATTGTTCTAAATGCACGACATCATAGAAATAGAAATAGAAATAGAACACACAACATATATTTTCTTAAGCATGATGTAGTAAATGAAGAATTTTGTATTTCTTGAAGATATTAAACCCAAACTTTTAAGTGGGCCATTAACTAATATGGCACCCTTGAGAGGGAATTGAGCTGTCAAGGTAAATGTGTACATTCATATTTTATTAAACTTTTTGAGTCACAATGTTCACCAGTTTCTCAAAAGCATCTGTGCAGTATAGCAAACCACTACTTCATAGAACTTAGAAAAGAAAGATTTGAAATACATGAGAAAATGTAATTAAGTAAAACATTTATGCATATTAATTTATTAATATTGCAAGTTTTCTTTACTCATAAGAAAATTCTTGACTTTCACTCTGTAAAGTGAGGCCCCCTTTTCTACATCCGCATATCATTTTTGGATATACTAAAAACAGGAAATTCTGTGCACGCGTGTAGCCACATGACATGACTTCCCACTGGAAGTATCTTTATTCTTTCACTTGCCTCAGTAAATTTATATGTATCAGGAAGTCAAGGAGCATTATAAACATAATTACTGATTAGTATTATAAATTAATATAATTATAAATTAATAGTTATTTAATAGTTATTTACTCAAACATACTGACGCAAATATGTTCTTTATTGCATACCAATTTCCTCTACATGATTATGTGTGCGTATTAGCGCTAAAGATGCTCAAAGTCATATGGAGAGCTACGAATACAGTATATTTTCTTTTCTCAGAAAGTTGTTTCTTGGGCTAGCTTAGGTGTGCTACTGTATAATTATATTGTATAATTAGAGATGTGTTTGGTTCTTTGTAGAACGCTAGAGCTTGTTTGTCCTTTATAACCATAGTGAACAAGATTATAAGGCAGGAAAACATTTGGATGGAAAATAGCAGAGCAAAAATACAGCTGTAGTAATAAAGTCAGACCAACCTTCCTTATTACATTTTTTTCTCCTGTCAGACTACTAATTTGTGTGTATGTGTCAAGAACAGGAGGTGAGGTAGAAAATAATATAAAATTTCCTATGGGAATATTTGATATCATGCCAGGATTTTCTTCTTTTTTGTGGAGTTAAAATAAAGCAATTCTACAAAATCCAACACTGCTTTTCCTTATCTGTCTCAGAAGAGAATAACAACACAAAATCTTTCTTAAAGTGATTGCTTCAGTGTGATAACAGAACACAGTAACCTCAATTCGAGAAAATAAAGGTGTATGTGCCAAGAACACTTGCCTGTATTTTGTCTTTGAAAGCATCCTACTGGGTTTTTTGGAGGGGAGTTGGGGTTGGGGTGAAGAGGCGGAGGGGAGGGTAACACAGCAGTGAAGAGAGGAGTCCCAAGAGGATTTATGTTGTGATTTTCAACTCCAGCTCACCGCAGTGGACGCAGACGAAGGGTCAAATGGGGAGATCACGTATGAAATCCTGGTCGGGGCTCAGGGAGACTTCGTCATCAATAAAACAACAGGGCTCATCACCATCGCCCCGGGAGTGGAATTGATAGTAGGGCGGACTTATGCTCTCACTGTCCAAGCAGCGGATAACGCTCCTCCCGCGGAGAGAAGGTAATTTATATTACAGCCAGTGCAGGCTTTTCATTGCTCCAGTTTAACCTCCTAATTGAATTTTAAAAAAACACAGCAAGCATTCTTTTATCCCATAAACATCTAAATTAGATCAGAAAATCAGAGACCGGATTCTCAGGAACCGCACACAGTTATTTGGTTACATTTTGGGCAGGGAAAAATAAAGACAAGATTAAACTACCAAATAATTAGCAATGATTTTCCAGAAACAGAAGAACACCGGTCTCTCTGTTCTGGTGGAAGAAATAGAAAACACCAGATGCATATTTTCAGTTCATTACTGAAAAGCTTTGTGGCTAAGAGTTAGAGAAAAATTCTTCCAAAAATTACGGATATTATCAGTAGAATATAATGTCTCAAAGTTTTGAAGCCACCTATCAGTATATGGGTATTTATTAAAATATAAATGTATAGATACATAATTATTATACATATGCATAATACTTATGTACATACAAGCAGTGATCAAAAAGAACTCCTTTGAATTTTGAAAATTATTACAGTAAAAGGCACATTGCTGTTAGTCCCCTTGAATGTCTTTATAAGGTGGGATCAAAATTCAGTGAATGCTGCTGCTTCTGTCATGTAAACCGAAAGGCTCATAAAAGCATCGCGGTATGTCTCCATCCACCTTACTCATGGGATCTGGCATACAACTCCGGGCTTTTCCTCAATCCAGAATGAATGGAAGGTAAAAGATTTTGAAAGGATTCAGGGCACTGAGGCAACTGAAAAATAAAAATAAAGGCACTCATGAATGAAGACTTAGAACTGCTTCAAAACCTGACACCAATGATGAGATAAATGTGTTGGAAGCAAGGGGGCATATTTTTGAGGGATTAATGTTAATCTTTCTTTTATAATAGTCATTTGTTAAAAATTTAAAGATACTCAAGTTTTTGATAATGCTCTTGTAGAGACAGAAAGAAAAGTTACAAATTTTTACTAGTGCAATTACTAACACAATTGTATCTTTTTATTCCTCCAGGACATATCTGTTTTATTAATTTGTTGCATATTTGCAGATTTTCAGTACACATGTCTGAAACTATGAGTGAATACACTACTCTTGTTCTTTTTTTGGTAAAAATATGAGATAACTTCCTCATATTCTTTTTCTCAGCTAGATATTTCTTCATTTACATGTAATTCTGCATAAGAATTCCACTTTTCACTTTTTCTATGTTATTTTTTAGATCATCTTTTTAAAACTAGCCAGTCTTTTAGCTAGATTTCAAGTCTTTTAAAATCATAGCATTATCTGAAAAATGTTTTTTGTTCTACTTTAATATTCCTTACCAAATAAAAAAGAATAAATCTATGTGAGTTTCATTTATAAAACTGTAGATTAATTTGTATCATATGGACAAAAATATAATTTTATATTACAAAATTTATACTACAAAATATTTATATTAAAAATTTATATTATAAAATATTTAGTTTGATCAACACATTTAGGGCTGAATATAAAATGTAAATGTGAAATGCTCACATAAAATTTTACTTAGCTAGTGATTGCATTTAAGTGATGCTGCTGAATTACAACTTTTTATTATAACATTATTATTTTATTAATATATTGGCTTTTAATTTTACAAAAGCTGTCACACTATGCTGCCATCAAGGATAAAAAGGACAAGGATATAGTACAATAGTGTAGCCACCTACCTGACAAGTGTAAGGTCCTGAGTTTGATTCCTGGTACAAAAAAAACCAAAAAAAAAAAAAAACCAGGAGATGTCACTTTTAAATGACAATAATCCTGAAGAGGCATGGTCTTTATTTAAACACATGTTAAGGAAGTGGCAGAATGTAGATGTGTAAAAGTTTGAAATATGACCTCGCTAGGATAACTCTAACACCCGCCCCCAGCAGAGACAAAACCCAATTAATAATTTAAGCCTTTGAATCATTGTGGAAAGAAGCAGACAAATCAAAATTGTAATGGCAGAGGAGGGAGACAGTCACGTTGGACCAATGCCGTTTCCTATCTTCTGCCCCAAATCATACAATGACAGACAGGAAATGGCTAATCCTGGATCACCTGGGCAAAATCCTGGCATCTACATCACTTACATTATAGGTTACTAACAGGGCTACAAAATTTATTGCACGTAGAGACTAATAAGAACAATAATATAGAATTTATGCTTCGAGAAGGTGTTGCTAGGAAGAGGGAACACGTTTTTAAAATAACCGAAATTACAAAAAGAAGCCAGGATAGTCAACAGTACCATCAGGAAAAATGTGCATCTTGAGGCTCCAATGGGTTCCAGACATCGCCTGGGAGGGTGTTACATGTCCTTCAGGAAGATGCTTCCTTTGTTTTGACCCATAGTAAGTGAGACTGCAATGCACATAATAATTTTTGAAACTTTCCCTTATTTTGCTTTCAAATGAATATAATACTGGTACCTCTAAAGTTTATTAGAAAAGTATTAATATTTATTTTAAGCCATTGTAAATGTTTTGCTCTTAAGGGCTAAATTTAATGATTATGCAATTATGTCACATATATTTATAAGTATATATATATATGAAATAAGTAAAATTTGATTATAATTGAGTTTTAAATAGCAAAGTGTGAAATCAAAGACACAATGGATACAAATATTTTAACTGATTACAAAAATCTGAAAGATTTTAATTTAAAGTAAGTTTTTTTTGGATAAATATTGTAATTAATGCAAGCTTGATTCTGTGAAATCACTGCAGTTTTCCTAACTCTACTGAGGATATGTTCAAAAACAATTTGCATTCATGTATATTATAATACAAGTTAGAAGATCAAGTTTTAATATTATGATCTGTATTTCACTTAAAAGGCTTTCAAAAACTAAAATTTTTAGTATGTAGTAGAAAAAACATTTTGTGGTCATATATTTTAATTGGAATAAGAGTTTTAGATTATTTTAAGAAAATGTCAACCCCAAATAGAATTTATAACAAACATCAAATTTAAAATTATAGACTAAAGTCATAATCTTTTAGATAATTTTAAAGTATACATTTGAGACAACAATGGTATGTTTATATAAAATGTGTGTGTATTTTAAGATAAAGGACTATCTTTGTAAATTTATGTCTCCTTTACATGTTACCCAACCTTTCTTCTTTAGAAAACCTTGAATATCTTGCTTCTTCCTTTTTCATTGTTCAAAACAATTTTCAGAGTCCAGAGACACTGAAAAAATAGATTATGTGAGTGTTAATATTTTTTAAAGTCATAATGATAAGGTGTTTTCTTACCCTTCAAGAAAGTTTCCTGTCAAGGAGGTCTTTACATCTAGTTTTTAGCTTTTTATATTGTTCACTTTAAAGATTTTAAAAAGCATTTAACTTTATAGCTATTTTAGGGTCTTACTCAATTTACATGTAGGTTAATCTGTTGATGTCAGCAATGGAATGAATAAAATGCAGTCCATAATTTGTTTTTTGTTTTATTTTTATCAATACTCCCTCTGCTGGTTTAATAGGAAGAGAGTCAAGTGATAGCTTTTATTACCAAATCTTATCACAATGCTTTTTGCTATCAAAAAATCATTTAAAAAACTCATAAGTCCAGGCAAGGTAATTAGCTTTATTGTACAACTATTCCTTTTAATTTTCACTGTTAATATAAATAGGAAAACATATAATAGAGGAAATTCCTTTTCTTTTACTAAAGTAATTTAATAAAACCTTTATATTGTAGTGGTAGCTTTTATTTTTCCATTCCTTATGCTGAATTTACTGTTTTCTCTAAAATTTGATAATTTCTTGTCCTGAGAACATTAAAAATTAATAAAGAATGCTGTCTAACTTTACAAGTGATGTAGATTTTTAAACAATTTTTTTCATTTCTCTTTCTCTGCAGACACTCCATCTGCACAGTGTATGTTGAGGTGCTCCCTCCTAATAATCAAAGCCCTCCCCGCTTCCCACAGCTGATGTACAGTCTCGAAATTAGTGAAGCCATGAGGATTGGTGCTGTTTTATTAAATCTACAGGTATTTCCACAGTCTCTCTCTCTCTCTCTCTCTCTCTCTCTGTGTGTGTGTGTGTGTGTGTAGACGGACAGATAGATAGACAGGCAGACAGACAGAGAGACTGAGTTTTTATTTATTCATGAAGAGGAAACCTTGCATGCTTGCCTATGTTCCAATCAATGAAAATTCCATCTGGCAAGCAAAGCTAGGGTCATAGGGATGGAGGGTTTCCATGGTTAATCTATTCTATTGTCACAACTGAAGAAGTAACAGATTAGCTACAGTCATTACAGTAGAGAATAAAGGAAGTGTAAAAATGCACTTGAATATTTTTGTACTTTGCAAACAAAGAGTCTGCAACTGACTGTTATATTTTGTCTTGGATGCCTTTGTCCAGCTGGATTTTTAAAAAAATTTTGCAACAGTATTATATAGGGACATAACCTGAGACTCAAAGGCGGATGGTAGTCATTCTATTTCTGAGATACACTTATTTTATTCTATACCAACGGGCAAGTTTTATAAGTGCTGTGCATTTGTTTATTCATTTAGATGAAGCTGGTAGGTTCAAACAATATTTTTCTTTGCATCCTACCATTCATGGATGGCACATGAATTGTTTACAAGATTACAGTTTGGCTTTTACTATTTGTGTACTGAAGAAAGCCCATTTGAACAGGTATGGCTGTATATTTGAATAAGCAGGTTTAATTTCTGCTACATAAGCTGTTAATAATTGTAACTTGCTCTAATAATCACACCAAGAAGAATATGACATATTGTTTTACCTGTGAATGCAGGGAGGGCAGGGATTGCTGATACAAACTGGGAAGGCTGGCATGGAACCTTAGGTGAGATTTTATTGTAGCAGGCCAGGTAGATTCTCAGCCTGAATTTTTTCATCAAATGAAGTGAAACCAAGTTCAGCTTCATCTTGTTCAAATCTGCTTTCTTCTCACTCAAATCCTGATTATATATTGATGAAGTTTTTTTCATAGATATTTGTAATTGAAACAGATGTAAAAATAATGAAATAAACCAGTCTCATTTTGTAGATTCGGAAGTTAAACTTTATAAAAATTAACTGATACCTAAAATCTTACTGAATTTTCTTTCATTTTGAAATGCATTACTTTCCATTAAATATCAGTAATTATTATTGCTGCCGAAACTTAGTTAGTGTTACTAGATATTTCTTTGTGCCTGTCCCCTAAGATTTGTCTTTTTCTGTAACTAGAGAGTTTGCTTTAATATTTATTATTATAATATGTGGAAGGAAAATTAAATTATATAAAGGAAAAACATTAGTGATAAGGAAATTTGGATTATTTTAATGGACCTATTAAAAGGAGGGAAAGTATTCCTTTTCTTTTCCAGTGAGAAAGCAGCTAATCAAAGTATTATAAATATGATATTGAATGGCATATGTATCTACTAAGATAATGTATTTAATGAAATGATAAATTTCTCCTTTAAATTTATGAGAATCCATTCACTGAAATAGAAAAGAGAAATAGAAATCAAAATAAATCTTAAATTTATAAAATTCCAGTCACCAAATCAAGATAGATCTAGGAACCATGTTATAGAATAATAATTCTGCCTGTGCAGTGAAGATGAAAAGGAGATGGCCTTTTCATATCTCAGCTTTCCTTCTCACAAGGGCTAAAAAAAACTATGTGCAATGACATTTCTTTTCACCCTTTTTGCTGCTGGTAGAAGCAATAGAAAGGGTGCCAATTTCAGTTAGTCTGTGAGAGAAAACTAGGGTGGCACCATCAAAGTATTCCTCACAGGCCACCCACCACCCACTTTTGTTCATGATCAGCTAGACTGAATTTAAGCTGTTGACCTAAAACTTGAAAAGCTTTCATCAAATTACTCTTCCCCGGACTTCTAATAGGAGGATGCATTAGAGTACTCCAGATGCCTGCAGTCTCTCTGACATTAAAAATGGCTTGATTTTGGCAACAGTGGTTTCATTTGCCCTGCCCCCTTTCCAGTATATTTTTGTCGTTTTGTCTGAAAGTTGTTTGGGAGATTGTGTTTTTCCTTATTATATTAATACTATTTTGTTGGCTACTGGAATGATGGCATTGACTAGAGAAAACTATTACACAAACCTCTGCTCTATTAAACCTTTCATGCTAATCATGGCTAGTGTTAGGTGTGTTTTATTTTCCTCCAGAATTGACAAGATCTTGCTCAAAAGTTTATATATATAATTCTTGGTCAGATTTTGCTCAAAACCTTAACTATATAATCTGATCTTCCAGTGAAAACTTTTACTGAGATGTGTTGTAAACCAAGGAACATCAGAGACTTGAGAGTAAGGTGTGTGTATCTCTTCCCAACTCTTGCTTTGATATTAGAATGGTGGATATATATATATATATATCACCAACATGGCACATCCAGGGAATGAGTGCTCCTCACTCCTGAGCTTTTATTCAACACTGACCAGCATATCCCAGATAAGATGCTAAGTTCTTCAAGTGTTTAAATAAGTAAAACATGCTGATGCCAACAGCTTCCTTCTTCTCTGCCTCTCTGATTTTAAAAATCTATTTCTATACAAATAAATATTAGATAATGCTGCCAAAAAGAAAGTTGCTTTTGCTTTTTCTTTTTCTCACAGAGCATTATTTCTTTCCAAACTAACCTTATATATAGTTTACGTATTTTTTGACCAGCTCCAATACCATCACCAAAACCCTCTTTTCTTTGACATGACATTTTACTACATCATCATCATTCTAAAAAATTAATAACTAAGCACTGATTAAGTTCCTTAATTTGTATCATTTATTTATTTTTCAGTACGGATTCCTAAGTTATATTATCAACATAACTATGAACACAAAATCCCAGTGATTTATGACTGAAAGATACAATTATTACACTGTATCTCCATCATAGGTCAGCTCCAGTTCTGTTTGTTAAATTTTGTTTTCTTTTCAAAATGATGAAGAACTTTCCATCTAGGGAAAGGTTCTAATAACTAACAAACAAAGCATAAATTTACATCATAGGTTTTTATAGCAGAACTGGATAAATCAGAATTTTCAGCATGTTTTCTTAATTCAGATTATTAGTTATCTGTTGTAATGCCTTCATCATCTGAGTTTATTTCTAATTGGGATTTACAAGTTGTGATGTATTGCTAAAAGTCAGCCACATTAATGTGCTAACAAACACTAATAGCACATTAACATGATGCATCATTTCATCTGGTCATTACCACGTCGCTAAATAAACAGATTTTGCCTTGTTATATCTAGAAAACGAAGAAACTGAGATAGAATCAGCAAAGTTTTTGAGCCAGAGTAGTTTTATTTCCTCCTTACTTCTAAAGTAAGATTCTTTTCACTACATCCTATTATTTTCCTTTAATCTAAAGGAAACTAATAAATTTTATGTTTTACCTGTTTGGGGGAATTGAGTATATTTTATATCACTTTAGTTCTGTTTCCAATGATAAATTTTATAATATAAATAAGTAAAATACTTGAAAGTTTGAAAATATGTCATTCATTTCTATGGCCTCAGGGAAAAGAACTTAAAAGAAATATGAATTTACTATTTATTTTCTCATTTAGAAGTTATAGTACAACACATATTATAACCTGAATAGAGTATAATCAACAAAAATATCATTAAATTCTTACTTCAGATTCTCCTGATTGTTAGAATAATACTTCTGACCAGGTAGAAGACATCTCAAATGTTCCTGAAGAACTGTGTCCTTGAGAGAAATGAAGCAGAGTTGTTCTTAGTCTATTGTTTCTTAGACAGAGACCATCCAAGGCTGTATAAAGAGACTGAGATTACAGGATGAAAATTCAAGAGACATTTGCACAAAGGAGGGATAACTGGCCCCCAGTTCTCAGGTTAAATTTCCAATTAGACTCAAATTAGTTCAACTGTAACAGGTCAAATATCGCTGGTCAAATAAGCATTGTGTTGAAATGGGGAGGTGGGAAAACAGAGTGCACTGTTTCCTGGAAGATCTTGTCTACTGTCACAGGCAAAACAGATCTCGCCTGGGTCCATAAATCTCACAGATGTGGCTTCTAAGCATAAGTAAAAACTGAAAGAAGGGAAGTACATACATCAAAACATAAGAGAAAAAGTCAACTGGGCATTTGCTAAAATATGCATCATGTTTTTGTGAAGTACCAACATTTCCTAAGATGGTAACTTTGGATTGAACTTTTAATAGTGAAATTTCTTGAGGCCCATTCTCTTTTGCATGAATTCTAGAGCCAGAAAGGTGAATGAGAATATCACATGCCCAATTCCAAATCTCTAGGAACAAAAATAGTTTTAAAATACATTGGAAATAATTCAAAAGAAAAAATAAAGTAAAATGTAAAAAGCCATATAAGTTTGTTTTACTGTACAACAGATGCAGTATTAAACTGAGAGGGCAGTAATAAAATCAGGTGCACACCAGCAATGGAGACCAACACAGTAGCCTGAGAAAGATCTGGAAAAAATTAAATCATTTCAGTTTTATTCTCCAAGAGTTGAAATTTCTTGTTCAAATTGTACACAAATACAAAGGCTCACATGTTTGTATTTACAAACTAAAAAGGGACAGATTTAGAACATTTTATGCAGGTATGTATGTGTAGTATTTTGTCAATTAAAATAATTATAGCCATACCACACTCCACTGCTAGATTCCCAATTGTGATACTGTACTGTATTACATATTCCAAACTTTATAATGAGTTTATGTGGTGATCAAAATATACAATGAATGCACTTATAACTTTCTAAAGCAGTTCTGGAAGCCCTCTTTCATGAGTATCTTTATGATGTGTTATAAAATACACAGTCGATGTCTCTGCCAAGTGTTATCCAACAGAGAGGGAGGCTGGTAAAAGTATTATGGTATGTCCTTACTCGCCTTTTTCATGGAATCTGGTATCACGTGACTTTTAGCTCTTCTCCAAAATCAAAATGACCATGAAAGGCAAACATTTGGAGTTGGTTCAGGATCTCAAAGCACCCATAAGAGTGCAACTAATAACACTCACATGAGAGGACTTCCAGAAGTGCTCTAGCAAGTGACAAGAAGGTTAAATGTGCTCCAAGAGAGCGAGTGTCTGAGGGGATTCAGGGCAACGTGTCTTTTACTGTTGTAAATTTTATTTAAATATTCTTCTTATTTTCAGTCACAACCTGTGACTGAAACAAAACAAACAAAAATTTAAAAATTTGTACTCCATAAAACCAAAATGTTTTATATCTTTTCAAACAAAATGTTAGATTAGACCTTAAAAATAATTGAACTTCTTTAAATACAGTAGTCAAAATTACAATTTTGTTTGCAAAAATTATAAAGTTACCTTTAAAATGAAAAAGTAGAAAAATATATTTATACTTCTAAAATTTGTCACTCATTTATTATAGTAAAGTGAATTAAATGAGCCATTCAACTGTGTCAAAGGCAAACCTCATATCATTTAATTATAAACAAAAGAAAAATTAATTATAAAGATCATATACTTTAAGAAGTATTTATTAAAATAAAATGAGAGAATAATGTCCATTGGACATCAGAGACAACAAAAGTTTGAAAACTTGGGAAACTGGAGGGAAATTATTTTCTTGGGATAGCGAAGAAAAGTATGAGATTGAATATAGCTGTGTAGTGCTTCAAGTGAAAAAGAAGGTGAATAATGGTAGTTATTTTTGTCTTTATTCTAAAAGAAGGAAAATTACTCTTGTTTTTCTGTTAACTCCTAGTAGAATTGGGATTTTAAAAATGAACAAAACATTACAACACAATTGGAATAATAAAAAAGAAAGGGAAATGTTAGAGAATAATTGGCAATAGATATTCCATAAAAAATGTTCACCCCTTCATGATTCTTATCTTCCACTGAGATAAAGTGATAACCTGTAATTTAGAAAACAAAATGATGTCTTGTAAGCCCAAGATACAGATGAATAAGAAATCAATATTAATAATGATGTTATTGAGCTCCAATGATATTATTAACCTCTAATTTTAACTGAGGTCTATTGTAAGATAGAGACTAACCACACACTTGAAATTTCCTCCTCTTTAATATTCCTAACAAAAGTGTAACTTTTGCAATGACTAACAAAAACTTGTAGCAGATTTTGGATATGTAGGCAAGCCATTTGTGTCTACTTACTAACTAGTATTTGAAGCTGGCTTTCCTGATGACTGTTTGCTTTGTTTGATGGGGGTGAACCATATTGTCTTTCTTTTAAGACACAAAGATATAGTATCTGAGCTGCTTTTTCTGAACTGAAGCCTCAGTATTCAGATTTAACTGCAGTGTTGGCATGGTGCAATAAATAAGTGGGTTTTGGTTTACAGTTCAGGCACTTATCTCTAAAACTTTCACTATTATGGGCTTAGACAAGTCAATAATTCTCTCAATAGTAGACTACATCTACCTAGATGGCTGATAATTACTTTTTGTCCAAGAAATTTTTTAAAAATACAGTTTTGATTTTATTGTCTTATGCTTGCTATATTTTATAACAATAAATAAAATTATTATATGGATAACATCCATTTGGCACTGAGAAAACTTAACTTTACCACTAATTTAAAATTCTGGGTTCATCTATCAGTGAACAGGTAGCTCTGACAGGTTGATCCTTTTTCATTTTCCTGGTTTCTTCTTGCTGGAAACTGCAATAGCAGGTTAAATAGCTCAGAGACAAATAATAAGAGAAATAGAAAAAAATTAAACAGAACGTGAAGTTGGATATTTCCACCTCTGGTTACTTGGTGAAAAAAAAAGAAAAGCAGTGTACTACTTGGGTATCAGTGTAAGAAAGTGTTTTGTCAGTTTGCAGTATGTCTTTTCATCTTTATCCATTCTACTCATTTTTAAAATAACTTCAAAAGCTGTAGAGTTTAACCTAGTAGCCTCAAGGAATTATTATTTTTAGTTCCTGCTGCCTTAATCTCACTACAAAATAGATCCCTTTCCAGAACTGTTTGAATTAAATGAAAGTTGTCTCATAGCATGTCTCTCTCCATTCACGGGTCCTGTCAGAGGTGCTGGTTTGTTTTTCTGACATCTTTGAAGTGTTCTAGAAATTTCATGGGCTCTTTCTCCTATTTATTCCTTCTTTTCTTTAACTAATATTTCTTATAAGTTAGAATGTTCTTTTGTTCTGAAAAGAATACAGAAATTTGATTTGTGAGTGTTTTAAGATACAGAAATCATGAATCACAGGTTTCTCACCCCTGAATTTACAATATCATTTATATTAAGGAATCAATTTGAATATAATACTTTCTTAGGAAACTCACTCCTCTGTAACCAAAGATGCTTCTCTCTGAGCATACTGGCTCTTTGATCTGTTACTATACAGGTGAACACTGCAGATTGTCCTCACGAATGCTGTTTCACACAATATAAGATGTATTCCAATTTAGGAGGTTACACTGCTATTGTTAAGTGTGAGGAATAAAAACCTTGCTAATTTGTCTACTTGCTCTGAGTTTGTGTGAAGGAAAGTTCATCTCTTCATCTCCTTGCATAAGAGTCCAGATGATTCTTATATCATTAATTATCTCATGAGAATAATGCCCTAAGTGTAAGTGAGGCTGATGAAATACATTGAACACGGGTGTTGATCATGCAATACCAAAGCATGATTTACGTCCTGTATTGAATGAACAGATGAATGGATACGAGATAAAATGTCTAATGATGTCAATCATTTGTTTCTTGCAAAAAATTAGATGACATTCATGGACAAAATATTTGTCCTTTAAAGCAGTATTCTGCTGTGTTTAAGTTTCAAAAAATTTGATCACTTTTGGATAAAATCCTTTTGACACTATGGAATGTATATTGTCTAGGAATTGCATTTCATCTATAAGCCTATAAAGCAGTCAACAATAAAGAAAACATGTTTTATGAATTTTATATTCATGTATAAGCATATGTACTTCTATGTACTTACATGTGTTTCTCCCCCTCCTGAAAGAATAATTTAGTTTTGCGTAAGTCTTCCACAGACTATAATGTGCTCAGGGCCATAATGTCAGAAAATGTAAGGAAGTTAGGACAAGAAGATGGTTGGTAATATTTGAAACAATTAACTCCTAAAGATTTTTCCTCGTTCCTTCCTTTTCTAAATAGAAAAGAAACATGATGCAAAACATAAGATTTTACCCCAGAAGATATGTAGAGTATGATTTAAATAGAGTAATGGATCTAGGATTTACTTTTGTTTCTGGTTTATACCTTAACAAGTAAATAGATGAAAATTACTTATTTTCTATTCACAGAGGACAGGTAGTTTAGAAACCTTGGGTTATAGATATCAAGCCATATCTTCAAGTTCTTTCTGCAAATAACTAAGGCTTAAATTAATAGGAAAAAATAATATTTCCTAATTTGACTGAATTTAGAGCAGAGGTCCTGTGGCTGTTTGGGCAGATATACTTAGATGAGAGTTTGCGACTCTTAGCCAAGAGGTGGGAATTCAGTAGAAGGGAACAGCTTATTTTTAGCGCCTCTCATGCTCCATATTTTCATCAAAACTTTTAATGCTAGCCCTTGTCACACCCTGCAAAATCTTGTTCATGTCCTCTGTGGTCTTTTCAAGAACATTCCTCCAGAACTATCTTCTTGTTTTCTGCATCATAAGGAATTTTTTCTTTCTATCTGATCATTTCAATAGGGTTTGAATCTGGCATGATAACTGGACATTAAAAGCATAGCAACAAAAAAAACCTCTTTTGATCCCTTCTTGATATTTACCCAATTCTCTGCTTCATTCCGCTGGAACAACTTCTCATACTTGTTCTTCAAATAGGCTGCTCATTGGTCTTCTTGGGGCTTCTTGTTCATCTTCAAGTCTTGTTCATTCTTCCTGGTTTTCTCTTTTTATTCTGTTTTAACCAGGATATCAATCACATTAATTGACCAAAATGACTCCCTTTACAACTCGAAACCATTTCATTGCCAAGCTTTTTTCTTTCACCCAGTCTCTATTGCTTAGTTCTGGATATGCTTAGGGGAATCCTCTGTAAGACTTAGACATGACAACCAAGTCTTGCTCTTGATTAGCTAAAATAAGCCATTTGGGATGATGTAACTTCAAAGTGAGGTAAAGAAAGTCATCAGGTAAACAGAGGTTTCTGAAAAAAAAAAGTGCTCAAGTGATGAAATATAATAAATATGCTCTTAAAAGTTCACAAAAGGATAACCTATCAATATTCTTAGAAATGAAAGAACCTGTTCAAGAAGTTTCATTTCTCCAGCGATTTCTTGATGCTCCAGTAAATGCATGCCTTTTCAATTTCTTGCAGTTCTTTTCTAAATTAAGTTATGTGTGTTGGGAGAAGGCATAGATTAAAATAATGCAGAATGGAATATATCAGAGCAAGGTTTATTTGGGGAGATGTTGATGGGGAGAATGGGGCTGTCCTTATGTGGAGTGTGTCTGAGTGCTGTTAAACCTGCAGCGGGCTAGCAGCTCCTCTTCATGCCTTGTAGGGATTCCTCAAAGGATAGCCAGTGACAGTGATCATCACAGGGCCTTCAGTGATACAATCAGCCCCCTGTGACATGCATGCCATCAGTTTACCACCACTGAGTCATATATGCTTTTGGGCACAGAATCATGCAGAAATTGTGAAAGTGGGCCAATAAACATGAGGTATTGAACAGTGAGAAGAATTAAGTGAATTCTTACATCTACTGAATCTATTATTGTTTGCAAAGACATCTTGAGCAATTCAGTTTTTGCTTCTTCTGCACAATGAATATAATAAAACAGAGCCCATAGCTGTACAGTTTGGATAATATGTACATTTAAAAAATCAGTGTGATTTTTATAAATATTTAGATTTAAATTTAGAAAAATCCCAGAGAGTATCCAACCTTTATAAAAGCCAATCCTGACAGTCCCTAAAAGTGTTATGAGCAACATAAAATATGTTAAATCACAAGTAAACCACATGACCTAAGTGTTTGGAGTGTTAGGAAAAGTTTTCAGTTTTACTATATTTCCTAATAAAGGAAAGTCATTTCCAAACCATGAACAAAATTTTGTTCAGGGCACTCAAGAAAACTTCAGCCTAAATATTTAATCAGCCATGGTCCTTCTTCAAGGTTTTAGGCTTTCGTGCATGAGAGTTCCTGAACTATAACTCTTGGTTTCCTATTAATTTATATTAATTAAAATGTTGTTTCCACCCAACTAAAATATTCTGCTATGTACAGATTGTTGTACATAGCATTGGAAATAACCCATTAGACATTAAATATAATTTCTGTCTCCATCTATCTAGAAAACCAAATCAGCAAAGCAAGAAAAGTCTAGAGAAAACACTGAACACATAATGTGTTTTAAAAAGAATAACAAATAGCTGATTATAATAGCTATTAGTTCAGGGAGCTTTTGCCCTAGATTTCTTCGAATAGTCTCAATTTCAAGAACTCAGTGTTTCATTTTGTTTTGTTTTTAATTGGACTAAGTGCCAGATGAATCATTTTGAAATTGATTTAAATCAGTGGCTCTCAGCCAGGTTAATTATGTCCTCCTGGAAACATCTGGCAGTAACTCCAGTTATTTTTGTTCATTGCAAAACAAATCCTACTGACAACGGGTGGGTGGAGGTCAAGGATGTTAAGAAAATGTACAAGGCAGCCCTCACAGCAAAGAATATTTAATCAATACTGTAGAAACACACTGAGAAATCTGGGGTTAGAGGGAAAAAAAAAACTAACCCAAGCAATGAGGTGGAATACAAGATCTTTAGCTTTAATGGAATTTATAGACAACTAATGTGGAAGGAATTGCATAACATATAGGTGATGAGACCATTTTTGGGAGTTCTGGGTAAAAGGAATTCAAATAGCTATTCCCTGTTTACTACTATGTTTTAAAATTTATGCCATGTGTCGTTTAAACTTATGTTTTTTTTTCCAATTTTCTAGATAATACTCATCTATTACGTATACTTATTTAAATGTATGTTTGTAGAAACAAACCTACTATAGTTTATTTCTTTTTGGAGACAGGTCTCCTATGAGGAATTCATGACTATAGGTGAAAATGAGACATTTCCTTTATTTTGTGCAAGACCATTGCATGATTCAAGAAAAACTTGTAGTATTTAAATCTTGTTGACACAGAATATTTTTGTTGTTTCTTATTTGTTACCTTTTAAATGAACAGAATTTAAGCCATTCTATTCTTTTTAAGGCATTAATTTGAATTCTTGATAGGAAATTATATTATAACTACAAGTATTTTCACAGCAGTCATTAGAATTACCTTTAGTAACTTGGCAATGAATCATTCTGACTGTGCTGTATTTAAATACAGTTTATGCATATCTTGAAACTATTACTTCACATACTGGCAGCTTTTGTTGATTAAAGTTTAAGTATGTGAATGCTATTATTACTTTGAAATTTTGACAAATAGAAAGAAAAAACTGTGTTACTGTTACACTAAATAACAGCGACCATGTGTCAGGTTTTTAACAACAGGAGACCCAATTGATCTCGAGAAGCAGCATCTCTGTATTTCTATTCTCTATGTTTCTATATTTCTATTCTCTATGTTTCTATATTTCTATTCTCTATGTTTTTCTATATATTTCTATTCTATGTTTCTATATTTAATTACTGGAATTAGTTGATTTGAAACAGAGAAAATTACTATAAATACAAAAAGTAAACAAAATATTTTTAATGAAAGAGTTAAGAAACTGATCAAATGTCTCTTTGCCTATCATTTTAAAAACTATACACTGACAAAATCCTATGATTGTTTTAAGAGAAAATAAAGGCAGGATGTCCTTTTCATCTGTTTTCTCTCATCACACAAACTTCACTCCCACAAAAGAGAAAAATCATTTTAAAACAGCTATTAAACTGTAGTCTGGGCAACTGACAAGATTGAATGGCTATTTATGAAAATAAAAAGATATCCACGGAAGGAGTAACAGTATTTCACATACTCAATTTGAAAGGCTTTTTCGATATTTGTAGTAGAATGAATGCACATGTTCCATTGAGATGCACAGGTTGAAGATTAAATCTTCTGTGTGATATTCATAGTTGAAACTTTAGAAGACACTTAGGTCATACAGATGACCTCTCTTCTTAAATAGCACTGGCTCCCTGATAGGGGATGAAGAGACCACACATATCTGCTTTCATCCATGTGTATATACAACATATAGAGATACTAATTTTTATCTGTGCCTTAATTTTTGACATTTTAGCCTCCAGAACTGTGAAAAAATAGTGCTGTACTGTGTATCACCCTGACATTAGTAAGATAACACCCAAATGAAGCAATTGAGTAGGCAGTTGGGTGTAAGTTTGGTGGGCATATATGGGCTATAAATACAAATTTGAAGTCTTGAGCATTTAACACTTCAAGATTAGATCAGATTGACAGTTACAGGCAATGAAATTGGCAATGAAAAGAATGGGAGGGATG
The DNA here is from genome assembly GCA_004027455.1 of Hydrochoerus hydrochaeris. Lineage (NCBI taxonomy): Eukaryota > Metazoa > Chordata > Mammalia > Rodentia > Hydrochaeridae > Hydrochoerus > Hydrochoerus hydrochaeris. The sequence continues at coordinate 299,866 of PVLA01000331.1, read as the reverse complement.
GAAAATAGTGAAGAATAAAAACATTAACAAGGAATAATAGTAAATGATACAGTATTGTGGTTATGGAATATGAGTTAAGGCTAAGGAATCTTAAGAATAATGATCTGGAAATAACAATGAGGAACAGGAAGGCTACTTTGAAGCTGTAACAAAATTATGCTTGTGGAGAACTTGGTTTTGTTTGCTTATGATAGAAAATTAGTTCCATGAAGTGTAAAGTTTGAATTATCCCTCTGTCTTAGTTTCTTTTCTCTGGTTGCTGACACAAGATACCCAGCACCCCAAGTAAAGGGAGATAAGGTTTATTTAGCTCACAGTTTGTAGAGGTTTCACATAATCAGCTGGCTCCAAGGCAGGGTGATGTGAAAGAGGGGCCATTGTTCATGGCTGCAGAAAACAGAAAAAGCAATCAAGGGAAGAGGGGGAGAGAAGCTTCTTTCTGCCCCTTATGTTGCATGCGAGGTAACTGCCCTAAGGCAGTGTGGCACTCATAACCATAATGCTAGCATTGGACCATGAATCAGTCACAACCTCTAGATTCAGCCACTTCTGAAAAGCCTGCTGTCCCATAACACTTTGGGGAAATATCTAAGACACAAACTATGAAAACTTCTGTATTTAGTAGTTTTCACACTTTGACAGATCCTTAACTTCTTAATCTTTTTATCAACCATAAACTAGGAACTGCAGTTATAAGCAGACAAAATTGTTTTTAGTATTATATCAGATAGAATACATTTAATGTCTAATGTATTTCAAAGAACAAAAACTGTAAGTATCATAGCTTAAATGGGTTATTTTTAATATTTCTGTTAGTTTTAAATATATATTTTTGTTGTTCTTTTTTTTTTTTTAATTGGTACTGGGGATCGAACTTACGACCACACGCTTGTAAGGCAGGTGCTTATGCCGCTGAGCTAAATCCCCAGCCCCTTTTGTTGTTCTTTCAATCTTTTACAAAATGAGAATTTTCCATTTCATAGTGAATTTAATTTATTTGTGGCCCCACATTAGCAATTTTGTACAACTAGAGCTTTTGAAACTAGATTTATCACAGCCTGTTCCTAGATTTGTCCAAAGTCTCAATGCTTTTCTTTTTAGGCTTTGCTGACAAAAATTTCCCTGGGTAAGAAAAGTAAATACTACTCCTTGTAACCACTATTCTCTTCTAAATAAACATAAACTTGTTTTTAAGCACTATTCATTTCAAACACAGTCAGCAGACTCTGCTGTGCTTTTGTAGCCTAAAGCATTTCGTTTGGCTTCCTAGGCAAGAGATCAATAATAAATACCAACACTGGAGGAGAAGAGGTGTGTGGAGAGTGGCAGCCTTCTCATGTGCTATTTTCATCATTCTTAGATCTTGAGTGTAACACATGCAGGAGTGGGAATCAGCAGAGACCACCAGGCTTGTGTAAAGGTGGCTTGGCCCGGAGCCAAACTGAGTTCCCTGCTGAAAACAGTGCTCGCTACAGGCAGGTGTGGAGCTAGCTGGGAGAATCAAGTCCAATTCAGGCCTTACGTAGAGCACATTCATGTTTTGTCTTTCTATATGTAGCTATATTTCAAAACTTCAGATTTGCATATGATATATATATATATAGTGTATTTCTGGGATATTGAATAAGCTGACTTTTTTTACTTAAACTTTTTTTGAATAGGAAGTTTTGTGTAAGAACCAAGAATGACAAAGTACTACTACTTGACATAAAGAGAATGTGTCTTTATTTATGCTGAATCATATTCATAAATACTATATTTAATTTAAAAAATGGACACATTAAAAGCAAGAGTACACACACATGCACACATACACACACACACACATATTCATGTTTAGAAAAAAATTGCTGTCCTGAGTTAAAAGTTTCATTTCTTGTTCTCAGGTAATTTAATAACATAAATCAGAACTTGTTTGCCTAAGTCATAGAGGAAAAGATCATCTAAATGCACTGATTTTTATCTGTTCTAGAATCCCTAAGGGCTGGTACTTTGTCTTAATGTCCTTTGAAATGTGGAGAATCATTCTGTGTGCATAAACTGCACTCTGCCAGATGGTATTTGATGGCTGTGTTCATCTTCAAAATGAGCAGAGTATTAGTTTAAGAAAAATTTGTTTTCTTTGTCAAACTTTCCCTTTATTTCAGTGTCTACGAAATTTCTTTACTAGAATAAAGACTTGCATGTTTCTGTTGGTTCTGAACGATTGTTGATTCAAATTCAAGTACATTAAATGATGTGAACTAGGAACAGTAGTTAGTAGTTTTGAAGGTATTATTAAAGGTTTTATTTATTCTTTAGCGACTTCTTTGATTTTCAAAAGTTATTCTTTTTTCTAGCTTTATCTTAAACATAGTGTTAAACATACATTATGAAACAAATGGGTAAAATCCTTTACTTGAGAGGTAACTGAAGAAAGCATTATCCCATATTAGGTACGCTTTAATCATCTGTACTGAACTCCTGCGAGTCCTCTAGCTCACTCTTGGGGTCTCTACCTCATGAACTTCTCACCAGCTGTGCCCTCTGGCTTGACTGTTCTTCACCACATAACATGTAATTTTTTCAAGAAATGCCATATATTCACATCTAAGGAAGTGTAAAAATATATAAATATATATATGAAAATTATATTTTAATTAATTCTGTTTATTATTTTCCCCCACTACAATGTAAGCTGCACCAGGGCAAGATTTTTGTCCATTCTCTTCACTGCTGAAGTTTCAGTGTCAACCACAGTGTAAAGGTTCAAAAAATATTTATTAAACTAAAGAATAGTATTATTATAATTTTCTTCATGTTGCACTCAGGTAGTATAGCAGTTAGTTTCCCAGTGTTGGCAACACATACCTAACATACACAAATGAAATGAGAAAAATTTATTATGCTTCATGGTTTTAGAAGTTTCAGCTGTTGGTCAGCTGATTTCATGGCACTGCAGAGTCATGGGGAAGCAATCCATGGCAGCCAGAGAAAGACAGACAGGTACACAGAAAGAAAGACAGGGACAAGAGACAGAGACAGATGGAGGGAGTGAGAGATTCAGAACTCGTGACCCATGGCCTGCAACTGGACCCCACCTCCTAGTAACATATTCAGCTATAAATAAGCATCAGTGAATTCATCTGTTAATGAGAATAGAGGTCCTGTAACTCTGTCACCATTCACAACTCCAGCTTGTGAAGAGATGCTCCTCTTGGAGTCCTAGTAGAGATCAACAACATAACAGGAGAATCAGTGATTCACCCAGACTTGAAGCCCCAGCTCCTGGCTCCAGAACCTTCCAGCATTTTCTATGTAAAGCCCAATAAGGAAAAATTCTGCCATACTTTTTCTAGAATGTGAAGACAAGCTCAGATTTGACTTTTATCAAAAATATAGAGAGGATTTTTTTCATCAAGGAGAAGAGATTTCTGTTGTGTTATGGAAAATACTGAATAATATTATACTTTCCAAAAATGAAATAAGAAAAAAAAATGAAACAAGTACTATTATCTGTGGCTTAAAAAAGATATATCTTCCAATTAATTAAATTGTAAATAATGCTAATGAAATATTGGCTGAAACAATCACATTGGGCCCTCTGTTAGAAAAGTAGAATAAAGTCTCATATACCTTAAAATTGTGTCCTCTAGTCATGCAGCTGTCCTGTATTAGACCTCTGTGAATACAGATTACCTTGTACCTGATTTATGATATATATTGGTGACTATGTTATCAGAGCTGTATTTAATCTTATTCTACATGTTTTTCATTTATTTACATTGTTATGAATTGTAAAAAAAAGCTACTCATGTGAAATAGAATAATTAAGATATTTACTTTAAATTCCTTAAAAAAACTTTAAGAAAAAATTACTGAATTTTTCAGTCTCTTAAGATTATGTGTACTTTCAGAAATACTAAATTCTTTATTCCTCCTCTTTTTAGACATATTTTATGATTTATTTTATTTTATTTTATTTTATTTTATTTTATTTTATTTTCCGAGACAGGGTCTCATTGTTTAAGTCCAGATTGCGCTCAGACTCACTGTGTAGTGCAGGCTGGCCTTGAAGTCACTGCAATACTCCTGCCTTGGCCTCCCAGTTCTGAGATAACAGGCATGTGCCACCATGCCTAGTTTAGATCATATTTTACTCTGAATTAAGAATACCAGATATACTACACTATGACTTTCTCATGTTTATAAATTCCTTGGTAATTAAATTATGTTTTCTCTCTGAAGGCGACAGATCGAGAGGGAGACCCAATAACATATGCCATTGAGAATGGGGATCCTCAGCGAGTTTTTAATCTTTCAGAAACGTAAGTTAAAAATTAAGTGATGTATAAATTGATTTTCCTCTTTCTTTATGTTAAACAATGTACTATTAACAAGATGACAGACTTCTAATCAGAGGGTTTCAACTGTTTGTAGTTTTATTATACTTTTTTCCCTGCAAACATTAATGAGATCTGGGAGAATAATTCTGAACCCAGAAGTCTTACCCACAAGACTATTTATTTATTTTAAACATTTTTACTGAGTAAAATTCACTGAGGTGGAAACGTTTTATTTGGAGACATAACCTGTGATTAATTAGACACCTTTAAAGTTGTCAGCCATTTGTAATGACAAGGACATTTCAACAAAGAATAACATAGCACTAAGCTGCTCATTCAAAGGGAATCTTGTAAGATGAGATGTGTTACAGACATATTTAAGATGGAACTAAATGCCATCCTTCAATTCTGATTAATGTAGATAAAAATCTACAGATGATAAAAATGTTTTAAATTAATGTCTATGCTAAATCAGTGGATATGACATGGTACTTAATTGTAGCTTTGATTTGATGTCTTTGATGAATGCTGAATAGTGAATGTCTTTTTTATGTTCTTGTGGTGAGTTATGTATCATCTTTGGAAAAAAGTCTATTCATACCCTTTGCCTATATTTTATCTTTTAAATCAAACTATGTTTGATTATTGAAAGTTTCCTTTATTGATTCTGGAAATGAGATGCTTATTGGATATATGGTTTGCAAATATTTTCTTTCCAGCTCTGTATGTTTCACACCTTCTTGATAGCACCCTTTATTGCACAAAATTATAATTTTCATAAAATCATATATATATACATATATATATATGTATATATATATGACATATGAATATACTCTGTAAATTCTAACATTGTTTTGCATGTCAACTGATATTCAGAAGTCATGGCACAAGTGATAAGGAATATTCTTTTCCTGTTGAATAGTTTTGACATCTCTGTTGAAAATCAATTGACCATAGATGTATGGATATATTTTTAACTCTCTACTGTTACCTACTCCACAGTGAATTATTGAATGCCTTAATTTTCCAAGAAATTCACTTTCCAGGCTTTTATACTAAGGTCTGACACCCTGTGACATGCTGTAACTTTAATCTTTTGCCTCAAGTGACTATGACTTGTTCCTTATCTTACAAAGTTTATAAAGAATGCCCATTACTTTTCTACCTTGAATAAATCATTTCTAAGTTCAGTGAAAGAAAGCTAAGTGCTATGCATTATTTCTGTAGGTAGTGAAGGCATTAGATTAGAGCATAACAGTTTTTGTAAATAAATATAGTTCTGTCTGCTTCAGAAAGTGAACAAGATATCATACGCTGAATGCTATTGTTTTTTTAAGAGATGATTAGGCAAAGCAAATAAAAATGCCATAGAGATTTTCTCCCATTTTAAGTTAACTTTTTCTTCATTCTGAGTTTTAGTTTCTATAAACTTTTGACTGTTTTTTCAGAGTTCCACCAAATTTTGTCTAATTTACCTGCTTTATTTTGATTTTTTGATGTTTTTGTGGTGACACTATCTCTCCAAGGTACTTCTCCATGTTCATGACATCCTTCCTGTACAATGTTTTCAGCCCTCCAGAATTGAAGTAGTACTGTTATTGATATTTCTTCAGAAATGAGGCTATATACTGTTAATAGGAAAACTTGAAATGTTTATTGCATCCCTAAATACAAGCCAATGTACTTGGTCTAATATCCTCCAATTGCCTGAAAGTAAGAATCCTTGCAAATTATTTCAGGAATTTTTTTAAAGTATGGTCATTTGTGCTAACAGAGTATCTCTTCAGTTATGAATACTAAAGTCACTGCACTTTTTTTTTTCTAACTCTGTAATACCTCATTCACCTACTCAAATGCCTACAGGGTTCAGAAAATAAATAACATTTTAAGTAACAAACTATCTCAAACCTAACCAATAGACCATGAAGGATTAGCTGCTCATAAACAATATGGACCTAAATAGAACTGCTGTATGAATGACTGGTAATTTTCTAATTTATATGCAAGAAGGAATATAGCAATAGATACTTTAAACAGAGAAAGAGAAGAAAATGATATTTTTTCTTTTATCTTATTATACTTAGGTTCTCAGATTTCCTATTTCTCAAATTACTGGCAAGGAAATCTTAAAAGCAATAATTGTCATCATTTTGAGTGTCACTGTAGAATGAAATTATATGAACTATCCAAGGTGTAGGGAATTGATAGGAACCTGGTTATTTGAACATAGTCTAGGAACAGGTTTTCAGTTATTTTGACAAAAATTTTAAGATGTACAAAAAGTCAGTTTTTAGTAGCCATGCCATATATTTAGAACTCTTTATAAAGTCTAAAGTGAAAGAGAAAAGCAAATAGAATGAGTGGAACTACTGTGATTCTGATTTTGTTTCATTATCTACAATTCTCTGAACTCAGTTATGGCATGGGATGTGAATTGTTTAAATTCTACTCTGACAATAAAAGCACTGAGACGAAAATGTAATCTTTATGACGCAAAACAAATTTGTTTTTATCTTGGATAAATATGTTAATATTTCATCATCTGAAGGTAAACTTTCCACCGCAGTAGGTGCTTGTTAGGGTTTAATGAAAATGTCTTGTGTAATGTCAGATTTTAAAATATAAGAAACTCAATCTGAACTTGTTTTAGAAAGCATTGTAAATCACCAAATTATTATGAAAGATTCTATTAGATAATACATTAAATAATTGGGATTTATCTGAGCAGTAAAAAAGTAGTTGCAGTAAGAGATTCTGTCCAAAGATTATTCATTTTGCATTATATGTGAGTTAAATTAAGAATCATTAACAACTTTTTAAAAGTGACAAAATTGCAATATTAGTGTATACACAAAAGAGTTTGTAGACTATAAGATAAATCAATGCTATTCATACCTTATTAGAAATAATGTAAAGCAGCCTGATTCCTCTTCAGGGAACAAATACATATTTAAATGTGGTTATGAAAATAAATATTACAATATAAACCATAATCTCAAAAGTATTAAAAATTCTCTGTTTTATAATTTTATAAGACACCTACTTTATTTTGAAATTAAGAAGAAAAAATAGACTTTTATCCATAGAATGTGCCAATGATAGAACTTTAGTGACTAATTTTCATAATGAATATATATAACAGTAAATGAGAAAGTAATAGTGATAAACCATATTCGACTTAAAATATTATGAGACTGCTAAAAAATAATGGTTTCATTTCCTTTTTAGATAATCGTTATTTAGCTAGTTATCTTTCATCCTAGAATAAATAAATGAACCTTGTTTTGTTTGGTTTGTCTTTTTTTTTTTTTTTTTGCTTTGTTTTTGAGAAACTAGAGAATCACCTTATCTACCTTATTCAGTTTGGTACTTACCTTCATTACTAAGAAGACTGACTGCCTTAAAAGCCTTTTCAGTTCTCAATTTGACAGCGAGTTTTATACTCAAAGTATAATTATATGAAAAGTATAATTGTTTAGGGTGTGAAAAGATCTATCAAAAATAGTTTGCTAAAGTAAGAAGACTCATTGTGAGATAATACCTCTCTGTGTCTTATTTGTTTATTTCTATTGCACTAGTACAGGGATTCTAACCTTAGGGAAGGCCCTGGACAGGGAAAGCACGGATCGCTACATTCTGATTGTCACAGCTTCAGATGGCAGACCAGATGGGGTGAGTATATTCACTGCGAAATGATTCCAATATAGTATTAAAGAAATTTAAACTCTTCTCATTGTCAACTCTATAAATGTGTTATTATCATGAATTAATTTTTTTTTTCACTTGAAGCAAATTATAATTAACAGAATTGCTCTTTTCTCCAACGGGGTCTTTTAAATGCACCTCCATCTGAACCTGCTACAGTGTCACAACCTTTGACTGACAGAACGGGTCTCTGTGATTCCCATTCTTGCCCAACTTATATGGTGAATGAAAACTGCTTTAACAAGTACCTATTCTGTCAGTGTAGCTGCATTATGAAATGGGTTCTGGCAGCTTTACTGGGTGGGATCTCTTTCCTTTACCAACTCTTCTGCAGAGGCAGAGGTGGAAATAGGTTTTTGTGGTTAAAAATATTTAAATACCTATGAAATAAATTGGATTAACTCCACAGGTACTTGTATCATTTAGTGTCCTGAGTAATCATGAGGATCTCAATATTGTAAATGCCTCCATAATTATTCTGAACCAAAGATTATTTTTCAGAGTTAATAAATTATTTAATCCTTCTGTTTTATTTTGTTTTCAGTAGTGATAATCAAACACCGTAGCATACAAAAGCTAAGCAAGCATTCCTACACTGAACTCTTTCCTCATTCCACTGGAATCTGTTGTTTGTGTTCTTCAGACTAGTTCACAAACATGTTCACAAATATGTTCACAAACATCTCACCCTGATTTCTGAGGGTTGTAGATCAGTTATTGGTGATTGTTTTCTTACTATTCCCATTCCATTAATGGAATAGTTTGGTTTCGTTTTGTCATTTTCTTTAGTCAAATAATTATGTGCCAACTCTGCACTGCTGCCTGGAAATAATTTGAAACCTATACTATATTAATAAGTAAAACTCATCAGAATCATGTAACAAGACAGTGGTTTTAGTTGAAATGACTGTTTGGACCTATATGATACCTTAGCTAGGATCATATGAGCATGCTCTCCTCACCTTTACTTGAGAATGTAAGAAAAATTTACCATGGAAAAAACAGATAATTTGATATTTGGGTGACTTTATATTTAATTAAAAATGACAAAAAGGAGATGAGGATAAATACTTAAATCTTATAATCTGCCCATAATAATTATTTGTGACATTTTTTTTCAAATTTGATAAAGTGTTTAACAGGAAATAAAATATGCAGAACAGTTTTAGGAAATAATGAGGGTTTGAAAAACCACTTAATTAATGCAATAGTAAGTTAATTAGTTAATTTTTATATATAGAAGACCCTTTGTTTTTATAGCATGCATGTATTAGATGCATGCACAGAAGTCAGTGAGAGTCTGTATAAGTAAGTAATGAAGAACTTGAACTATGATGAATGTTTATTTCTATTGCACTAGTACAGGGATTCTAACCTTAGGGAAGGCCCTGGACAGGGAAAGCACGGATCACTACATTCTGATTGTCACAGCTTCAGATGGCAGACCAGATGGGGTGAGTATATTCCCCCATCTGATAAATGTTTAATGAGTAATTTGTATGGACAGCAATGGGGGAGATTTTAGGGCAAGGAGAAATTATTTAGCATAAAGTAAAAGTACAATAAGATTAAAGAGAGTGTATATTCAGATTCATTGGTATATAAAAAGGATAATGTATAGCTTTGAGTTAGATCACATTGTAATTTAGAAACTGATGTCAAGAATATTAGCTAGGACAATTTAAAACTGTATTTAAAAACAATTTATCAAACAAGTGAAAAGATGAAAAGTTAATTGTATATTTAGATGTCTGGCATAGTCACAATACACTAATTGTAGTATTGCTCACTCAAATGCAAAGTAAGTCCTGGGTAAAATAAATGATTTCATCTCTGTCAGGCACTCTTCAGTAACGTGTTTGAGTACACCAGTTCTTGGCTAGTTCTTGAAGGCCTTTGTTTTCTCATTTTTAATAAGCAGTAAGGTTTCTTTCAATTTAATAATCTACTCATACTGAGTAAATTTGTTTATTTTTAGAAGGTTGTATAAAAAATATTAGTAAAGAGGGTGGGGATGTATCTCACTGGTGAAACATTTCTCTAGCATGCCTAAAGCTCTGAGTTCAACCCCCAGCTCTGCAAAAGGAAAAAATAAACAAGCCTATTAGTAATGGGCAAAACATTTAGATTTTAAAGAAACAAAGGTTCTTTAGGTAGCTTAGCCATTTATATAATTCTAGTAATATATTTTTAGATGAATGGGTACCTGAAGAAAAAATTCTAGAATAATTCATATTTTGATAGGACTCTTCATATTTAAACATTTAAATTATATTCTTGTAGTTATAGAAGAATAGACTAACTTTACTATTCATTACTATTCTAACATTACTATTCATGAGTGTTAAGATGGATATTTAATAGGCACAAACCAAGTCAGATAAAATTATGTTTTTGACTTGAATAATTGCTTATTTTTGGAATTACTGCCAAGTTCCTCATTAAATTTGCTACCAGTCTTTCTTTGTTATAGTATTTTAGCATTTTGTTTGAAATAGGCATGTACTGAACATTTTATATATAGGTTAATTTTTAAGCACTTACACTTTACCTCTAATACATTTACAGTAGTAGCTTGCTAGTAATTTCCCACATTCCTATTTTATGCTAGCAAATTACATGAAGTAGATAAAGTAAAAGCATTTCTTTAGACACAAAATCTACCAACACTAACCTGTAAACATAGAATATCTGAATCTAGTAAGGTTAAATTTTTAATCAAAAATCTTACAGCAAACCCAAGCCCTGTTTCTGTTGGCTTCAATGATGAATTCTATCAAACGTCAAATAACTAACACCAATTATTCTCAAACTTTTCCCAAAAAGTAAAGAGCACAGAATCCTACCCAACTCATCCTAGAGGCCATCATCACCCGGATGCCAACACCAGACAAAGATACTGAGAATTCTACTGACAATGTACATCGTGATTGTTGACACAAAATTGCTCAACATGATAAGAATAAACTAAATGCAGCAGTGCATTGAAATGATTTTGCATTTCCAGCTGGAGTTTATTCCTGGAATGAATAGATGAGTTCCTTTGTCCTTACCCAAAATTTGATTTAGGTGCGGAAATCGGTAGCTCCTCGGGATAGGATTTCCTGGTCAGGCATTGCAGTGCATGGGCGCGCAGCAGACACGCCGGTGTGGACAGACCACGCAGACCTCCTTCTCTCCTTACTTTCTACTGTTACTGCGTCTTTTCTCTCCCATCCTATTAGATGTGGCCTCCCATGGAACTCATGGGAATTCTCTGGAGTCTTGTGTTTTTTTAGGTCAGTACTGGCAGTTAAATCCAGGGCCTTCAGAATGAATTACATTTAACCCTTTAATCCTTTGGCCTCTGCCTCTCAAAGTGCTGAGATGATGGGAATGCACCACCATGCCTGGCTTTTCTAGGGTCAAAGAAGCTCAAGAAGAATATTGGTATTTCACCCAGATTCCTCTCTTTCCTGTTACAGATCTTCCCCTTTCCTACTGCGTTCCTGTAGTGTCTCTATTAACAGTTTTTTTTTTTTTTTTTTTTTTTTTTTTAATCGGTACCGGGGATCGAACTCAGGACCGCAGGCTTGCAAGGAAGGCGCTTATGCCACTGAGCTAAATCCCCAGCCCAAAGTCTCTTCTTTTAAAATACAGACCAAACTGCCTCAAGAGGAATTTCTTTACATTCAACCTCCATTTGTCTTTGGCTTTTTTTTTTGGTCTACCCATATCACTTTAAAAAGAAGTACCTTTCTTTCTCTGTTTTTCTGAAAGGCACTTTCTGACAGCTCAGCTTAGTGGTAGAAAGACTGTCTTTTCTAGACTGTGAAAGAAATTCTATGATATACATAAGGCTGTCTTGGTTCTTGACATTACAGCTACAAGATTACTGACTTTAGTTTCAATAAAAATACTTCAGTTTAACATTATCTAAATAGTATACACTGATGCATTATCTAAATAGTGTGCCTGTCGCTTAGAATACATATTATATTTTCCTTCTTATAGTGACAACTTTAAAAAAATTATTAAAGCTGATAAAGTATATCTTAATTATCCCAAATTTTAATGTATTCATTTTTATTGAAAGAAATGTTAGTTGTACTAAAGAGGAACTTTGAGTCCAAAAGTCTTTTTTTTTTTGCTCTTTTCTAATCTCTTGCAGGTAAAACTGTCAATATTCCTTGCAACTTTTTTCTGTATGAGAAGTTAGAAAATAATTTATTTTAAAAAGAATTAAAAATATTTTAAAATAAAAAAGTTATCTGAAAGTACTTGTAATCCTTCCTTGCACACTCACTGATGATCTGGGTAAACATAATAGACACTTTTTGGATTTCAAGGAACACACTATGTAGAAGAGCAGTGTTTGCATTTCTGTCACATAATTGTAACCAATTATATCCATAGTCATGGTCACACTGTAAGAAATTAACTGTGACTAGGAGTGGCTCAGAGATAGAGTGCATGCTTTGTATGCACAAGACTCTGGGTTCAATCTCCAACAACAACAACTAATAATAATAATTGCATTATCTATTTTAACAATGGCAAAAATTACACTAATTAACTTCTCATCGTCAAGACTACTTTTACCAATTTATTGAGATAACAAAGACTATTATTTCTCTGCAGGTTTACTTCATCTGGAACTTTATAAAAAAGCAATTGTATCTTTAAAATAACATTTTTCTTATGTAATAAAAAATGAATGATTGAAGTAAAGTATTATCATTTCTCTGCCACTGTTTTTGCTTCCTTAATAAACAAGTGAAAATAATTCTCATTTGATTCCTATAGAGGCCACGTATCTCTGGTCAGATAACTTTTGACCATACATGCATCTTAGTGAATTTCAGTTATCGAATACAAACAATAGAACACAAAACAAATAACTATACTATAAAGAAATTATCTCCTCCCTTTGATAAGTTAAATAAATTTCAAGACAAAATCAAATGATTAAAAGATAAATACTTAAAGATTTTATATTAAGCACAAAATGATAGCACTTCTTTTATTTTTCTTAGAAATAACTCCAAAATTGTTTGGTAAATTTTAATGTTACACTCTCGTTTAAAGTTCCCATTAAGTTGAGTAATAAGAAAAAGTTTTAAAAAGTCTCATTACATTAGTTTTTTTTTTTTGCTGTTTTTAGGTTTATTTCTCTCTAATTAAAAGGGGGAGATCAAGCTTAATAAAATAACACTTAATCTGACAAAATAGCAACCAGAATCTAAAGTGGTTAAGCTATGTGTCCAAAAGTAAAAGGCATTAAAGAATAAACCTTAATATCTGAGGGAGGAACAAAAAACTCCACACAACACAGGATACAATATATCTAAACATTTTAACAGCATAATTTAAATGTTAAGGATAAAAGCTGAAAAGCTATGTTCAGCTTTTGCTAGATTAAGTGCACCTGTTACCCCTAAATCATTACATTTAATCACATCTGCAAGCCTGAATTTTCTCAGCAAAACCACACATACACATAGAACACTTGTTTGCAAATTTGTAATTTCCTTGCTTATCCGACGTGAAGGCTACAGTTGGGGCAAATGCATGTAAAATGAAAAACCACAATTCCAAGGTTCAAAACATGCTCTTACAGGACACTCCGGTCACTTCTTCTCAGTTGGTACGTCGCACTGGTGTCTGATTGCCTCAGCATTACCATATACCAAGTTGAGGGGCTGGTGATCACACACAGTGCTCTTTCTAAAGGTCTGAAGAGAGATTCCAAGTTCATCTGTATTTACTCTCTGCTCTACACCTCAGTGGTCTCCTTGTTGCACCCACAGAGTTAAGCATCCTCTAATAATAAAGTTCAGTAGTTCCTCAGCTAGCTATTTATTAAAGGAAATGAAAATTGGATCAGTTAGCTACTACTGTATCACTTCATAACTCAAGGTCTACTTACAAGGTTGAGTTCATAATAGCCAGTGCCTAATCAATTGTAGGAATGAGATAAAGCAACAGAAACCTAAGTTGATTATTTTGCTCCATCATTTTCTCAGACCCTAAGTATCAGAAGACAAAGCAGTTTTCATGTTTACAAATTTTGCTCTAATTTATCCTCCGTATCAGACCAGATTAAAATTTTTGTCTCTTTACTTGCAAACTTTCCCATCTAAAAGTTAATGTTTGAAAAGTGTATCATACATGGCTTCTAAAATACAATTTACTGTAAAAACTTAAATCACTAAGAAAATATTGTATATGTCACATTGTATAAAGTTCAGAATTACACTTAATTATTTGATTAAATTAAAATTTTTTAGTGTAGAATTTATTTTAAATTTAGTCTTTATTTTAATAACTGAAAAAATATCGCAGGGCTGGAGATAGAGCTCGGTTGCAGAACACTTCCCTAGCTAGTGCCCGGGTTCCATTCTGACCCCTTCAAAATAATAGTAACATTGTATGTGCTTATGACATGTAAGGTGATGTTTCAATATGCATTAAAATTATAGATTGACTAAATCAAACTGTTTAACATATCCACCACTTCCCATTTTTATCAATTTTTATGGCAAGAATATTTGAAAGGGAGTCTTTAGGATTTTTTAAAATATATAATGAATTATTGCTAGATGTAGTTACCTTTCTATGGGATAGATCACTAAACATTTTTCTGTCTAGCTGGAAATTGTAACCTGTTCAAAAGCTCCCCATTCCTTCTACACTCTCTTTTTCCAGCTCTTGATTATCATTATTCTACTCTGTATTTCTTTCAGTTTGACCATTTCAGATTTCACATACATGGAAAAAAAAAGTCAGCATCACTAATCATCAAGGAAATACAAATCAAAACCACAATTAGTATTCCACCTTACACTTATAGGATAGAGATTATCAAAAAGATGAATGATAAATATTGATGAGGGCATAGGGAGAAATTAAACATTGCACATTGCGGATGGGAGTGTAAATTATATTTCAAAGAGTATAGCATTTCCTCAAAACTAAAAAGGAAAATACCATACTGTTCAACAATTCCACTTCTGAGCCTATATTTGCAAGATTTGAAGAAAGTTTTCAAAGTGATCTCTACAACTCCATGTTGATTCACTGCAGCATTTTTCATAATAGCTAAAATGTGTAGAGAAACCAAGTGTTCATCAGTTAATGAGTGGATACAGACATGAGCATATAAATGTATATATGCATAGGAATACAATAAAATTTGGCCTATAAAGAGAAGGGGATTCTGTCATTTGTGACAAACTTGTGGGAACCTAGAAGATACTATGCTAGTAAAATCAGAAGACACTTTGGAAAAGTATTCCACAATTGTTTCATTAGTTTTGCAATTCTGAATTCAAACAAAGAAATAAGACAACATGGTTAGCATTTTCTAAATTAGTAAATAGAGACAAATATGCCTACTGTTAAAATTGATTATTTTAAAGTTTCTAATTATTATATTAAAGAAAATACTGTAAATGAGAACTTGATTATAGATTTATTATTGGTAAGAGAATAATCAGTAATAGGAATAGAATTATACATTTTCATTATGTTGACACCTTTCATAGAAGTTGAGTTTATTTCTTTTCTATTTATTCATTTAAACAATAAGAAAAACAGAGGTAAACTTTAGATGGCACTTTGTATGACAAAGAAAAAATCTGGTAAAACACTTTGTAAAAACTAATATGCTTCAGTGCTTTGGAAAACAATTTAAGAGCTAGGCATGAAGGTACATGCCTGTAATCCCAGCACTTGGGAGGCTGTGCAGGAGGAATGTTGCAAGTTCGAAACCACCCTGGGCTACAAAGTGAGTTCAAGGCTAGCCCAAACTGCGTAGTGAGACCCTGTCACAAAAAGAAAAAAAAAAAATTTAGCCAAAGATTTAATTAGTAATATTTTTCTTATATCTTTAATTATCTGCATGAGTTTAGTTTATTTAGGTGCCTCACATGTGTATATGTTTGTTAAGTTTGGAATGACAGATAATTTTATTTTTTAAATTTTTATTATTATAAAGTGTTCATAATAGAAGGGATTCTAAAGATGAGGTTCAAAGTCATTGTTTTACAGACAGGGTAGAAGTTAAATGATGGGCTCACTGAGCAGGGTTAGCACCCATTTGCAAAGTCAGAACTCACCCGAGCTCCATATGTCACCAGTCTTTTAGCGTAGTCACCTTGTCCTTTGCAACCACTTTTTCGTTGCTTATTGATCGGAACAGCGTGATTGGCATAAAATGAGAATCCTAAATAAATTGACTAAGGTGGAATGAGTTTCTATTTAGCTCATCTAATGAATTATTGTAAATAGATGTTTCTGTCTTCATTGAAGTAAGATACTATCTAAATTATATATTAATTAAAATGTATTTGCTATCAACATTAAGTAATGAAACAAACATTGATGAAACTGCCAAAGTAAGTCAAATAAAAATTTGTTCTTTATGTTAGAAACTGTATTTTGGTCTCATAATTCTGTTTCACTTTTATTTAGGCTCTTTACATTTCTTGTTAATTAGATAAAATACATGCATTTTGTATAAATATATACACTATGTATTTTACAGAATATTTCTATGTGTATTGTTTCCAAATAAAAGTATTCTAATATTTGTTCATAAGAATGACTATATTTTATGAAATCTAGCCTCTCATCAATTAATACCATTATATACAATTTATATTCTTGTCAAAATAGCATTTTTTAGAATATTACATATTCATACAAATTTACATCAATTTCCACTCAGCAGCCAAGTACATCATTTCATTCTGTATCTTTTTAAATTTATGAGAATATATTTTCATTTAGACCCACATCAATAGAAAATACTTATATGTCTTTAACAATGAGAGGATGAATACATTTTCAGCCTTCATTACCTTTTATGTTCAAACAAGTTTCTAATAATTTAAGAAATTTGGTGATCTCGAAAGTCCATAATTTAAAAGAAGAAAAAATCATAAAATAACTGGTTTGTTCTTATGAATTGAAAATATGCTTTTTTAGATTAATACACACTATCATCTTTAACTATGATTTTTTATTTCACATTTTCACGCTACATTAAACCAAAGATCCTAATCAGTGTCTTCATTTCAGAGCTGTACCAGCTTATGAAAACAAATGTGCATTCAGACTACGTACTACAATAGAAATATCTAAGTCATCAATAGCAGAAGTTATATTTTGAGTATTTACCTTTTTATTTTATTTATTTATTATTATTACTATTATTATTATTATTATGTATTGGAATTGAATTCAGGAATTCATGCTTGCCAGGCAGGCACTTATGCTACTTAGTTAAATCCCCTGCCTGAGGATTTATCCTTGATTTAAAACTAAGTAAAATCTAAGGCAAAATTAAAATGTTCAATGATCACAAAAATAATAATTTACAATATGTAATACTGAAACACAATTTTTTCCAGTAATTGCCTATGGTACTTAAAAATAAAATAACATTATTTCTTGTAGTCATTTGTAGTATTTAACTTTACAGTTATCTCCAACTAGTAGAATTGGAAGTCGATATAATTTTGGAGAAGATAATCAACAGGCAAATTTTCTTGATAGAAAGTAGATAGCTTTTTGTCAGTGTTATTAATATGATGTCTTTAATTGACATAACATAAATTAATTTTTAAAATCGTGCCAGTTTATTAGAATGACATATAGTCTTTTATCTTCTTTAAACAATAATTTAAAAACTGAAAATCTATATTTAATAAGTGGCATAAATATACCTTGGGCCACGGAGTTGTATTGAAACACTGTCACCATTCTCCTGAATCCATCTAAAACAGTTTACATCATTATGTTTTCCAGATGCTCCATCTGTAAGTATTTGTATAGATGCAAAGGAATAGTCAATAGATTTAATAATAATCCAGAAGTATACACTTTTTATTGATTATTCACTTGATTCTAATTCACATGACCTTCAAATGTTTCAAGAAATACATAAGCCAAAATTATTCTGTATGTGTTCACTTTACATTTCTGCCAAAGATATAGATTTTTGCATTTCATGTAAAATTCACCAAGAAATATTCCTAAATTTTCTGTAAATATTAGCTCCTATTAGCACAAAATACAGACTTTTTAACTAACTTTTTAGTGTTTTTGGTGTGCAATTTTCTGCTACATACCCAAGCACAGGTCATGTTCTGATGTGAATCTAGAATTGTCTGGAAATGTACTGCTCCCAGCATGAAGAATGAGGAATTCTAAGATTAGAATGATAAGAAAATGTACAGCATATTGGTAGGGAAACCTGGATAGGCAGGTGTAGAGAAGGTCAAGTAGTTTACAGAAAGCCAGCAGACTCTTCTGTGGTCCCTCAGATTTTAGCCGCAGGCTGTCAATTTTAATGCTTTGTTCACCCTCAGGCACAACTACTGCAACTGTGGAAACACATCTGCGCTTTTGTTACTGGTTTAATTTCTGACCTAAGTTTTAAAGAAATAACATCTTTCAAAATATTTTTTTCTGAAAAAAGAAATTTTCCTTTCTTAAAGAATATTTGAAAATAAATAAATGTTAAACATGAAAATAAAATGCTTGTATTCCATCTAATCAGACAGCACTTGAGTTTCTTTATGAATATATTTAGAGCACATGTATAAACACATATATGTTTGTATGTACACATCATTAATATTAAAGAATTTTATAAAAATATAACATGTAAAGAGTCCAAAAATCATAATATCTCTTAAAGAGTTGATAGACCGAACACACTTGTGTAACTATTATTCATTACAACAAACATAAATTAAAAAGCACTGCAAAAGTCTAACCTTATGATTGTCACAGTCTGTGTTGTATTTTCTTCACCAAAGGACCCTGTCCTGGCTTACATCACTATTGATTATAACTGTTTTTTAAAAATTTATATAAATGTAATACTATGGTTTGTACTATTTTGAAGCAGAATTAATTGACTCAAACTTCATTCATGTGGTTAGTAGTTTATTGTCTTGGTCATGTATATTGCACTGCACGCAGAAAACACCATATAAATATCTACTATTGGTGGATATTTAGATTTTTTCTAGAATTTGGCTATATAATGCTCTTCAGAGGATCATTATGCATATCTTTAAATAAAATTTTAATTGAATTTTAAATATAAATCATACAGGAATAGCTATGTGAATTTTCAAGGTAGTCCACTGTTTTACCCAGATACAGAAATAATTCAGTACCAGAACCAAGCATTTCCCTGTTTTGCATGGTAATTTTTTAATGACTACTGATTATTTTGTATGATAAAAACAGAGACTTGGAATAAAGTTATATTGCTTAAAGAGGATTTACTTTAGTGTCTATTAAAATAAGGGTGTTTCACCTAAATCTAATCAGGGTTGAATGTCAGGTTTGAATCTGAGGAAAGCCTGGTTGTTTTGTCAGACAAATTCATTCATATTGTACAGAATTTCAGTGCCCTCCACAGAATGCATGAGATCTCTATAGCAACCTTGTTTTCTTGGCAAATTTTAACCACATCCCCCCATGACATCTACAGAGCTCTTTAAAATCACCCATCCTTACTCAGTTCTTCATGTTCAGCTTTTTAGTCTCCCTCCCAATTATCTGGTCATCAGAAGGGCTAGATCTTATTTTCTTCTTTTTTTTAAAAAATGGATAAATTTCTCATAGCAGTTTTCTTGATGTTCCTTCCTTGATTATAACCACCTCATTGGTTTGTATGTTTTCTGGTTGCAGCAGAAAAATGTTTAAGTTTTAAGTAATATCCCTTGTTAGTATGTTCCCCTGATTGCAACTGCAATTAGCTACATGTTCATAAAGTAATAATTTTTTAAGTGAAAAGTATTCGCCTTCTTTGTTTGAATGTAAACCTTGAAAGTTACTAAAATAATAGTTGCTAACATTAACTTAGTTGACAGTATTTATTTTTATGACATAGTATTTTATAATGTGTTTTAATTTTAAATGGTGAAAAATGTAAGTGTACAAGCTCTCTTAATAGTATATTTCAGTTAGAAACACAAGCTTATAACCCATAACACGTAAATAAGATAAACATAAAATCATGTTCTAAAGCATAAGCCTCCAAGAACTACTTGACATTTTCAAGATTGCTTGCTCTTTAGTGTCATCGTTTGCTTTTCCTGTTTGCTTTTGAGGTACAAAAATCATAGGCTGCTTTGTCTTCTCCATTTTTTTCTCTTTTGGAATAAAAGACTGGGGATATAAATGAGGCACTTGTCATATAGTGAGATGCCAATGTGACCACTAAACAATTGAAAAAAAAAATAAAAGCTCCTCTCACATGTAATCTTTTTTTTTTTTTTTTCCTTCAAGACCTCAACTGCCACAGTAAATGTAGTGGTAACAGATGTCAATGATAATGCTCCAGTGTTTGATCCCTATCTGCCTAGAAATTTATCTGTGGTAGAGGAAGAAGCCAATGCCTTTGTGGGTCAAGTAAGGGTAAGTTGAATGCATATAAAACAAACATAAATTTATATATTTTTTAAAGTACAAAATTTCTTGTATTTTAATTTTGAAAAGAAATAAAGCAAATTTAATCTGTTATACACCTGCTGTATATACTTCAGAATGTTATATGCCATGCAGATTTAATTTATTAAGCATCATGATTATACTTTAATATTTAATTTAAATATTAATTAGGTTAATATTTAACTTACATCAGATTATTCTTATGTTATATACGGTTTTCTTTTTTAGAGAACTAGATGATTCAATAGACCATCAGGTCTGGATGCACACATATAAATCTAGATGTGAACTTGTTTGATTTTTCATACATATCTTTTGCTTCTTTGTGGCCTATTTTTCATGCACACTTTTTGCTTAGTATTTTCAGCCTTCATTTGTAAACACATTCTTCTGATTCCTACGTGGATGTATTAGACAGTTTCTGCTATTCCTTTAGTGAATAATGTTTTTTTCTATTAAAACATAGTCAGTACTTCTTTAGTTGGACCATGCTTGATCTTGAACATAGAAGCATAAGTATTTTGAAGAATCTACCGTAGAAGAGGCATCTGCATGGTCCTAAGGAGTATTTGTTAGCTTTGCATTACTACCACGACATACCTGAGGCAACTAACTTTATAAAAGGGAAGAGTTCATTTACTCAACATTTTGTAGGTTCAAGTCCCAGCATCATTTGTATGGTCCTCTGGTGAAGGGAATACATCATGGTAGGATTAATAGCAGCACAAACCATTCATATATTAGCCAGTAACAAACAAAAAGAGAGAGACTGAGGTCCAGTATTCATTTCTGAAGCTTATCATCAGTGACCTAATGATATCCCACTAGACCCAGTTTCTTCAAGGTTCCATTGCTTGCTAATAGTGCTACCCTCAGAACGAATTCTTCACACCCGGACTTTTAGGGAACATCCATCTAAGCCAGAACACAGGAAATAATTTTGTGTAAAAGAGAGGTAAGCTACACAGGTATCCCAAATCTAAGATTGAGGGGCCTGATTTTCTCCTGTTAAATGTCTTCACTTTTTCACAGAAAGCTTAAGCTTTTGAAGTGAAGCTTTCCGATCCTTCTGCTGCTCTTACAATCTAACTGAAGATCTCTATTGTAATCCATCCTCTTCAGGCTGCAGAAGTTGAGTCTTTCTTTAAATACCATTATAGAGCTCTCTAGGCTTTCAAATCATGTCTTGAGGTTTCCCTTTGCTAATCTGAGACGTTTCCTTTTTCCCTTTAGTGAAATGACAGTGCTTACAACAGCAATCACCTCGACAGTCATTGTCCTTATCATTCTCTCTTGGTTATTTTAAATCGTGTCGATATTTCATTTTAAAAAATCCTCTTCATTTTTCAGCCACCTCAGTTTACTTTAGAAAGAATGTGCATCATCAGGATGTTACATGATGCTGTGGTTTCTTGTTGCTAGCTGACCAGCAAGCAATTAACCTTTAGAAGTTTTGCCAAGGGAAAAGTGGAGAAAAAAAGATTCTGGTACAGTTGTTTTGAGGCATTCAGATAACGTTAAGAGATAATGAAGTTATTAAGCTGAAGTAGGGAAAGAAGAAGAAAAGAAAGGAAGAACATTAAGCAGGAGAAAAATTCACCCACCAAAGCAATTGCCCTTATTCCAGCTGTCACAGAACAGGAACCCAATCTCAAGGGCAAACTCAACAAACAAATATAAGATCATGGCCCAACATGATCCCTGTTGACAAGTGATTGAATGAATATTTCAGAGACGTTCTTTTGCATCAGATGCTGTGAGACAGGTTGGCAAATATTGGCCTTTAACTTATGCATCACAAGCGAGTAGAAAAATTCTAATGTAGGAAAATTAAGGGGCCCATTAATCAGATGCTATCTGACAGACTTTGGTCAGGACATAACAAGATTCTATGAGGGATGTGAGTGGACACTGACACTATCTCATCTATCAAGCAAACAAGGTGACAAAATCTATACCAGGGGCATGTATAAAATGATAGTAGAGGTAATGATTCTAAAATTGGGTCATAAAGGTTGATTACTGATAATAAGCAAGTTGGGAATGGTTGGAGATTGTTTAGAGAAAATGAAAAGAAAAATATAAAGAAATAGAGAAGGTAAAAAATGACAATTGTAAGACTTGCTACATCAATAAAAATTCATACCATATTTTATAAGATGAAATAAGACTCATGAGTAGTCAGAGGTTTAGCAAAATCAGATTTGTATATTATAAAGATTATTCCTGGAAATCTAGGTGAAACATAATATCCTGATAATGTGTGACTTACACTAGTCATATTAAGTATTAGATTAATTAAGTTAGTTGATCTATAATGCTCTGTTTTTGAAAATAGACAAGTTATTTTAATCTATATAGGTACCTATATAAAACAAATAGGCATTGAAATCATTTATGAAAATTATCTTTTCAATTTTCTTTATTTAGAATTTAAAATATATCATTGTGGTTTATATAATTAAAATCTAAATAAACAATAAGATTAACTTCTAGTCATCTTTTTTTCTTATGTTTGGCACTTTTTCTAGTGATTTTGTTCCTAAAAACTTACTCTATTACCCTTTATTAATTTTGTGCTCTTAAATTAGATAACTAATGATCTCCAAAATATATTTCAGTATTTAATGGAAATTGAAATATGAATCCTAGCACTCACAATTTGATATACTGTAGTTGTTCTATTCTTTAGGCAATAATACATGTTCAAAACCTTTATATGATTTTGCAATTGCAAAAGAAGTGGAAAATATCCAAAGCAGGCGGCATCCAACTGATTCCACAGTTTCACAGAATCTATAATGTTCTTAAAATGGAAATTTGATGCATCATAATGGTCTTCTATTGCTACCTAATGATAATTATGTAATACATTAATTTCACTAAATGACTCGTGCTCCTCTTGTAAAACTTAATTTTAATTGTCACCAAAACTATTAAGACACACTTAAAACCAAGTTACATATGCTTAATTACTGTACTGAATTTGAATTATTGGTTTGTGTTTGTGTTCTAATGATATTTTAATATGAATGATCCAATATTTGTATTCAAAAGCCAAAGGAAATTTTAATTTACTTTTTTAAGGTAGCCTTGTAGTAATAAAACTTACTTACTGAAGAATAATTCTGAAGCAAGATTAAGTGTATAGATTATATGCAGAAAAAAAATTTATCCAGCTTGGTGAAAGGTAAACTGCTAACTCAAATTATTTAATAAAGCTCTTATTATTCAGATAGTTCAGTATGCCAAAATTAGAATTGAAAATTTCACTAATATTTACTATTGCAGAATGAAACCTAATGAACACAGAAAGAATATGTCCTATGTCGTGTCAAAGGAGTGATATAAATTATTGACGAAGTTCTAGGAGACACTGCATTGGACAGAGGTGACCAGGACAGCATACATGGGAAAAAACAGTCTCAGTTTTTTGTGACTTATGTAGTGCCATTCTGTGTTTGGAAAAGACAGAAAAAAGAAATATACCAGTCACAAAGAGGTGAGGCACTATCAGAATGAGACAGACACAATTTGAAGACACTAGCCCAGCAGTCTGACAACAATGGAAGATGTATTTGAAGTTGTTCTGAAAAAATTATGGAAACTTGTTGAATTCAGAAAGTCTTATGCAGTAGTGACTCAGGTAAAGAGTTTATCCGTATAGTTTTTGGTTTAGGGTCTTTCACAATCTTTTATGGGAGGACCAGAAGGATTTGGATTCTTATCCTGACTGGACCATAAGATTGCCATTAATTCATCTTCAGTGTAGGTCCCAGAAACAAGATACTTCATACCGGCTGCTGTAGAGTTGTGGTGACACCAGAAGATGACTCTAACTGGTTTTGTCCAATCGTACACTGATTAAATCTGCAACTATGGTCTTAGGTCTCTCCAAGCTCAGTTTAAAGGACCAGATTTTGGTTAATTTGTGAGATATACAATAGTAGGGCATTATGTAATCTCTGAAAATGGCAACTGAGCCTTTGGATAGACTGATTCTATGATACTTTAGAAACCATGCCCAGATTTACATTCATCTCATTTAAGTTTGCTTTATGACTTCTAGACTCACCAAACTGGAAACTCAGACTCCTCATCTTACCCACTATCCCTTATTAATGCTTACACCTTTTTTTTTTTTACATATCTTAGTGAAAGCCCTACTCCTTTGTCTCTGGGTTATCATTGCACTGGATCATATAACTTTGTGATTCCACATTAGCATCCCAACAAAATACAGAACTTTATCAACAGCGAAAGCCTGAGTTATGAATGCATTTTGAGTTCAAATTTAACTTATCAAAATGACTAATGTGGTCTCAAATAAGTAATGTAGACTCTCTGGGTTTGGGCTCCATTATCAGCAACACAGGAATAATAGAATTCAGTGTAGTGACGGAAGGGATTATGAGAATGTAATATTTGTACCCACTGAGCACAAAGGAGAGTGAATTTGTCCTTTTATTTCAGGATGCTTCACCACCCTACTGGCTTCAGCACTTCTGTGTGTGTTTGTGTGGGTTGTGTGGATGCTCGGAGAGCAAAGCAGGGGGAGGAAGCCTTTCAGCTCAAACCAGCATCTTACTGAAGATTTTGTTAAGGGCTTCCATTCTCCAGATTTAGGACTAATTTCACATCTTCATTTTTCAGAGGAATTCAGGCATAAAAACAAATCCAACAAAAGAAGCCTACTTGGGAACAATATCATACATTGTTTTAATAAGGTTAATTCTCATGCTGAATTAATTGATTCCTTTTAGCCCTAGGTTACAAAAATAGAACCTTGAATCAAAATATTCTTTCAGTTCTAAAACAAAGGAGGCTGAAGTTATTTAACCTGAAACACAAATATTTTCTGTATGTGAGATATGCATCTTAAATCTTTGTCGTACTGGTAGTTCAGATCTAAACCTTTAAGCACTTTAGACATCATTAGTAAACCGCAGTGTTTAAGAAAGGTAATGATGGTGTCATTTAAAAAAAAAAGAAATTGATGTTCCCTTCAACTACACAATTTAATCTGGAACAAAAATAAATCTAAAACTCAGCAGTCTGTCTCTGATTAATGTAGTTGTTGTCTCCCTGTGTGGGGTTCTGAAAATGAAATAGAGGTGGGAATTTTATGGTGTTTTCTTTGTTTTTTGTAGCTCAGCATGATATTCAACGATACCACAAACCATAATATTTCTTTTTTAAGTGGACCACAAGTGGGGAATTTTATGGGTTCTTTTGTTAAATCAATGTAATACAAATAATGTGATTCAGTTGAGTAAAGAAAAAACATAAAATTTTAAAAATCTATGGTATCTATTTTAATGCTACTACCTAAAATATTTATAATGGAGGTTTATCTCTTTCATGGGTATTTTTAAACTTGATCTTTCAGATTTTCAATTAGCAGTTTATAGTTAGATTCTGAATGTTATGGATATATTTTTATAATACTTATTTATATCCTACCTTTCCATCAGTTTTACTCCTGATACTAGTTATTAGCATAAACACATGTGCATACATGTGTATGCATGTTATATATAAATGTTTATAGTTGAACAATCCCAGATACACAATAAATGGTATCCTCTACAAGACCCAAGGTCATCTCTTTATTGCTAAATGTTTTCATTTTCACTGTTTTATTTGAACTGGATCTCTCTGTCTGCTTGCTTATATTTTTCACATTAACTACGTTTTATTCTTTGTCTTCCCTTATCTGTTGGCTCCATAAATTTTGGATTTTAGAAATACCTTTTAAATTGTTTTTCTGACTGTGCATTCCTTTTGGGAAATCTCACATTAAAGCTCACATCTTTAATTACATTGAGACCCTGCAACTTCCCACAGCTGAATCTTCAGCCACTTCTCCTTTAAGCTATAACCTCAAATAGACATTTATCTGTAAAATAGACCCACTTGGATGTCCTACGGGCACCTCAGTTTCAATGAGATTGAGCTCTTATTTTCACTTTCCCCAGAAAATATTCTTCCTTCTCAAGTCTGCACTTGAATTAATGAATCATCCTCTGCCCTCTGCATCCCAGCCAGATCCAGAAGTGTCACCTAAGCTTTCACCGTTTCCCTACTCTCCAGGTACTCTCAGTCACCAGGAATGGTACATGTGGCAAACTGGCCCTACATCGTCCCCTTTTTTTCTCTTTTAACAGCCTTAGAATAGCTCTCATTAATTTTCTCTTGAACTATTGTTACAGTTCAACAATGAGTATCATGATACTAGTCTTGATACATTATTATTATCCTCAGTGTAAAGATCTCTCTGAAAATAATGTTCAACTACAAAAGAGATTCCAGGTCCTCATGCAACAAACAAGACAGTCCTCCTGCCTCCCTTCTCTCACAATTGCTTTGACAACTTTATCCCCAGCCCTCTGAAACCTGCTTGAAATCGTGAATACTGTTTCTCAGAAATCTCCTGTGTTTCTTTGCTTCTACACATACCCTTGACTTGATATCCTTTTTATTTTAAGTTAGATTTAAAATATCCCTTGAAAATTCTGGTCCTACATGATCTCTTCCAGAAAACCTTTACTGGATGTTCCCTTATCTTAATTATCTTTTACTTATAATCCCATGCCAGGTACACCTTTTTCTTGGTACTTGCTAAAGTATATTGATGCTGTCTAGTGAGCCAGATTTCTTGAAAACAGTGACTTTGCTGAATTAAGCTTAGAAATTTCTCTACCTATTCTAGTGTTTGATTCTTCCAAGGATACTAATTTGAATTGTCTTTAATGGATTGAAGATATCTAAAAGCAAAGTTTTATGCTGAAGATTTATAAACATTGAAGGAGATATAGTGAGTGTGCATATATGTATATATGTCAGACCTCTTGCACAAACATGCTTGCAAATAGCTTCTCTTTCCAGATAATGTTGTTATGCAATATCTGACTACTTTTAGAACTTTACTCTGCAGGATATTATACATAGAATTCATTTAAAAGGTAAGATTAATGCAAAGAAAAACTGAAATTTTGAGTTAGTAGTCATCAAATTAGTATTATTTTCTTGTCCATCTATGGGGACAGGACAACATTAATGAAGGACTTTTCCAACTGTACAGGTTAAAGAGAAGAAAATGTAACAAACATCTACTATCCTGTTTTGTCATGTATTTGAAATTTTGCTTTCCTGCTCAAAATATATGCTTTGTTTAAATTGTTGAATATTTTTTGAAGAACAAATATTATGCTTTGCCTCACGCACCCTTCTTCCATTCAACTAGCTGTACTTTTTAATGCCACATTACACATTTATAAAAATTTACTTCATAAAAATTACACTTCTGCTTTATAAAATGATGAGAATTCATGAGTTGGTTGCTTTCGTTGGGTTCCATTCCTCTTCATGGTCATGGCTCGCTGTAATTACTTGCATTGCTTGAACTGTCTTCCTAGAGAACAAGCTTCCCAACTGTCTGTTGGTTTTACAGCCAGAATTCAAACTATGTCTGAAACTTCTTACTAAGACAAATTCCTGTCCTTCAAACTTCAAGAAAAATACATAGTATACAAAATTGATGTAGCATAAATGCATAATTTTTACATTATTATCCAGTAAGCATAAATAAGCATAGCCTAGGTATATAATACATGACTAAGAAGAATTCCTGTGTAATTTTTCTCAGGTACCATTACCTTGTTCTACACACAGTTTACTATTTTTCTCGCTTCATGTTTCCTGTTACCAGTTTGCTACCCAAGTAAACAACTATAAATGGTACTGTTTGTCCATTTACTCAAATACATATAAATAAAACTGTAGAGTGTGTGTGGCATAATATCTACCTTTTACCTTCATCTTTAACTTTTCATTATTGAACCCCATTTCTGTATATTTGCTTATTATGCTATTTGTTATATGTGAATATGTCACAATTCATTCTTTTACTTCATTAATATCTAGTTGAGTTGTCTCTAGTTTAAGATATTTTCCTTAATGTTGTTTTAAATATTTTTATATTTCTCCTCATGCATATATACCTGAGTTTGCATAGGTCATGAACATATGTGTATTCCATTTCATTGGTAATGCCAAATTGTTTTCCATAATAACTATGCTATGAATTGCATATAGGAGTTTGTGAGATATCTTTCCTCATTCATGGTGTTTCAAACTTTCTGCTAATCACGTATAGCTTTAGTATTATTTCATAATAGACTTGATCAGCACTTTCTTGGTATTAACCACATTTTCACATGTTTAATTACTGTTTTGAATTTCCTGTTTTCCAAAATACCGAAGTGCTTTATCCACTTACCTATTAGGTTGTCATTGCTTTATCTTCTTTAGTGTTCTTTCTCATCAGTTGGAATTCTTTTTATATGCTAAATATGACTCATTCTTCTTTTGCTGCTTCAGACAACTGTCACTCTACATCTTAGTTTTCTCTTCCTTAAAGGTGGCTTTAGACACATAGAGGATTTAGTATCTTTTGCCAGACTTAAGTGCTTATTTTAATAGTGTTTATTCTTTGCTCTAGTTTGTGGTACATCTTGCTATATCCTTAAGTTATGAATAGATTCTCCCATATTATTTTAAGAAATTTTGTTATTTATTAGTTGTATTAGACCTAACATCTGAAATCTATTTTTGTGTGTGGCGTTAGGTAGGGGTACATTTTAATTGCCTTCTACATGCAAACATTTATTTAGCAGACAGTTGTTTCCTTACTACTTTGCATGATTTTATCATAAATCCCATCTACATGTGAACCCTTTTGTTTACATATTTTCTCTTCTGTTTATTCAGTTTATTATTGTACTCTTACATAAATAATGCATTGTATTAATTATGTTAATTTTATAGTAAGTGCTAGTTTGTGGTAGATCATGCCCTCTCCTTTTCTTTAAATGAATTGCAATGACTATCAGTCCTTTCCTATTTCTTTAGTGGTTCTTTTCTGTGTCTGTAATTTATTACCATGAAAAGACAGAAGTGACCACTAATCAGTCATAATTATAGATATTGTGAGACCGTCCTATGTCTCCTTAGTGAAAACCCCTACCTGACTGTAGAAAACAGAAACTCTCTAATGCAGCAATGTCATTCCATCTATTCTGTCAAGAGCAAAGCACTCTATAATGGTTACTGCTTCGCTAATTGTCTTTCACTGTTTCTTTGAGATTGCTTTAACATTTTAAAAGTTCAGCAAGTCTTTGACACTATGTACTAAGCCAAACACATCCTGCTGTCTTTTGTATATTATGGTACCTACTTTGCCATGAAAATGGGTCTTTGGATCAGAAATAATGTCACGTGAGATTTCATGGACAGCAAGCCATCTATTTAGTGCCCATGTATATTGATATTGGTTAGCACAATGGAGGAAGAAAATATATAGTAATCATAGTAAAGATCACCATACTGATGTGCTGTCAGTTCACTCTATTTGAGGTTGTTAAGCCTTATAAATCAAGTAATACCATTCCTGAATTTAGAAGGACCTTGATTGTTTAATCTCTCTCATAAATTCCCCCAAACAGAGCTAACAGTTTAGTTGGTGTTTTCCTACATTTAATCCATTTGCTTCTGATGTTTAGAGTGTTTTCACCGGAATTCGATACTCAGAATCCTGTATCCTGTCATTAACAGTGACACTAAGGAACACAGTTCTGTAGCAGTATTCACTACCCTCTGTGCTGGCATAGACAGCCACCACTCAACTTTCTGAGGTTAAGAGGCCGTGACTTCTCATATCATTCTGTACCGTTTCAGAGAACAAAGAGTAACCTGCTCTATTTGAAGGAAAAGTTAATGGATGGTTTCTCAGTCTTATACAGTAAAACACCAAAATGATCTTTCTTTGAGCCTTTACAATCATTCTCCAAATTTATATCAATACATTTTCAGCATCTGTAACAATTAATTATAGATTATTGTTTTTCATGAGATTCTCACAAACTATCCCAGAGTTTAACTCAGGATCACTCTAGCTGTCCTTGCCACAATCACAAGAAACTCCATTTATATCAATAAACTCTCTTTATTATATATTGGATTTAGTTGGTCCTAATTTCCACTAATAGCAAAGGTGAATTTTTCACTCTATAAAGTTTTAAAGTGCTTCCAACCTTATGTGCCCAGACCTCTGTCTTCTTCCAGCACCCTGTTGGCATGGGATCTATGCCAGGTCTGAGTACCTCTTCTTTGTAATCATTCCTTGAGACTCTTTTACCAATATTTTAATGTATTTTTTTATCTTTATTACCCTTAAGTTAACTAAAGTCACTAAATTTAATTTACTTTCATGTTTGTTTTCAACAGTACCCATTTTACTTTGGTCCTTTTTGAGAAAAAAAATCTCTTACGATTTATCCAGCAACTAGTGATGTACCTAAAGAATTTTTTCATAAGTCCATTCATAATGTAATTCATATATACATAATTATGTATTGTAAACATATTGCTGTACTGTACATACATTTTTGTATAAAACTTTTTTTTTTTTTTGGTACGAACTCATGACCTTGTGCTTGACAGGCAGCTGCTTGTACTGCTGAGCTATTTCTCTGGACTCCTATAAAACATGTTTTAGATAACTATTTTGTTTTGAGAAGGAGCCTCCTCATGTGGTCCACCTAAATTATGTCTCACCTTGTTTTTCTGGTTATATTAAATAGATCTGCAGGAACACTGTTTATTTTTATACATAAGAGTCACAGTATGTCACAATAGTAAAGTTAGTATTCAGCAAGGAACATCTAATTTAGCTTATGTAGTTTGTCTCTACCAATCATTACTATTTTAGTATGTTTAGAAAGGAAAAATATCGCTATGATTTTGTCCAAGAAGTACAACCTGATACCTATTTTTCCGTTGTTGCAAGAAATTCTTGTGAACATATTTTAAAAAATAAATTACCATGAAAATACCTCTGAAAAAAATTTTAAACACCAAATTATGAGTCAATTTATAAAAATGACCAAATTATCATTTGGACTAAAATGGTTATATTAAAAATCAGTTCAGAGGGATTAGGTAAGGGGAAAAAAAACATAGCTGAGAATATTGCTGACATAAAGTTTAAAATAGCTCAATGTCACTGAGCTGATTAGATTGTTCTACAATCATTTAAATTTAATAGCAAGTTGAAAATAGCCAACCGTTCAACCTCAATTATTAAAAAAGAATTACTATATTGTGAAGCCAAGTATGCTTCAAATTGATAGATCTCTGGGGCTGAATTTAGCCACTGTCTCTGGAGCACAGGACTAGCTGTGATTATTGTCCACCTGGCTATTTCTTTTGCAGCTAAAACTGAGCTTTGGAGTCTTATATATTTCTCTTCGACGTCTTTTATCATTTAGTTAAACAGTTAGTATTCCATAGGATATAAAGGAAACATTATGAACAGCAATAATGCCAAAATAAATGGAAAACAGCAGAACTGTGGGATAACTAAAAGATATTTGGTGAAATTTACTGACCACATCTTTCTGACCATTTCATTATAGATATAAAATTAAACAATAAACAATAAAATAATACTACCACAAAATTGATTATTTGAGAATTGCTTCCCTTTGGGTTAATTTAGCTAAGGAGTGAGGAGTTTAATGCTGACAGGAAGAATAACAGGAGGCACAGAAGTCAAGACTTTAGAGGAGAGAGTAGGAGAAGACAGGAAAGCTGCAACTATGAGCAGGGAAAATTATTAGAAATGTATTTTCCTCTGTCCTTTAAAACAAAAATACCTAAATAAGACAATGATCATTTCTTCTGTGAAATTCTGGATTATTTAACTACTTTCTACTGATTCTTAGGACATGTCTTTGACAGAATTATTTGTCTAGAAAACTTTACCCTTAATTTTATGGCTTCATTGAAAATTGACCAGTCTAAATCCTAATGAGCTTAAAAAAAATCAGTATTAGTACATTGAAGTAACATTATTCACAGGAAGACCTTAATGCATTGACATAGCTCAACAAATCCTCTTTCATTGCATAAATTTATCTGACTTTTTCAAATGGTTTCATCATTTTCTCTTTGATTGCCCTGCAATTAGAAATCACAGTTCCCAGGAATGCAGGGATACATAGCTATATAAACTCTTCCCTAGACAATGTAGATAATTTGGTACTTTTAATTTTTATTTCATTAATTAATTACTGTATGAACTTATTAATTTCCTGAGACAGGGTTCCACTATGTAGTTCAAGCTGACCTTGAGCTGACCTTTGCGGCCCAGGCTGGCCTGGAACTCACAACAATCCTCCTTCCCGAGTGTTGGGATTACAAGAATGTGTCACCACGCACAGTTTTGAATTTTTATTTTAAAGAAATGCTCTAAATAAAAATATTACAGAGCCATGTAATTTTATCATTCACAATTTAATTTTGCCCTATATTTCACTTATTGTCAGATTTTGAGGTAAGAACTGATGTGTATAGAATATATAGATCCTTGTTATAGCATGTTGAAAAATATCCAAATAACAATGAATAATGACAGATAAGTTATATTTGGAGAAACCATTTAGATTGATTCACATCTGTGGACATTTAATCGTGGTTACAAATCTAGGAAGTTACCTATTATAAAAATGTAAAAATTGATACTGGCATTAATAACTACCATATCTTAGGTGCTACCTGTATCCTGTTATATAGCTTTTTATATTTTAGCCCATTCATTGCACATAAAATATGAGATGATTGGTTCTAATTTTATCCCTACTATAAAAGGTTCTAAATATGAAGACCTTTAGCAAGACTATGTAACTGGCAAGTGGAAGAATGAGTTGCAGCAAACTGTTAAATTCTAAGTCACTTGCATTTTGCATTAACCAGAAGGAGCTTTACAGTTAAGGATAAGACCATTGACATCTGATTAGAGAGACTGGGTTTAATTCTATGTGAAATATTTAACAAGTCTATGATTTAACAGAAATTATCTACTCTACTTGAAACTTGTGCTCCTCAACTAAGGACTGGGGATGGCAGGTCTAAGCTAACAATTAGAGTTCGGTAAAATGTACAGAAAATTGATAACCCTTGAACCATAATAAGAACTCTGGTAGATAGAATGATAGTGATAATAGCATTGGTGGTAGCAATATGCTTCACATGAAAATTTCGAGATATATTGTGTTAAGATTAATTTTCATCTTGATTTGCCCATGTATGACATGCATTATTTTGCTGAGATTGTCATCAGTGTCTCGCAGTTTGGCATGTAATTCAGGGATCATTATTCAGTTGTCTGAATCTAAATCTTTATGCCATCACGTAAGAAACATTTTTCTGTTAACTACTAAAATGTACTGAAAAGTTATTCCAAAATTTTATTGACATCAAGATAAACAGACAGACAGATATGTGATAGATACGTCATTCTCTGGATTTTCATATGTGACACCCTGAACAAAAATTATCATTACTTATTGACTTGTTCTTAGCATGTGTAATGTAGAAGTCACCACAAAACTCCAAACTTCCTAACTCGACCTTATTAAAGTTATAGTTTAAGAACTGTGGATGTAGACTGAATGTCATTTCTGTTTGGTCTCACAGAATTAGGTTAAGCACATCTATCTGTATGTCCTCATACGTCACTGTACTTTTTCTCACAACATTCAGTAAAATACAGAATTATTTATGTGTATGTACTTTTTTGTTTTTAATATTTATCTTGCCCATTAGAATACAGTTTTCACAAGGAAAGTTTAAAAGCCTTATCTGCCTTGGTTGTATAAAGAATTTATCACTGCTGTAATTTTTAAAAAGGCTATTAGATCTTAACATCTACTTTTTCCACTGCAGTTCAAATGGTATGAAATCAGAGAGCACAGTACCTTGTCCTTCATTTTATCTCCACCCCTAAAATGCTGTTCATTTCAGACTAACAGCAAATATGTTTGAATAAATGATTTAATGGAAGCATGTACGACTAAGTCAAATCAAATTGCTAATGTAATTACTTTGCAATTTTATGCTTTGCCACATTCTTTCTAAGAGTGGTGCAATAACCCTATTCAAAAAATTAGTTAATATTTATGGAGGAACAAACTCAGTTCATGCTGAAGCACTAATGTGAACAAGGGATATATTCTGCCCTTTAGAACATTAATTGGGTAGCTGAGGTATAAAAGTAAATTATTACCTAAATGCCGAAATGCTGAGATTGGTATTTACAAATTGCTGGGATCAGAGAAAAGTGAGAATTCATTCA
The DNA here is from genome assembly GCA_004027455.1 of Hydrochoerus hydrochaeris. Classification (NCBI taxonomy): domain Eukaryota; kingdom Metazoa; phylum Chordata; class Mammalia; order Rodentia; family Hydrochaeridae; genus Hydrochoerus; species Hydrochoerus hydrochaeris. The sequence goes on along the minus strand of PVLA01000331.1, from coordinate 265,180 downwards.
TTTTATCACTCAATCTGTAAATGACTGCGTAAATATATTTGTACTTATCTTCGGTAAATTTGGTTTTATTTAACAATAAAAAGATTATATCTATACAATGTTTTAGGCAAGTGCTCCATTGAGAAATATGTTTTTTCTATACCATATTGTGTTGAGAAGTGAAATTATTTTCTTCAATGTTTCTTCTCTCCTAAACACACTCAATAGTCAGCTTTCTTTGATTTCTTTTTTTAAGCTCAATGTGTTAGACACAAACTTTCTAATTTAAAAATAATATTTAGTTTATGTGTGAACTTGTACTTCATGTCTTAGCTAAATAGATTTTCTTCTTGCTTTAGTATCTATGCAATTTTAAAAAGCCCATATAAGTTACGTGCAGCAACAGAACATGGTTTAAGTTTTAAAGCAATTAATTGCAGACGAATTTTCCTATATTACTATATTCAGTTTTAAGAAGCCCACCAACATGTTTATGCTGAAAGTGGGGAATTAATTTTATGTAGAATTCAAAATTCAGATTTAAATGTGAGTCTCTAGTATTTACATTCCTCTTTTGTTTCTGAAACTAGTAGATCTTGACCCAGTTGCTGCTTGCATAAATCAATTACAAGGAAAGAAAGATTATCTTTGTTTATTTTAGATTCCAGAATAATCTTTTTGAGACACATGCAAATGGAGTTTACTTCATATCTGAGACTAGCATTCACTGATGACTTAGTAGAGTGAATTTTATAATTATTGTTTCATGTTTATACCAATTTTCATGGAAATTTAATTTCAGGTAATTAAAACATTTGTCATGAGAGGTAAGATGTAAGACAGGTGTTGTAGTTCTTTTAGTTCTTTTCTTCTCCAAAGTTCATCAGCTAAAACATTTAAGCCAAACAATAGCAATATGTACCTGTAAGGAAGAAAGAAAACAAAAGACAAAGTATGGAACAAGAAAGTTCATGAGATGAAAAGAAGCAAGATTGATAGTAGAAAAATCTGGTTGGGAGTTGGAGTTGCGCTACGTATTTGCTATACAAATTGATTAACTTATTTAAGTTCTTTTAACATAATTTTCTCTTCAGTAAAATAAAAGTGACCATAGTAGCTTCCTTATAATATGATGTGATGATTAAATGAGGTAATATACATAAAAGGGTCTTTCAAACAAGCATATGGCAAACAAGTATTTGCTGTGTTTATGTCCATATTACATAATTGTATCAAATTAACATTGGCACTGCATCCGCATCTGCATGCAACATGCAACTTTATTTACAGAGCATCATTTCAAACTTTGCAACCCAACTGTAGCATAGAAAAGGCTCCACAAGTTTTTTGTCTCTTAACTTTAGATTTTAAATAAATAATCGGTGCATCTTTGGGAAAAATTAAGTGGATACTATTAGGGGGTATATTTTATGTTCTTTAGCACTCTAGCACCTTCTTTGCTGTAACACCTGGCAAGTTTTATATGCTTAGCACATGCAGGCAAATTAATGATTAAAACGACAGTTCTGAAAATCAGAACAAAAGGCAATGTTAAAATTTTATCCTCCATCACTTACATTGAAGTTTGCCTTTCAAAATTGGCAACCCAATTGCAAATAATGATCTTTAGCAAATAAATGTTAGTGCAGTGCCTTAGCCCCTAAATTATTTTCCCACTTGACTAAGTTGAGCATTAGATAAAAGTAAATGCATAGTCTCTGTAACACAGCTGAGGAATAAAAGCACTGAGAATAAAATGGAAATTTTCATGCTAAAATGTCACCAAACTAAATGCTGAAGTTACTAATAGTTTGTTGTCATATGGGTTTCACAATTTGTTTTCTTAAGTTACATACTGGATGCTGGTAAACACATACTTCAAACTACAGTCCAAGTTTTTGCATGCTTTCCAGCTACCTAGGGACACTCCAAGCCAGCTCCATCCATAGCACTCATTTGGATTTCATTGACATAATGGATGAACTTCAGCTCATTATCATTTCATTATGATGGTACAAAAACTATACCAGCATCATGACAGATTTCACTATGCTCAAATTGAGAAGAAAAGAGATGGCACCCTGATTCCTAGATATTTTCAACAATTTAAGTTTATTTTTCAAATAAAATACATGTAAATTCTGAGTTGCTGTATAATAATGGTATTAAAATGTATATTTTTCTTAATTTCTATAATTAAACCAAGGAAATGATTTCAAGATGAATTGTAAATTTTTCCGGGCCATTATCCTATTTATCTCTGAATTTCAATCTGTCATGCAACTAGAACACTTCACAATGTTATGTCTAATAATAACAACTTTTCTTACCTGCAAAAAGATCATAAGTACATATTATTCTTAAAGCAAAATCAAGCTCTGTTATTCACTGGCCATTCTTTTCTACTGTCTACCTAAGGTAGAAAATAACAGTTGACTTTCTGGGTGTTTGTAAAAGCTAAAAACAGAAAGGACAATACCTCACCTTATCTAAGTCTTTCATTATCACTTTGGAATCCAACTTTAAAAATATGGACCAGATTTATGGACATAGAGGTGGAAAAAGAAAACTATTAGTATGAGTCAGAAAAATCAAATTCTAGACTTTTGTTCATAGTTGTCTGGGTCCAAGGCAGTGAGGCATGACAGAGGGGTATTGCAGTAGAGAAATGGATCATGGTAGGAAGAAGGCAGCAAAGCAGTAAAATAGCAAGCAGCAAGAAAAAAATAACAAGTGACAACAGCAGTCCTCCTTCTTTCCCTTATATTTTATCCAGAGTGGGGCACCCATGACCCTAGCATTGCAGCATAAATCTATCCCAGCTTCACACCTTTAATCCCAGTATCACATGCTCTAGATCCAGCCACATTTGAAAAGCCCCACCTATGATCACAAGACACTGTAGGGGAACATCTAGATACAAGCCATAACAATGCACAATTTCTTTAAATTCTGTCAGATAAGGAGTTTATAATCTAATTAAAAGGCAATGCATACAAAGGAATAAGATGCATCAGTTACTCCCTTTAAGGGAGCAGTGATGTCTTAGCTTCTGAGAACAATGCAGACAGATATCCATCATCTGTCAACCTCTTCAGGAAACACCTCAGCTACTGAGGATTCCTTTGACCATTCTAACTGACATCTGAAAATGATATTTTGACCTAGTTCAAAAAGCTTCACCTGCAATTCTAATTCTATAATTTATTCCAGGTTTGAAAAATGCTGAAGTTGGCTTTGTATAGCAGTTAGACTGCTGCCATAATCTACTCCTGCTTTCTTTCTCCACATGTTTATTTCAAAAGCACATCCCAGTAAAGTTCTTGAAACTAATCTGTGTCTGCTTCTCAGAGAATCCACCCTGCAAACAAATGTAGTTTTTCTCTTCAAATTGTACAAAAAGGAGAGCTTTTGTAACCAATAATGGGAGACTTTTTTGCTTTTATCTGGTTGAAGTCTGAAAAATAAATATATAAAAGCAAGCAATATTTCTTGAGCTCGTTTTCTCACTATTTAGTTTATGATATCTCTGAAAGATTGCTTTATTGGGATTCCTGAAATCCAGAAAGGGAAATATTCACTGTGTGTGTCATAATTCACACAGTGGATATATAGCAAATGCAGCCCTTTGTCACTGTCTTATTCCTTCTATCTGAACATTTTTATGAGGTGCTCCTCTGGGCCCACAGATTTTCTAATGGCTTTATGACTCCTTAGTAACATACTCATCCAAGTCAGCACAGACAGATTTCCGTCAAAAGCAATCAGTCTTTATGAAAGTAGCTGGAGTAATGTTTCCTCTGGGCAGACCAAATCAAAGTGGCACACACTTGTCGCGTTAGGTGGGAGTTTCAGTCTCCATTTAAACTTTACAGACTTTAAGTCTGAAATAAGTCAATAACTTTCTTCTTTATTATCTTTGTAGACAGATTATAGAGTTTTGGTTTCTCAGAGTAATATATTTTTTAAAAACTGTGATTTCTATCTGTTCTTTTATTCCAGACTCCAGTTTTATAATATATTTAATTCTACTGACTGCACTCTTCCTGTAGAGCAATAATGCTCCACAGACATAACATTTCATAGACTAAATCTCATTATTCTCTAAATCACAGATGATATCTGCTTGGTTAATGGACATAAAGGTTTTTTTTATTACTTTTTGACTTTGTACTGGCAGTAAAACAAAGTGTATGTTCTTTTGAAATTTGTCTGTGCTTTTTAATATCCAGTCTGACTTATTTCTCTTATTTAACTAAAAGAAATTGAAATAATCAATAAGATAATCTGAGTTTCTATTCAACTTTGATATGTAGATATAGAAATAGACAGATAGATAGATAGATAGATAGATAGATAGATGATAGATAGATAGATAGATATGTTTTATATTATGCCATGTAACAACCATTTGCTCCCAAATTAAAATAAATTGAAATTGCATAAGACTTGTTGTAGGTACTCTATCTAACATAGTTGCAATTGCCTCTAAAATCTAGAAGATACAGAAATGCATGTTGGAAGGATAGCAAACTGGAAACAAATAAGCGGGCCAGAATCAGGATCCATAATTTCTGAAGCTAAATGGAGCTCTACATTTGGTGTATCCTAACTCTTTCTTCTACACATGAGCATAGTTGCGCTTGTTACTTTCTCATTGTTCAGACTCAGTATCCAAGCCCTGAAATCTAAAGATGTCTATGTTGGCTTGTGGTTAGTCCCTGGTTTACCCACTCCAAGACAGAAATGGTATGGCATGGAATCATAGTGAAGCAAACTGTTTCAATCATGGTGACCAGGAAGTAGAGAATGAAGGAAAGAGCTGAGGAGGGAGATTCGCCATTCTAGGTTACACACCACCTCTTCTGACCAAGTCCCATTTCCTAACAGAACATTCAGCTCTGCACTTCTCTATGAATGAATCCACTGATGAGCATGGCACCCTCATGATCTAATCATCTCTCAAAAGCCCTGTGGGTAACCACATGAGAATACTGGGGTGTACCCTAGATCTAAACCATAACAGAGTCCTTTGAAGTAAAAAAAGAAATATAAATTATTTCTTCTAATTATGTCAGCTTCTCTAATTTAAATGAATATGTTGGATAAGATAGTAGAAAATATGATCTTTTTTTTTTTTTTTTGCTTCGGTAAATTGTAGGCAGAGGATTAAATACAGAGCATACAGTTCTAAATCAGCATATTTAGTGACATCCCAAGTTAAGGAAATGAAACATACTTAAAAGTACTGATTTTTAACCCTGGGGCAGGCAGTAAGTAAGATTTAAAAAAGCTAATACATCACTATCTATATGTTGATCTACCTTAATGACTTTGTCAAGGTAGATAGAGATAAAATTATATACAAATTATAGAAAAACCTGTGGTTGTATGGGAAACAATGTGAGTTGATACTCAGCAAAAGGAAATATAGCTAGTATTTGAGAATTAGGAGACATTTTTCTTCCATTCAGTGAATATCATTAGCCAAAATCTCATTTGTATCTCTTACATTATGCAGGAAATTAATAACTGTTAGCCTAAAACCTGAATATTCTTCAGAAAAATTATAGTGTCTTAGTAACGTTCTTCTTGCTAAGACATATCTGATACTCATAGCATAAACCATTTGTTTCTTGTTGTCGTCATCATTGTTGTTGGTGTCTGAGAGAGGGCTTCACCATGTTGTCCAGGCCGGTCTTTAACTTACTGTGTAGCCCAAACTGGCCTTAAACTGGGATTACAAGTGTGAACGCCATGCCTGGAGTAGGAGTAGTTTGTTTTGGCTCACAGTTTGTAGGAGTTTCAGTCCATAGACTGCTAACTCGAAAGCAGAGTGGCATGGCAGAGACACATGGCAGAACAGGAAGCAGAGAGAGATCAAGAAAGATACCTGGGAGGGAAATAAACCCTTCTAGGTCACAGCCCCAGGGACCACCATCTTCACCACACCTCAACTACTGATAGCAAGTCACCTATAAGCTTCCACAATCCACTCATCTTCCAGAAGGTCAACTTTGAGTGCACAAGGGTTTGGGAAGAATTTATATATATGCTATCACTTATAGAAAATTTCACAGAGATTTCTCCTTGACTGTTGCACTGTATTTTCCAGCTATGATATGTTTTTACTCACAGCGATACAAGTAAATCTTTTGTAGGGTAACAGAACATAGTGAAATGATTTGTGAAAAAAACAAGGACAATAAACAGAACAGAGATTATTGCTGACCCTTTCAGGTAAATGTAATAAAAATAATACCAGATAAAAATGATTTGAAACTAGAGATTAATATATAGTATCATTAAACATTTAATAAGAAAAAATTACATCTTTAGTAACATAGTAGAAGTTATTTAAAATATTGGTTTAAAGAAAAAAACAATAGTTTATGCCAAAATTTAACAGGAAAGAATATACAATACTTAGAAATATCTAGACCAAGTAGATCACCACATAAAAGAAAATCCATTGCTATTGTTTTTTTTTCTCTTGCCTTGTTTTAGAAAGAGATGCATATTAACTACAATTTCAGAGATTCCCTGAGTTATTCTGTATGATATGGACAAATGTTTTAGAAAGTACTAGCACCTTAATGGGTGTTGAAGGAATTTTGCTTTGTAAAAGTGTTTATGACATGCTAAAAGTAATACAAATCTCTCTTTTGATTCAAACTTGTATTCTCCCCAGGTAGATATCACTTCTCAATGGACAGAAATTGTTTTGTGGGAGACCAAAAAAAAAAAAAAAAGAAATCTTATTCTTGTGAATAAAGAACAGATACACATATATATCCATAGACATATGCACAATATATCTGTAGTAATAAAATTTCTTGGGTGTTCAATTACACAGAAACAATTCTAAAAGTCCTCTTTGAAGCTATGATTAAAAAATGCTTGAATAATATAATACAGAATGTTAAAAATTAATTAAATGCCTCATCCCATTCTATAAGAAGTGTGTCTATCTGCTACATTTGTTTTTGAATTTAACCAGAAACAGATTTATTTTTTTAAAGGACTCTAGCTGGCAAAATGAAGTATAAGAAAGTGGTAGAAATCCAGGCACAGTAGCACATGTCTGTATTCTCAGCATTAAGAGAGGCAGAGGTAGGATTATTGAAAATTTGAGTTTTCCTTGGGAAGTTTTGTGAGACCCTTTCTAAGAGTAAAAATAAAAGAACCGGTAATGTAGCTCAGCGGTACAATGTACCTGGGTTAGATATCCAGGACCACAATTAAAAAGAAAGAATGAACAAAAAATTTAAAAAATAGACTAATAACACAATAACATTGGTACATATTTCAAAAATAATTGTCGATCTGATTGTTCACTTCATTGTCATAAAAAAGAAATATATTTTATCATCTTAATTTTTATCAGCAGAAAACATACTTTCTCTTAAGAAAAAAATGCATTTTTTCATTTCTTCATGTGATTGGGTGGTTGAGATAGAAATGCTAAATGTTATTATTTACAGGAAATGATTTCAGAGAAAATTTTGTAGACTATGTTTCTTAACTACTATGTGCCCACGCAAAAAATAGCAAGGTATCCTAGACAAATCCATCAAACTACAAAGAACTTTAATATGAGATAAAAAAAATACAGAGTACCATAATTCATATGTTAAAGAATTCACAATTTGCTTTAGGAGTTTCAGTATAACACTTTTAACATATTGTGATGCATCTCAGGGAGAAGACACTTGGATTAAAAATGATCAGATTTGGAAGTAGTTGGAAGATTTTATGATACAACAAAGGAGGTACACAACAATACAGATAATTGGGAAAAATTCATTTAGATTTATCACTTAGAACATATTTGCCCTCAAGAAAGTGATAAGATCAAAGAAGGTGAAAAAATAGAAGTAGCAAGAGAGGGAAAAGAAAATGTAACATCAACTTCTGACATTCCATTGCTACACAAAATACACACTAAAATTGTGTGGTGCTGAATTATCAAACACCAAGCAACAAAGGGAAAAACAAGAAAGGCGAGGAGGAAATCATCCCGATTTTCATTTCTGCAACTAGATCAATACTGATAGGTATTTTTAAGAGAGGAAAAAGCAGCCTTATTTTAGAGTTCTGAGAATACTGTTAATGAATATTAAACATTGTCTTTGCTTGTGCCATGAACCCTATAACATAATTTTTTTGAAACATCAAAGTAATGATTTCAGAATTATATAGCAAAAGAGTAAGTAAAAATTTTAATACAGGGAACCATGACTTCTTCCTAATATGTATTTTATAATTACTTCCATTTAATTTACATTTTATCATTACCAGATCTTTAATAGATGTTCTGACACTTTAAAATTGTTTGAAATTTTGACATTCTCAGTTTATTGTCATAAAATATTGCCCAATTCTAGGAAGATATTTTATATCAGTTTGCTTGCTATCTTTTAAATTCATTTCCATGTGTCCATTTCTGCCCTATTTTTTCCATTTCTTATATTCTCCCACTAAACAATTTATATAATCTTTTCTATTATAGTGTCTCTTACTACACAATAAGTGGATGAGATATTTCTTTTCACAAAGGCTGATAGTTGTACATCATTAATACAAGAAGAATCAGGAATGTAAAGAAAAGGGTTCTGAGAGGAACTGGAGACAACTTTGGAAGACTTAGATTGAGTTCTAAAGAATCCTGTCAGGGAAGGTGCTTTCCTATCAAGGAAGGTGTATTTTCATTACTGAGGTAAAATAACTAATATTCACAACTTAAAGGAAGAGAATTTTGATTTGCTTAGTGTTGCTTGCAGCCCATGATCAGCTAGGTGCAAGAGAAGAACATCATGGTAGAATCTGGTGGAATAAATCTCTTTATTTCATGGCAACCAGGAAGAAGAACAAGGGGAGAGTGCCAGGGCTGATGGGGGAAGGGAGTGGTTATAGACCCCCAAGCAACATTTCCATGACCTGTCTAGACACCTAAAGAATACTGCACCCCTCTCTAGGGTAAATCCCACAGCCTATCAGGTTGAATCTCTATGCTACCTCTCATATTCCATTCCTTTTCATCTTACTACCTAAATATATTTCCTTAAACCATACTTAATCTCCAAATAAGACCATAGCAAATTCATAGTTCCACCTAACATAATTCACCTGTCCAACATATAACTTGAAATTCAATAATTTTTCCCTAAGTCTCAAAAGTCTCAGTCCAAGACTCTTCTGAGACACCAAGCAAACTCTTCGCAGAGAATCTCTTTAAAAAAAGAAGAAAAAGTTACATAATCCCAAAATGCAATGGCACAGTGTAAACATTTCTGTTTTAAAAAAGAGGAATAAGGAACTAGGAAACCAAGAAACCAAAGCAAGATGGAAAATTATCAAGGAAAATATTAAACCCTGTAGCTCTGTATCTGGAGTCCAGAGCACACAGAGATAGAATGTAAGTTCCTAGGCACATGAGCACCCCCATCGCTGTGACTTTCACAGGCCTTTCTTTTGGGCTGGCTCCACCTGTGACCTACAGCTTTCCTCAGCAGTTACTCTCTATTTTTGACATCTCCAACCAGCTAGTATTTCCACTGTGCTTTTGGCTTCATTCCTACAACTTCATTCATTGCCCTTCAGGGTCTCCTTTTACGGCTCACCATCCTTTTCTCTGAAATCTTAATGGAGGTCTCCTAGCCTCACCACTCTCTCGTTCTGCATACCAGTAAAACCAGTATCAAGTGGATGACCATAAAATCTTTTGTTATTTAAGACAGAATGGAGGTGCTCTTGGACGATGACTCTAGTCACCTGTCTTGGGCCTGGCTGACTGTGCACAGTGAAAGTAGTACTGGGAATTAGTTCTTAGTTTTAGAGACTCTTTCTTAAAAGAAATATCAACATATTTGTCCCTTTGAACTTGCAATGTGTGGGATCTTGTTACTTCCTAGGGTCATCAAGGAATCTTTCTTCATATCCCACACCAAAGTACTTGATTTATTTTTAACAGAGCAAATCTCTTTGTAAGTCATCCATTTTTTAAGCCCAACTGCATGCATAATTTCTCCAGAGCCAAATTTAAGGTATCAATTTTTTTCTTCACTTTTTTCCTCCCAATTATCACTATAAATCAGTACACAGACTACAGCCTGAACATTAGTCTGTCTTTTCAGTTTCCCATGATTAATTATATATTGCCTTTAATTGCAGCTTCACAAAGTCTAGGACATTAGGAAAATGTAAAACTGCCAGAATTTACCTCCTATGACCTCTATCCAGTTACCAATAGAGTCATTGGTCCCACCTAAGTCTCTGAAGCCTACCTAGCCTTTATTGTCTACATACCTGTCAGGATTCTATTTATAGTATTTAGGGCATTGCTAGGCTAGTTTAGAAAGGCTTCAAAGTCTTTCTAAACTCCTCCTACAAGCCAACGCAAAGGTATATAAAACATAGGCATAGTCAAAGAAAAGGCCCAACGTCCTAATTTTCTGTATTATTCAGCTTACAGAAAAACACACTACCCAACAGCTACAACTTAAAAGAGCTTTTCAATTCACTCATAATTCCAGTCTATGATTGGCTGGCTCCAAGATAGAGATATCATGGCAGAAGGGCATTGTGAAGCAAGACTACTGACTTCATGTTGGCTAGAGAGCAGAGTTGGAAAGAGAGAAGGCAAGAGGGAATTCCCTGGGGATTTGGACCCCAAAAAATCATCTCCATGGTATACCCAGACACTTCTAGAAGTGTTTTCTGCCAATCTCCAGACCTGATCCCAAAGTTAATTTAAAATTTTACCGTAACCAACATAAAACTTGTGAGAGGGCATGATGTATTTTAAGATCATACAGTTTTTCTGATTTGTTTTATTCTGAGAAGATGCTATTTCTGCACCCCATAACATCAGTCTTTATCATGTTATTACCTTCACCAATGAATTGCAATTGTAGAAGATCTCTTTCACTTCCAAGAAGAATCAATTAAGTGATATAGCTTAGTTATATCATTTACTTTATCTCATCTCTTATATAAGTGTTGTGTTCCACTGAGGGTGTTCCTTGTTTGTCTTCTCTGAAGTAAGGCTTATAGGATAAGGATGCAAAAAATTTATGATATATAGCATATACACAAGAAATAAATGTTAGTAGTGGTAAACTACCAAGATTCTGGAGTTTCTTGGAAGCTAACATATAAAAATAAATTACTGAAATATAGATTGTGTCATAGGGTAGAGGGTTGTCAGACAGAAAAGCAAAAGTAGGTTAAAACAAGAACATGTATTCAGTCCTAGCACAAAGTTTCATTGTCTGACCAGTTTTAATTGTTTTTGGTTTTGTGGAGTCAGCCAAAATTTAAGTAAGGCACCCTCTGTTTAGTAAACTAAAATTCCTTAATTTACTGAAGTATAGTTAGTAGAACAGTAACAAACAGTTCCATTCTCTTGTGCTAAAATTGCTAAAAGTATAATGTAGGAGACAAGTAACCATGCAATTACAATATGCTATGGAGCTAAAAAACACATGCCAGTAAGTCTTGGTGGATGGATAGTTATCTAAACTTGGTGGAATCAGTCAACATGACACAGAGACATATTTAATTTCCTCAAAGTAGTTTCTTCACAGTAGAATGAAAAGAATTTAAGAGCACTACAAAAGATATAGCTTTAGAGACAAATATGGGTAGCTGTCAAACCTTTAGTGTGTAGAAATGCTATTTACTGATGTTTGTGGGGAGAATTTATCTTTTCAGATTGGGAAGGACAGCTTTCAGTAGTTACAAGTAAGGGAATGTTTAGTGTGAAACAACTCTTATACTGCTTCTGGGTATTAGTTTAGTGATATTTAAGAGTTTCACAATTCATGAACAGGTCATAAACACTCACCCACTGACATGTACATTTGTCTCTCATACCATGTTGAAATTCCTTTAAAGCATAACTGAAAGATATCTGTTTTGTTCTATTTTCAAATGGAATGCATTTTTCAAAATTGACTTTTCTCAAGCCAAATATACCAAGCATTTCTCAGTTTGGTGACATCTATAATATCATAATGTAAGATTTTCCACTGAATTTATTCATGAATTTAATCTAATACTTCCTGAATTTATGTATCAAAAATCATTACATCTTTATATTCTTTTTTTAAGACTAAACATTTCTGTGGTTCATCATAAAATCATGTAGGTTTAACATATTTTTATTTTTACACTAAAAGTACTGTTAGGATACGTGAATTTTATTTATGATTTCATTCATTGATATGGACACCAATAATCTCAAGGAATCTTGAGTATAATAGTGTTAATAGATTCCAGTCAGCTTCTTATATTGGATTTTAAAAGATCTGAAGTAAAATAAAATGTACAAAGCAAGTAATTAAAATTAAATAGTTCTATCAAAATGGTTTTATCAACTTAGAGTGATTTTCTATTAGATATCAAAGCATAATAATCACGCACATGAACATTTTTATTGATTAATGTGACCCAAGTATGTTGCTAATTGTGTGTATTACTCATAGGAAATAATGAGAAAAATTATTAATTGTTATCATTTTACAGATGAAGGACAAAAATCTTAGAACAATTAAGTCATTCAAGGCCACTGAGTGAGTATAGGAATGTCCAAGCCAGATTTTAAACCTTTCAGAAATCATTTACAGTATCTAGAATCCTTGGGATTAACTATTTGAGAGTTTCATTATGATGAAAATTCATTCATTCTTGTCATGTTTTAGGGGATTTGAATTCAGGTATGCTTATTACCATCTCTCCAGGAAACCTGTTTGTCATGCTTCATAAGAAATACAAAGCATTTGTATGTGAAGAGGGAAAAAAAATTACACTCCTTTTGAGTCGTCAATTGTTTCTCTCCTTTTACACTAATAATTACAGCCCCTCGAACAGCTCAGCTTCTTTAAAGAAGTAAAACCAATAACTATTTTATGCTTTTTGAAGTTAGTAAATAATAACCTTTTTAAAAAATGTTTCCACTAATAATGCCATTAAATGTGTTAATGCTGCTGAACTTCTCCATCTGATATCCCTATTAACAAATTTATGCTTCTCACTTCAAACTGTGAAAAGAGTGCATGACCTCTTAAACTGCTGTAAAAGACAAGGGAAATGTAGAGCAAAGCTCAGCCTCACCCTGGACTGACTGGGCACTGCATTGCAGTTCACACCTTTATAATAGCTATAAAATTTTTCTCTTGATTTCAAAATTCTTTGTGCATTTCTGACTTTGTCAGAATAAACAAATAACTTTTCTCTACCTAATGGGAATAAGTGCAAAATCTCTTAAGTTAGAATTAATCATTGACAAATTGCACACAAAATCCACAGAGAGACTTTCAGTTGGAAGAGCCCCAAATATCAGGCTCTACTTTCATCCTAATATGTTACACACATCTAAACGTGTTTCTAGATTCCTGAAAAGACTGGAAGCCTCCCAGTAATGGTAAGTGATGGGCTCCTGCTCTGACCTTTTGCCATTTTTTGAGAAGAGGACTTCCTGTGCTGCACAGGCTGCCCACCAACTCATCACTTCTCCTGTCTGTTAAGTAGCTGGGATTGTAAGGATGCACCGCCTCACTCAACAGGCGCACCTACGTCTAACGGTGAAAAATTTGTGTAGTTGACCATTCTGTAAAGATAATGGACAGCAACAATGAAAATGATGATCTACATCATCTTTAAGAAATGTATTATTATGCTCCCTTTTCAAGCATCATGCTAGATACACAATAAGTATCCCAAAACTCTTTGCTCAGTAAATGCCTTCATATGTCACCTGACTTCTTTCATTAGAAATTAATTTGATTACATTCAATGCAATTTAAATTTGATTTTAATGCTAAACATTGGCCAATTTGATTTTTGGAAAATACCTAAGATTCTACTTGTGAAGGTCTTTATTTTTATTTTTAAGTCTTCATTTGATGTTAACTAACAACCAGTTTTTCTGTGGTGTGACATTGCAAATAACTTGCCATGAATTAGAACTCGTAGTAAGGGGTGTGATACAGAAAAATGTTAACTAAGAGATGATTTTAAAGTTGCTGGTATTACTGTTTAATGCCTTGATGTAGTACAAGAGAAGAGATGTGTGATTTCTTGTTAACAATCTTAATTAACTTTTAATTGATTTCTAAAAAGATAAATGGTTTCATTATAGCATCACACACTGAGTTGCTTGGCTAGATATTAAACATCAACGCAAAGTTCTCCACAGTACTGCTGATAGATAATAAGGTTTTGCACGTTTGATTATCTTATTTAATTTTATGTACTCATCTATAGTAGATCCTGTACTGGAAACCACTTTGTTCAGTGAGCACATGTTGTTTTATATTTCTTAAATAATTGTACTACAGAAAAGGAAAGAAACAGTTTTGCTTTTACATTCTAGTCTCTGTCCTTGTTAGATCTATGTCTTAGTAAACTTAGGATGTTTAGAATAAATTCCAGCAGACTATAGTCTTTTATTCCATTATCATCAAATAGTCAACATTTCACGGACATTTAGCCTGCTAAGTAGTGGCAGATCAATGAGGTCAAAGAGTGTGTGTGTGTGTGTGTTCTGTGTGTACATCTGCCATATTACTTACATTTAATTGATTTAAATGGATTTTAATTAAATTATGACAGCTAATTCATGACAGTGCTCCTCTATTTTCTGTCCACCTATTGAATATTTTTTTAATATTTCTCTTTATAAAGCATCTCATCACAAAATTAAGATTAATGTGGAATTGCAAAGGGTGAGATTAATGTTAGGGACCTTGAAGAGAGACCATTTCTCTGTAATGACAAGGTTAACTTACTGTACTTATCAAGCCTTGAAGGGGGACTAGGGTAATCAAAGAATGGGTCAAGGAAATGAAGTGGTAAAAGAAAAAAAAATAATTAAAAAAATTCAAATGGAGGCTGGGGATATAGTTCAGTGGCACGAAGCCTATTTGCCAAGTGCAAGGTCATGAATTTGATTCCCAATACCAAAAAAAGAAAAAAGTAAATAAATGGAGCATGACCACTACTTGTCCCTTTAAAGAGGAAAAAGTGTGCCAGGAACCCAGGGGATATCCAGAGCAGCTAGGAGCTTGAATTGGTTCTCACATGAATACCAGGCAACTGGATCTCTCAATCCTTTAACCTCAAGCAACTGAGTGCTAGCGACAATTTGAGTGAACAAGAAAATTGCTTCTACCTCAAGCCTCCAAAAGAAACACAGCCCTGCTTATACTTTTACTCTAGTGTGGTGAGATCTTGCAGAGGTTTAAAAAAATAAAGTTGAGTTGAGGAAGCTGATAAATTTGTGAAAATTTGTTGTAGTAGCCATAGAAACCTAACACAGTCCTTGACTCAAAATGATTCAACTTGATTTTCAATGTTATGATGGTGTGAAAGCATGTGTTCACTAAAAACTACATCAAAGTTTAATCTTTTGGTTGCACACACCTGTTATTCCAGCACTCTGGAAGCTGAGGCAGTAGGATTGTTGAATGTTCAAGACCAGCCTTGACTACAAAGTGAGCTCAAAGCCAGCCTGAACTGTGTAGTGAACCTCTGTCTAAAAA
The DNA here is from genome assembly GCA_004027455.1 of Hydrochoerus hydrochaeris. Lineage (NCBI taxonomy): Eukaryota > Metazoa > Chordata > Mammalia > Rodentia > Hydrochaeridae > Hydrochoerus > Hydrochoerus hydrochaeris. Next base: position 249,656 of record PVLA01000331.1, on the reverse strand, counting down.
TAAATAATAAATAAATAAATAAATAAATAAAATTTTTAAAAACCTGATCTTTTTCAAGGTGCTATGGTTGATGCATTCTATCAATCTGAGAAGTTTAGAAATTTAACTAAGAGATTCAGTGGGGAGCAAGGATTCTTACTCTGTAAATATCCACAGCCCACATGAGAAGGCGGCACAGAGGTGGTTTGAGTGCTACACACACCTTAGGTAGGAGGAAGTAGCTTGCTTACAGTATAAAGGAGGAGAAAATATTGTCTCCCTTTTTCTTGTCCTGTCTGCTTTTGTTGGCTGCTGCCTTGAAGTGTTGCCCCTGTGCCATGCCATCCTGCCTTGGAGCCAACTGATTATGGGCTGAAACCTCCACAAACAGTGAGCTAAACAAAGCTTTCCTTCCTTCATTTTGGGTGTCAGGTATTTTGTCCCACAACAAGAGAAAAGAAACCATGACACAAGGCTCATGGCACATAGTGGGCCACTCTTGAGTTGCTGGGCAGCAGTAGTGAGCTGTGGCTCCTACTTCCTGTCAACAACTAATGCTCTACAAGAGTGTATGTGTTGCTGGATTAGGAGGCTGGGTGAGTTATGTATGGTAAGTGCATTTTTGACTTACTATATTTTAAATTTCCAGTGGATTTATCAGGATATAATCTCATAGTAAATGAACAAGCATTGGTTCAGATATAGAGGATTGTACTGGAGGTATCAGTTAAGAAGCTGGACATATATAAGACACATTAAACAGCACTCCACACACAATCTCCGCATATACAGTCACACACACATACAGCCATGTTAGTTAAATTAAACCTTTGTATCATAATAAAACTTAGCAAGCAAATAAATGACAACAAGCTAGAAGTATTTAATTTACTAATTGCATAAAGGACTGATTTTGTGACCTGAAATATTTCAGTAATAGAAAAAGTGACCCAAAATGCAAGATTCTAGTGGAATAAATAGATCCATATATTATGAAGTTATATTTTTTCTTATACTTGAGCAGTTTTCTTTCAGGAATTGTGGGCAATGTGGTTTGCTCTTTTCCACTACAATGCTCAGCATAAATGATTTGTCAATAATTTGTAAGACAAAATGTAGGCAAAGTTTAAAAGTAGAAGAAAACATGCCTAATGGAAACTCTTTGGGTTTTTTTACAGTATTTTTTTCTCTTCAGAGTTCTTTAATTATTTCATTATTTCTCAGTGTTATGTCTCGAACTATGTTAACTCACAAGGGCTTTGGTGTTTTCATGTGTCTAGGACAGATCCTGGTGAAAGATCTGACATTATGACATATTTATAATCATGATTTTCATGCTTTAAACTTTACCATTTCATACTATGCACAGTCATTCCATAACCAACTGATGTTTGTGAAGCTGAAATTGTAACTGTACACATGCTACTAAAATGCATTGCATAGTGTTTCAAGCTTTGTGGAAATTCAGTCTTCCTGCTCAAAAGACACTCAAATGTCTCATCCTTCATTTTCTTGCTGATAGCTTGGGACTGAATAATATAACATGCTATGGCTTCGTAGATTTTTAAAAACTTTTGAAGAACAAATATTTCATGCAATATTTGATAAAATGTTAATATAATATTTTATGGCTTTGTAGATTTTTAAAAACTTTTTGAAGAACAAATATTTCATGCAATATTTGATAGTTTAAAGTTGTAATTTGTAACACAACTGACATATATAAGATCAATTGTCATAACAATCAATCATGCAGTTATTAACATAATGGAATTTTCAGCCAATATAGATTTACTGTACTAACCACAATTTTGCTGCTATTTGGATTCGTATTCTAATATTAAAAAATAACTTTAGAATTACTATAATTTTATTTCCATTTGAGCTTACAATAGATTTATTTTCAAATTTCAGTTCCATACATTCATTTAACCTAACACTCATTAACTCTACTACAAATTGTTAAGTATTTTTTATAGAAGTGCTAGTACATCACAATAGGATAGTGACATATTTATTTCTTGTGTAAACATAGGCAAGGAAATTTAGTTCTGTAGGCCTCATTTGCTCATTTTCAAAATGGAACCAATGATATTTAGTGAAACAATTTAAATATGAAAACAGGTAAGTAAAGTGCTTGAACCAAAAACAACCATACAGTAAATTATGTTAATTAAAAAGTAAATATGTTTTTCCAATTTGACATTTAAAAATCTATTAGAGCAACAATACCTGGAAAATTCAGCATTTTTATCATTATTGACTCAGACAATATGTTACGGTATCATTACTAACAAGGTACAAGTTATGTTCATTTTGGATGACCTTATAGGTTTTTACAGTGCATTTCTAACTTTAAACCACACATTGATTCTTCATTATCTTCTTAAATTTCTCCTTAGAGCAAAAAGTAATATTTGATAAGAGAAATGTCATAATTTATCAGTAGCATATCGGAAACTGTGAGGTGAATTTCTTTGTTTTATTGTATTCAGGCAACAGACCCTGATGCTGGAATCAATGGCCAAGTGCACTACAGTTTGGGTAACTTTAACAACCTTTTCCGCATAACCTCCAACGGGAGCATCTACACAGCCGTGAAACTCAACAGAGAGGTGAAAGACTACTACGAACTTGTTGTTGTGGCAACTGATGGAGCGCTGCACCCTCGACATTCAACTCTGACGCTGGCCGTTAAGGTTTTGGATATTGATGATAACAGCCCTGTGTTCACCAATTCAACATACACTGTAGTTGTTGAAGAGAATCTGCCGGCTGGGACCACCTTCCTACAAATAGAGGTATGTAGCAAAAGCAAGAATTTCATTAATTCGATAACATATTTGTCTGTAGAAGAGGGGTGCCAAATTTAGCCACAAAAATGCAATATATTGAGTTAAACTTCAATTACAGATAAGGAATAAATGTTAGCAAATCTCAAATAGAGCATGCTGTAATACGTGACGGCATCCCTTTAGGGGAATTCCACATAATTAAAGAAATGTGCATTTGTGAGAAAGAAGCAGCACTTTGTTTCCTTTCATATATGATGTAAAGCTGTATGTTTTTTTGTACTATTTGGCAATAAAATATCCATTAAAGAAAATTTCAATGTGTTTTTGTCTACCAGAGTATCCTCGTGAGAAAAAATTGGTACTTAAAATCTCTTAGCTTTCTTTATAGTCTTTTAATACTTTGTTGATTTGAAATCGTTCAAATCATTATTTGTATTTGAAACATTTTCATGATTATTGAATGAGTAGCATATAATTAATTCTGACATGTATTTCTTTAGTTTGGTATGATTCATTTTTTTTAAATTTTGATCTTTCAAGTAAAGTAAATAATAGTAATAAAATCAGCAATTAAAAAATCCTCGCCTCCCTTCCTTCCCCTCTCCTCCTCCCCTCCCCTCCCCTCTCCTCCCTCCCCTCCCCTCCCTTCCTTTCCCATTTATAGTCCTTAAAACATGAAGAATTGTTTAACAAAAGTGTTTCACTTTACAAATGTTCCCTTTGCCATCACCACATTCATGCTGTCCTAGACACTGCATATGATTTCCATCAGTCCTGAGTTCTATTTTGGTTATGCACTGATACCACCATTCTTCTACCTAATATTTTTGTACCCCTGGCATTTTAAGACTATTTTTTATTTATACATACTTGTCAAGCACATTGATCACACTTATCACAGAGACTTTGTACCTGTATATAATATATCCTGATTCTTTTCTCCCTTTCCCCTCCCATTCCTCTGCATAATTTCTTACAGGCTAAAGATGTCGACCTTGGAGCAAATGTGTCTTATAGGATAAGAAGCCCAGAAGTGAAGCACATTTTTGCACTGCATCCGTTCACAGGAGAACTGTCCCTTTTACGGAGTTTGGATTATGAGGCGTTTCCAGATCAAGAAGCAAGCATCACATTTTTGGTGGAGGCATTTGATATTTATGGAACAATGCCACCCGGCATTGCTACTGTCACAGTAATAGTAAAGGTAAGGAATGTAGATGACTTCCAGTTGGCTACTTCCACTATGTGTATTTTCTGTTTCTTGTATTAATCCTTTTGGCAACATTTCATACTAGCACAGTGGCATAAAACCAGGATATAGCTTTTCTAATGTGAAGTTTCTATAAAGATTTGAGAAATAGTCATATTTTAAGTAGAAACTTAAATTTGGAAGTGGCACTAAATATCCACTTAAAGACTAACTGTTCGAGTCTGTCATTAGCCTCGTGACTTCAGAAAAATCATAAGATTGCTAAACTACAGTTTGATCTAAATTTAAAAACACTGGAAATGTTAATTTACTCCATATTTTCTAATTTTAAAAAATTAAATGAAAAACAGTTTGGATGGGTAGGAGCTCTTAGAACTCAACCATTCTTGGTTTAATTTAGTTTAGAAACCTCAGTGCAGGGGTTTAACTACATATCAGATTCAGGTGGAATTGTAGTTCAGTCCAATCCCTGTCACTGACAATCTTTGACCTTGAGACCATTTGTAATCTCTCTGAATTTATCTCATCATTCTGCCTTAAAAAGTGTGGCATGTTTAACCTTTAGATTTCTCATAATTTGGAAGATACACTTTAAAAGTAGACATGAGGAAACACGGTGGTCAATTAGTTCTCAAATATTATATAAAAATTACCTGAACTTCATCCTAAACATTCAGATTTCTACCCTTCCTTTATTAGCAAGCACCTTGCACATGGGCACCGTCATAAGAATTAGCATATTTGAAAAATATACAGATGGCTCTTCAATCAGAAGCCTGAATATCACATATTGACACATACAGTTTAATTTCAACTATACACTTACGGGTGAAACCTTGAATAATTTATCAAATGTACATCATAAAATGGCTTTAGGTAATATTTATTTTTCAAATTATATAAGTAAAAGTGTTTACATAATCGCTGTGTGTTGAAAATATTTTGTTTTGACCACAGAAAAACATAACCTCTTGAAAATGTTTTTTCTGCTCCCCTGATAGAAATTTGAATAATTAAAAAAAAAACACTCCAAGATTATTAGAGAGAAACAGACACTGTAGTAGAGCAAAAGTAAGAGGCAGAGTGAGATTGGCAGTGAAAGAGAGAGGAGAAAAGAGAGGGAAAGATGGAGAAAGAGACAGAAAAGGGGGAAAGGAGAAAAAGATTTAAAATCTATATAATCAGTGAAGCACTTTACAAAGCAGTTTATGGAGTGTTTTGATAAGTTCATGAACAATAGAGACTAACGTGAGTAACTGAGTAAATATTGTAGACATTTTGAATCAAGAATTATTTGCAATTATAGCAAAATACAGGACTGATGACTGTGGCCCAGATTTTACCAGATGATAGTCAAAATCAGAGTTCCATATTAAATAATAAAGTCTATGTGCTATGGAAAAATATGTAAATTGTGAATTAATATTTAGTTCAGGTTTATATAATACTATTATAATTCAATCGTTGACAACCATATTTTTATCTATTGGAGTTGTTCATATTTCTCATAGTGATAAGAAATTGAATGTGATCAAATTATTGATTCAATAGTTTTGGTAAGTTGTTTGATCCTGGAGATTATGCAGAAAGCCAATGGTTTGTGCTAAGTATGATTTTAAAAACTGTGATGAATATTTAATTTTTTGAGATGTATTCCAGTGTAAGGCACATTGGTATTAATCCACCTAATTAAACAGTTCCCACAGCTTCAAACACATTTATCTCATCATTCATGCCATTTTCTAAAGCAGAACATGAAGTCTTCTTCTCTCATTCTGGCCGTCCTGGCTTGCTTGATGTTCTGAATTGCGTCAAAACGTTTACCTTTCATGGTCATTTTGACTTTGGTGAACAGCCAGAAGTTGAACAGTGCCAAACACATGAAAGCAATAAATGAGGGCGCGATGTAATGTTTTTATGAGGCTGTATTTCTCTTTGATAGTACTTGGCAACAATATTCACTACATCTTTCTTCATACCTCACAAAGGCACTCACAGTAAAGAACTTCTAGATATGCTTTAGAAAGTGGCAAGAGTGGCTAGATAGTAATACAGTAGCAGTCTGTGCTCTACAAAAGGCATACAAACTTTTATAGCAGCTCTTGAAAATATAAGCACAAGGTCCATCAGGTAAGTCACATCTATCAACTCTAGCAAAATATTTTTTCCCTTAAAACCAACTGTTACTAGAATATTAAATGAAATCTGTTAATGCAAATTATTAGCCTTAGGATATCTTAAAGTAATGAACAAATGCAACCTCAACCCCTTCAGTGTTTAAGTATTTAAAGCTCATTTTTAAATTGTTACCTTACTGTATGATATATTTTTTAAATAACTTTTTTTTTTGGAAAATCCTTCTTTCAGAAAGAAACATTAGGGTCTTTTTCCTCCCCAAGTATTGTATGTTTTCTTTTTTAGGTGTACAGTGCTTACATCTGTATATTACACCTAAAAATTGAAACACAATTAGAAATAATGATGTGATTTTTAAATCTAACATTAACCTGTGCATGCAGTGGCATAATTTTGTAATGATCTAAAAGTTATATTTTTGTTTTAAATTGATCATATATCCTAGCAGTATGTAATTAGAGACAATTTTTTATGAGAAAATTGTTTAAGAATTCAAAACATAATATATAAGGACAATTTTAAAATCTGTTACTAGCAAAATTTACAGTAGAACTAAAAGACTTTCATCAAAACAATTTATTATGATTTGTTCTGTGCTTTGTTAGGTTTGGTTGTCAAGAAAAATTAAGTCTGAAAATTAAGGTTTACTTAGTATCTGTTTAAAATTTTGTTTTAACATTCTTTTTATATGAGCTACTGCTATACTGGTGTGCCTTATTTTAAACAATGTAATTATCCTGGTAAAACACAATCAGTCATGTTTGTTGTCATAATTTGTTGAGAAAGTAACTAAATAGTTTTACTTTGTTGCTATTCTTTTATTACTTTTAGTAATTTAACTGGCAAAAGCCATTTTCCTCTTTCTCTAAAGAGCTGGTCTTGCTCAGAGGTATATGTTGTCAGTAAAATAGATATTAATTCCTCTATAATATATTCAAAATTTTTGGAATTCTCTTACATTTACTTTGGAAATTTTAATGGTATTATTAGAATAATGTTTAAGACTTCACTGAAGAAAATGTCATTTCTCTTAAATGATAATTATTATTATTTTATAATAAAAGACTCTCAGTAGATGCCTAATGCAAATTTCCAGCAGAACCAACTTGATTTCACAGAAGTACTGCCTTCGTTTTTTACTTTTTATTAGGACATGTTGGAAGTGACTTTTTTTTTTTGTACCAAGGATCGAACTCACAACCTCATGCTTGCCAAGCAGATGCTTATGCCATTGAGCTAAATCCCAGCACCTGAAGTGACTTTCTTTAATTAACTAGGTGTGTATGTTTCTCAGTTCAAATCTGTTCTGATTGGATATACTTTGCTAGCCCTAGTGTTGTAGGAAACTGGCTATAACATCTACTTGTACTGTGCACTCTTCTAATTCTGATATTGTTCAAATTTGGCAAGAAGATGTTTTGACACTGATTCCAACAGCCAATCATATGTCCTCTTACATGGGACATGCCCAGACTTAATCATCACTGTAGTAGACTACCTAGGACTAGATAAGGAATGGATAAGGCCACAAATGGTCGATTGGTAAAACCTTCAAAGAGAAGACTATTCAGGGGTTGTGTTGAATCAAAGAGTCACCTGTGTTTAAACTCTATCAAAAATAAGGACAGCTGAAGAGGTTATGAAAGAAGATTCCTATCCAGGATAATCTGAAGGCAAAAGCCCTTCCAGCAGTATAGCTGTTGGTGTCTCTAGACTTAGGCTTTCTTGCATATTTAACCTCACAGTCTTCAGTGATGCCTTTTTTAGGCTGAACTGTTCAGTTTAACTTTTATGGAATCTACATGCCAGTTCAAACTCTCAGACAGCTGGGCAGGTGATGAAAGCACCTCCAGGCCTCCTGTGTCCAGCATGACTGATAGAATTTTAAAAGTTAGAGGTTTTGGGTTTTTTTTTTTTTTTTTTTACTCTAAAAGCTTTTGTTTCACTCTTTAACTGATAAATTTCTAGATATATGCAATTAGTTTTTCCAAATAATAAATACTGATGGGAAAGCATAGACGAATACTAAAGAGTTTACCATTATAAAATTAGCACAACTGTGTTTTCCTTGTGAGGTAAAGTCTTGCAAATCTGAGTTTCATTTTTATTTATTTATTTGGAGGGAGTAATCCTGAATTAGAATAGAATGGTACACAGGAATCACTCCATGTCTTTTCTTATACTTGACTAAGTTTATCTTCTGGCACTGCCTTGATGCTATGTTTTTTTTCTTTCTGGAATTGATGCTGCCCTGGAAAGGGACCAAACTCTGTATCTCTCCCATTCTTAGATGTTCTAAAGTTGTCTGGAGAACTTTATCATGATCTTGTGCCCTTTCATCATCTCAGGGTCTCATATTACTATATGCTTCCTTGTTTTATTTTGCATCTCTTTAGGATAAGAAATGTATGTACTTAGGAAATTGGAAACATGTCTATTTCATTTTCTTTGGAAATAAGAATCCAACTTCTCAAAATATTTTATTGGGAAACTTGCTTTTCCTTTTGTACCTCTTCTGGAGGCATGATTTTCTGTGCTCTGGTAGCCTCGAAAAAGAATTAGGGTCACCTCAAAACCACAGACAGCTTGAGGTTATTTACTTCCAATTTTGAAATGATATTTTGTAACATTATTGTGCTATAGGATTTAGAAATTTAGAACTATGCTTACAAAAATATTTACAGATCACTATAATGATGTCGGTTATGTATTTATTAATATAGACAAGCAAATCAAAAAATACTAAGACCAATGCTAGCCAAATGGAAGGGAAAATTATAGGTCATCTTACATTGGTGTGCCTTTCTCATTCAAATGGTTTTGTAGCATAGAACATTTAAATACTGAAAGTAGAAAAATGATTCATTTATTGAAGGTTTTGACCAAGAAAAAAGACTTGCTATTTCATGAGTTTTTTTTTTAATTCTTCCCAGATAAATAGACAATAAAATGCAATAGCCTTCAATCTAGGGAAAACATGGTTAATAACAGAGGCATAAAGACTCACGAAGTCTGACTTGTTTGCTCTGAATTCAGTTTGGATTGTTTGTTTTATGTAGTTGTGATAGAACTAGTCGGTAGAATTAAATTGGGGCCAAATGTGTCACAAAACTTCAAGATGTACGTAAGAAGCTTTGTTGCTTACCTGGACACAATCTTTTAAAAACATTCTTCACTTTCTAGACTACACTTGGGTTTAACACAAAGCTATTAGTTATGGTTGATACACTGTGTCAACTTGAGAAGTTTACAAATATAACTAAGAGACTCACCAGGAAGCCAGGATTCTTATTTGGTAAATATCCTAATCTTGTGCAACAGGAGCACACAGAGATTTTGTAAGTTCTACACCTGCCACTGGGGGAGCAGGGAGTTGTGTACAATATAAGGGAGGAGAAGAGGCTCTCTGTCCCTTTTTCGCTCTGGCTGCTGCCTTGAAGTGTTACTCCCCTGTGCCATGCCACCCTGCCTTGCAGCCAGCTGATTATGGATTGAAACCTCCACAAACAGTGCGCTAAATAAATCTTTCCTTCCTTCATCTTGAGTGTCAAGTGTTTTGTCCCAGCAAGGAGGGAAAAGTAACGAAGACACTATTATTTAAGATGGATATCAGCATGTGTGAAAGAGTTGCTTCCAGTAGACTTATTTTTTTTCCTGAGGTAGATTAGAGAATTTATCTAACGTTTATTACCTAGGCTTCTTGATCTTATTTAGCAGAGTCAAACTGTTTCAGTGATTCATTTATTGGTGGTTTGCTCTGACTTGTGTAATAGTTGTTTCTTATTTTTATACATGTGAAACAAAAATGAATCAATATTTTATTTCTATATCTATTCAAGATCATGTGTTATTCCTTTTCAATTGATACAAGTATAATAAAACTTCTGGAAAATTTCTCAAATGAGGAGCAACAGGTGCTTTCCCTTTTATTCTAATAAATCAAGATAAAATATAATAAACACAAATTTAAATCTGTGCACCATTAAAACTAACAAAAATATTGTCATTGTTTTCATGGGAAGAATGGAGTACAGTTCTCATTTCTCCAGAGATGAGGGTTTTCCCTTTTCTTTCTTCTGCTATCGGTCTGTTTACTTGCAGCACTTACAACTGTTTCACTGATAACAATATTTGAATGGTATTTGCTAGGGAGATATTTGTATCCAAAGCAAATACCACATAGCAAGCATCTTAAAGATGCCTTTGAAAATGAGCAGAAAAATAATTTATTTTGTAAAGAATTGGAAAAAAAGAACTATACAGTTGCTAATGTCATCTAGTCCACTATCCATTTAAAATTGAAGTGCAAATGGGAAAATTGAAAGGCTACTTGGAAAGAAAAAGTTTTTCACACATTTATAAAATAAAGTTTATCATACATATCTCCAAAAATCTTTCTTAGTGTCACATTTCAAAGATCTAAGCTGCAACCTGTGTCCATCTTCTTGGCAAATTTTTGTAAAACATTGAAAAAGCATGGCCTTTTGTAATGTGTAACTTTTTTGAATGCCTATAACAAAGGAAGGGAGGATGATAGTAAATTACATGATATGGGAAATCTTTGGAAAATAAAATCAAATTTCTCAGCAATTTAAACAGTAGCATTCAATGTGAAATGTGGTTTTACAAACTTAAGGTATAGTATAAATGATTTCCTAAAAGCAGTTGTTGCATCATATAAAAAACACAGAAAATATTTATTCTATAATAAACAAAATAAAAAAATTAGAGAATATGTAAATTGAGGTATGATACCAGACATAGTTAAAACAAATATAATACACTGTGGAAAGATTAGGATGCTTATGTAGAATCAGACAGATACAATAGGAGATGCTTCTGTGAAGGAAGGAATTTGGATGAGTCCTGCTTGTGTTTGGCAAAGTATGTGGGTGCGGGAGTGGGCAAAGAAAAGTGCAGAGTTCAGAAATGAGAAACTATCCATAAAGATTCACTTGGGTGTGAACTCCAGAGGGGTTCTTGGAAGGTGGAGCTAGGACTTTCATCTTTCAAAGGGATTCCCTCTTCTACAGAGAAGAGAAATACCTCTATGCTACAGAATCTAAGAAACAGGAGAACTCTTCTAGATTAAAGCTCCATGTGTGGTATCTAGGAGATATTTACCAAATCAGCAGCACCTGAGGTTATTTACCACACATACTCCTTTGAGTCAGTACTGGACGAGTCTCTGTTCTGATGGGGTCAGAAAAGTCATGAGTTAAGGGAGCATGAGACAGTTCAGGACTCAAAAGAAAACCTCTGAACATTTCACGATGTGCAACATTCATGCTCTCCCTGTCTGGAGGGAAGAAATTGACTAAAAGATCAACCAGCTAACAGAAGTATACTCTAATAATTTAATCTCTATTCTTACAAATTTGCTGATTGTTCACTTAGATTCTTTGGCATGAAGAAAGTATTTGTTTTTGAATACGTCCTTCAAATATTTTTCACATTCTGTGCTGTTGAATTATCAATGTATTCTTTCCAATAGAGTCGCCATTAAATTTAAAGAATGTGAATATATTTAGAAAAGCATGTCTTGGAGCTGAATCAAACATTTTTTTTAGATATGTTGATGGTCAGCTATCCCAAAATTTCAGGGCTAGAAATGTCTCAAGTTAATCCTTCTTTATAGCTGTATAGTACTCCATTGCATAAGAAAATCACAGTGCATCTTTATCTCTTCTCTGGTTGATGAGCACTTGGGCTGTTTCCAAGGTTTAGCTACTACAAACTGTGCTGCTATAAACATGGGTGTGCATATGTCACTATCTATGTTACTTTTAATTCTTCCAGGAAGATACCCAGAATGGAAATAGCTGAATCAAATGGAACCTCTAGTTTTAGTTTTTTGAAGAATCTCCACATTGATTTTTACAGTGATTGACGAGTCTACTTTCCCACCAACAGTGGAGAAGGGTTCCTTTTCCACCACAGCCCTGTGAGCATTTTTTATTGAATTATTTGTTGATAATGGCCATTCTTTCTCAAGTGAGATGAAATCCCAATGTTATTTTAATTTGCATTTCTCAAATGACCAGTGATGTTGAACATTTTTTCATGTATCTACTTGTCATTTCTACTTCTACTTATTTCAGATGCCCATTTTTGGATTAAATCTTTAAATTCTAGGAGTTTTTGAGTTCTCTATATATTCTAGACAATAATCCTTTGTCTGAGGACCGACTGGCAAAAATTTTCCCTGTCTCTATGGGTTGCCATTTAGTCTGTTACTATAAAAAAGCTTTTTAATAAGATGAGATCCCAGTTTTGTAATTTTTCTTATGCAATCACAGTCTTTCTCTACACCTGTGTCAAGAGTTCTATCTCTTCTCTCTTCCAGCAGCTTTAGTGTTTCTCTTTTAATATTTAGATATATGATTCATTCTGATTACAATTTGATGCTTGGAGAGAGATATGGTCTAGTCTGGATGGACCTTGAGACTACTCTTAAGTGAAATTAATCAGACACACATAGTTTCTTTGGTGTGAGAAATAGAAAATGTAAATATGGACCAAAATGTATAATAGATAATAGATATTTTCAAATAGTAAGAAAATGTTCCAATAGGAAGGGATGTAGGAAAAATGGAGGAGGAAAGGAAAAAAAGGAAAAGAAACATGAAAAAGGAAGGAATAAATGAAGGCAAAACTGTGTGAAAAACAGAAAGAGGAGTTGAAGGGAAGAAAGGGAATGGGAAAAAAAAGATGAATCAAGATACCGATGACCTATGATTAATGTGATCATTATGTATATCTAAAATGGATAATTTATTTTAATTAAAATAAAATGTAGCAAAATTTTAGAAGATGCAGCATATTTCCTCTAAGGAGCCAAACTAGAGGAAACAAACACCTGCCTGTGCAGTGTTAAAAACAGAATCTTTCAAGGTGTAACACTTTGCACTGCTGTGGCTTCCTTCTCTGACTCCCTAAATGTCACCTGCTGGTTGTTGGAAGTTCTCAGAAAGCTCCTTCTGCATGACCCAGTAAAGATCTTTTAACATTCATGACAGTCATATTCACACCTAATTTCCAAGCAAATGAAACCAGACTAGTTCCTGCCAAAAGGCTCCAGATCTTAAATGCCATCCAGTGAAGCAAGGGGTGATGATAAGCCCGAGGGAGAACATTTCCTAACGGATTCCTTGTCACCACCAAGTCCCAGGGTGCTGCCGCTGCTGTATCGACCCTGATGAACTGGCTATCACAGACCAGGTTGCACCCTTGATGTTCTAGAATATTCAATTTATTCTCTGAAAATTTAGATTCATTAAAGCCTATAATAGTCCAAGCAATAGTAGTTCATGCTATCAACATCTTAGAAGCATCTCTCAGTCCCTGAAGACAGTATATAATGAGTATCTCATACAAGTAAATCATATGAAGAAAAACTTTGCACTGTATAAAAGTAAACTTGTATACTCCAAACCTTCATTTAAGAAACTTAAATATACTAGTACTGTGAATCTCCTGAAAATAAAATGTGATCTTCTACTCCACTAAAGAGAATTAGTCCATAGTATTCCTATTTGGGAGGTTTCATACAGAACTAACTTTCCAAGAATGCTGTTTAGAGTTTTTTATGAAGACAAGTATTTTATGGTTAAATATTGAGTAGGTTGTTTTAAGTGTCCATATGCAACCTCTACTTCTCTATTTTACCCAAGGATCTTAAAAAATAACTGTAAAATTATTTACTCCAGGCATTTTACATAGATTGATCTGATGACCTTTTTCAATTCCCCTTTCCTTCATCTCCAGCTATCAGAATCCTGCCTTTAGGATCTGATTCACCATTATTTGTTTGTGTGTCTGTGTTTATTAGCTGGATAGAAATGAGCAACTCAAGGATTTTAAAGTTCAATTTCTTTATGTTTAAAATAATAGCAATAATCATGACTAACATATACTTTAGACACATTTATTGATTGTCATAGAATTAACAAGCTTATCAAATATCTGATATGCAACAAAAAACAAAGTGTACAACATGCAAACTTTTATGTCTAAGAATATCAGAAGTAGTGTTATACTATTATATATAATCTCAACATTATGGTCAGAATAAGCACATATATTTTCAATTAACAGTAGTATCACAGTTTGGAAGAAAATAAAAAAATGTGTTAAATTGTGTTCCCTAAATAATCAAACATGGGGGAATTATATTTGGAATGAAATTCTGTATTGAATTGGGAGATTTATTCCCACTGCTTTGTTCTTTTTTCCTTCTAAATTAGCTACCCATCTTGAAAGATTGTCCTACCAGAGTACACAAAGAAATCAAGACAGATGCCTAAATAACTTACAATAACCTTAATTTAGTGAAATACTTTTATGTATACTCTCATAATATCCTTGTTTTTTCATAACATTCATTGGACAAGAAATCATCTATGTATATTTTTGTTTACTTGCTAAATAATAGCATCAGTAGCACCATAATCTCAGATTATGTAATCATATCTCAGATTTCTGAGATAGTACCAGGTGCACAGTGGGAGCTCTATCAGTATTTGTGCTTCGGAGATATTGTACATCCTTTGCTATTTTTGGCAGAGTGTGCATTTCCTTATATCTAAACTATGGATATGCTGCCTCCCAGTATATGTAGTAGTTCCTACCCAGAAATAAAAAGTAAAAAATTCTGAAAATAAATTTAGGCACCTTAGAAAGATGTGTCCCATGAAGTATTTATTTTTCTAAAAACTTCTCATATCAACGTAAGAGAAATTGAGCGTGTGCATTGAGCCCAATACAAGACAGGAAAAGATGTGTCTGCGGATGGGGCCTATGATAAGCCTGGGTGCAGAGACAGTGGTTGGAAAGTAGGAGAAAACAGTGAAGGAGGCTGATAATATGGAAAACAGGAAGGAGGCAATTCAAAGATAAGATGGACCAATGAGATTGCTGTGTTCAGCAGAAGACGGAGTAAGCGGTCCCCGCCCAATGAGTGAGCGTATCAGTCCTGCTCAGGAAGAGAACATGTCAATTCCGAGGCCTTTGCGGGATTTCCACACGGGTTGCGCTAAGGCCGGGCAGCGCTGCAGAAACAGCTGAAGCCTTTCGCCCGCTGACCTGTGCTGTTTGTGTCTCAGAGTGCACTAGCCTTAAGAACACGAGGCTAGTATTTGCTTTAGTTTCATCATTTTTTTAAAAAGGAGGATCAAGCTATAACTAGTTAATGCTTCCTATGAAGAAATATGCAGAACCATTTTTACGATGATTTAACGTCACATTTTTCTCATCATTTCTCTCTTTATTAAACTTACTCCCTAGCTCCTATCTTCCGTACCCTGCTGTTAAAAAGATTCCTTAAATCTACTTTATGGAGTGCCAAAGTCAAAATGCTTTCTGTTATTATTTTAGACTTCAGTTTAGAAAGAAAACCGTCATTTTTCTTGCTGCTAGCTAACGATACCTTCAGGTATAGTTAACTGTTGTACATGCAAAGAAATTGCAAGCTTTACTGATAAAGAATTAAATAAACAGAAATAAAATGATTTTGAAGAGAAGCGTGGCGTTAAGTTGAGAAATGTGGTAACAGAGCACTCTTTTGAAACATTAAAAACTAACTTGTGTTCAGATCAACAAATACGACCACAGGAAACAAACTATTATGGGTTTCAAAGATATAATTGACTAGCAGATCGGAAAAATTTTTTTCTTTTTTGCTAATACTGCCCTCTAGTGGAATAAGGGCCAACAAAATTAAGATCAGGGTTTTGTAGAGTTTATCTTTAATTTACTGCACAACAGAATATTTGTACAGAAACAGATTTATGTACATTTTTCTTTGGTTTTCCCTGAAGCATAAATGTAATGAACTATTGATTATGCTTGTTCGCATTGCATTTCAATAAATTTTCTCATTTGAAGGAACGCTTTGTGGAAGAACTTTGGGCAAATGACTATACATCGTGGCCACAATAAAAGATTACAACCCTGAAATATGTACATTATGCTAGAGAAAGAAATACTGCTACAATAGAACTTTATTGAATTATTCTTCACCCTGTCAATGGCCAGAGAAATAAAGGGGGAGGAGAAACAATCTTTAATGGTCTTCAGTTATTTATAGCCTTATACTTTGTGTAATCAGTTTTTATAGAATAGATTATAAAAGTATCCAGTGTGCATTCATTTACAAGACTAATACAATGTATATTTCCCCAGGAAAAAAAGCTGCAGTAACCAACACTATAAACAACAATATTTATACAATTGTAAAATCACATTTTTCCCTCCAGAAACAGATTTTCCAAAAAAATACCTCATTATATTAACACTTAAAACTTTTCTGGTGTAAAATCACATTTTTCCATGTAGAATCAAACTTTCCAAAAAATACCTCATTATATTAATATTTAAAACTTTTTCTAGTTTTAAAACTTTACAGAGATAGAGAAAATTCATAGGTCTTGATTCAGCTTTAGAAACTCATGCAGGAAAAATGGAGTTTTTTAATCTTCAGATGCTACCATGTAGGGATGTAAAAAATATTCCCACTTTTTTAGTTACAAGATGCATTCATTAAATTAATCGACACTAGCAAGAGCAGGAGAAACTGTGTACAAATGCTTTCCACAGTACCTCCTGACAGGATCCCTCAGACCAATATCCAAACATTTCTTATTAAAGAGAACCAGTACTTCCTAAACTCTTATTTCCTTATATCTTTTACTTATTCATTCATAAAGAAAATCTTTCTCTTGCAAGAGGATGTGTATACTATATGTCAAAAGGAAATGATATCTTTTGTTTTTCGATTTGTGTATGAAGATATATTTCTTATTAGGGTCTGCAGGTTTATTCGCATTCACAGCTCTTCAAGTGTAAGATAATTATCCTGATTCTTTTGCAAAACGTGAAATTTACAGTTAGTTAATTGCACTGTGTGGGAAAACTGCAGTGTCTGGATACACATCAAAGACTGTGCTGACCTTTGTTTTTCTTCTTTGTTGTTTAGTTTCAAATGATAAAAAGGTTACTGGGGTGGTGGGAAAGTAGATAATTAGCAAATTTAGCTTTCTACCTCGATATGTTTGACCAAAAGTACCCACCTAAATGTCTTGGTTACTCTTTTCTCATTGTTGAGACAAAATACCTGATGCCCAAAGTAAAGCAAGGAAAAGTTTATTTAGCTTACAGGTTTTTGGAGGTTTTAGTCCATATTCAGCTGGTTCCAAGGCAGGGTGGCATGGCTGAGGGGCAACCATTCATGGTGGCTGCAAACTGCAAGCAAAAGTCCAAAAGGGGGAAAGCACACCTCCTCTTCCACCTTTACATTGTATGCCAGCTTCCTGCCCCTGGGCAAGTGCTGGACAGTGAACCAATAACAAATGCTACATGCAGCCACCTCCTTGACTGCATAAGGCTTAGGGGGCCACCCAGACACAAACCATAACACTGAGTACATAAAACACTGCAAAGTATGACTATTACAAAATAATAGTTCAGCTATTTTTGTGAACAACACTTATTGAGAAAAATGTTATGTGATTCTCTATAAATTGTAACATGTTTGAGAAAAAGAATGATCTTTCTCTCAGATGAGAGGGTTTCTTAATTCTCCTCTGCCCTATACATAGGTTTATTCAGGTAAAGTCAGTTTCCTCTCTGTGGATTTTCATCTCTACTGGTCAAACAACAGTGTAGTCATAAACACAGGGAGTTACTACAGTATTCACCATCCCTAACACAGTCTATACAAATGGGAGGTACTTAATAAGAATTGAATTAGTGACACTAATAAGTGACAATACAGATGTATCTCCAAACTGTGAAAATTAAATATGATGCCTATAAATCCCTTTGAATTAAATATTTAAGTAAATTAACACAGATTCCTATCTATAAGCTTTAATGTCAATATTATACTGTTCTCAAGGGAAACTTCCTTTTATCTTTCTATATTTATTTTATAAGAATAAAAACAAGAATCAAAGGATATTTCACAGTTTTCATTTGAAACATCCTGATTAATATCATGCTATATAAAATAATTTATAAATGCTATAGAAACATAAAATATATCTTTTGAAAAGCAACAACAAAATACAAAATACAATCTTTTTCTCATAGCATTTTATCTTTAAGAAATTGTTTTCTGGGCAGGGGACATAGCTCAGTGGCACAGCACCTGCCTGGCAAGCATGAGGTCCTGAGTTTGATTCCTGGTACCAAAAAAAAGAAAGGAAGGAAGGAAGGAAGGAAGGAAGGAAGGAAGGAAGGAAGGAAAAGGAAGGGGAAAGAGGAGGGGGAGGGAGAGGGAGAAGGGAGGGGGAGGGGAGAAAGAAAGAAAGAGAAAGAAAGAAAGAAAGAGAGAAAGAAAGAAGAAAGAAAAAGAAAGAAAGAAAGAGAGAGAGAGAAAGAAAGAAAGAAAGAAAGAAAGAAAGAAAGAAAGAAAGAAAGAAAGAATTTTTTCTTCTTTTCAACAAGTTCCAGTTTTACATCATACTTTTAGAAGAATATTGCAGAAAGCTTCAGGCATCACTTGAGCCTCTGGCAGGTGTATCTTTCGGGTGCGAGACAGTTCGCTTCAGCGGAACGGCCTTCAGTGGATATACATTAATATTACATAGGAATTCTATTTCCTCGAAAATGCCTGTCAGCTGTGAGCGTAACAGAATTGTGTGGTTGAAAAGGTGACTGCAGCAAATGGCTTGTGCGATACGAACTGGAATCAATGTCGCAACTGTGTCTCTAGCCTGGTTTCATGTGAAGCACTAACCTCTTAATTGTGTTCACAGGATATGAATGACTATCCTCCGGTGTTTAGTAAACGAATCTACAAAGGAATGGTGGCTCCAGATGCGGTCAAGGGTACACCTATCACCACGGTTTACGCGGAAGATGCAGACCCTCCTGTAAGTAGAAGCCATTGATTAGCACTTTGAGTTACGGAGAGGAAAAAGTGTAACTCTCCTAAGTGACCCTGCTCCCAAAACAGCAAAGGTGGACTGTGAGTGTTTCACTCTCAGTCATTTAAATACCTTTGCTTATTGCATCCACAGTTACAGGCCATATTTCAAATAATTATTATTAAACTTAGGCAATTAGAGACAGGACTTTCCATTAAAATTCAAATTTACCATTTTATCAGTTTATGTAGTGCCAATCATAAACCCATGTGGAAAGAATTGTCTATATTTGGAATCAACATTATTATAGTCTTATAGACTTAGTTTAATATCAACAGGTTTTATACTTATAATTTTCATGTTTTTTATAATACAATACTAGTAATACAAGCAGTATTTTGTGTCTGATAGTTTCCAGAAAAATACGGATAAAAAATTTCAGATGAACCATTTTTGAAAATTAAGAAAAGCTTTACTCATTTTTAATTTTTTAATTAGATTCATCACACAGAGTTAATGCATGCATCCATCTTAATTCTTTTTATGTTCTCTTTTCTTTCCCTCCATTTCTTGGTCTCCTTCTATAAGTGATTTATAAATTGTTTTATAGTGCTAACATAAAAGGCATTCTCATAAAAATTTTATTTAATAAAATGTGAATGGCAGTCATAACATTTTCAACTTGTGATAGAAGATACAAAGAGTATATGTGATTATAAGGTCTTGGAAAATAATAGAGTTAACATGAAAGCAACAGCCTTTAACTTAGAAGTCTCTTTGTCTAAGAGTGCTAAAACATCCCTGAAATAGATTTATCTCATTTTGGGAAATATGACAGACAAAATTTCATATATTTGAACCCACCAATAAAGATGGTTAATATGAATTGATGGTTAATCTATTTTTTAAGTAAACTGTAACAGTACAAAATACTTTGAAACTAGTAATATTCATTCAGTTCTTTTTGCTATATATATATATTTTTTTAGAATCAACTGCATATTATTCACATGATAACCAGTTTTTGGGTCTCAAGATACTGACAATCCTATGGAAAGACAAAATTAATAGTTTTAACACAGTGTCTGAAATGAGTGCATGCAAACACATTAACATGCTTTCTTCTAAAATAATTAGTAACGAGGAATTTAAGATAGTATAAGTCTAATGACGTCAATGATGAGAGCTTAAAAGTAGAGGTGTTGTCCACGCATATCTTTGGTATGTGGCTTGACATTTAGATCATATTCATCAGTATGAGAGAGGTTGTCTTGGGCTGTGGCTGGGTTTTTAAAGTTGAAGTACTTGTTTAGAAAAGTCTCTGTTTTCAGACTCTGAAGCTTTTTATTTACATAAAAAATTAGCAGTCTTAAATTCTAAATGTTAACATTTCACATGATGTTGACATTGGAGAAAAGATGAATGCAAGAAATGATTTGATTGAAATACTAATTGTGTTTGTTTCAATATGTATTTCCCAGATTCAGTTTCAGTTCTTGAAATATTAACCATCTTTTAGTGTAAATGTAGTTCATAATTGAACTTTTGAATGAATTTTTAAATAAATCCACTGAATAAGCGTAGTCATAATTGTTCACATGCCAATCCAAAATAAAAGGTCAATTTCAAGAAAATTTTAGAAGCTGGACATTGTATTATGTAATTTTCAAAAATATTATGTTTTATCTTTATTCTTATTTTACGTAGGTACCATAATGACACACAAGTATTCAGGAGATGATCTTGCCAAGTGTTTTCTATTCTGTTATTATAAATGTTTATTAATTTGAAGAAAACAGTTTAATTTCACTCTCTTCTGAGCTCTCATGTCATTTCAGTACCTGAGGCTGTAACTGACTATTATCATACTGCGTGTTTAGTTAATAAAGTCTCTTCCAAACAGAAGTCCTGGGCAGGAATTGAAATTCATTACAGTACAAATATCTATATCTAACTCAGAGACTGGTACTCAGTTATCTACTAGGGAAATTTTGAATACAATTGAATATATACGTAAATTACAGCTAATTTCTGTACTCTGCAGTTTGGGCATTATGTACCAGATCCTTAGAAATTCTAGGAAACTTTCATAATATCTCCAAGCCTTAGTTTGGGTGCTTAGGACTGAGAAGTGAATGACATGAAGCATATTCATGTTTAGCGTAGCTTCTGGTTTCTCATATCTTAGATGTTTCTAATCTTAAAGAACAGTATTTTTAATTTGTAGAGATTAAATGTATCTCTTTGTAAATTGAGAGCAACACATTTTAAATAGAAGGTAGTAGCAATAAAACCTTTTTTAAATATCAAAGGAAAATAAAACAGTATGGTCTGAAAACTAGACAGTATTATAACTAAATAGAAATTAAGAATTATAAAATGCATATTGTGTACAAGTAAAGTGCTCTAGAGGAAGAAAAAAAATCATCCAGAGATTCTCCCCTACTCAATCTAAAATTGTTAGGACTTCATTTTTTGCCTTGCCTATGTAGTTCACAGGAGATAGGAGTAATAAGTAACTAATCGTGTGGGGTATTAAAAACTTCTAACTTTCCTTTCTCTTTACCAGAAGTTTCTCACTTCAAATTTCCATAAAATAAAATTGTAAGTGAAGTTTCCATTTGCATATTTTTATTTTGTCTATAACTGCAGGTCAGAACCATTCTTACAGGAGATCTTTTTGTGACTAATGTTTGACAAATTAGAATTTTTTATGAGCAAGTTGATATAGAACAATTGAAATAAATAAGTGGAGTTCTTTTTTTTTTTTCTTCTCATTTTCAATAAATGAAGTATTGTTAATCCTGAAGGCTTACTTGTCACACTTAGGCAATGCTTTTCAATTAATGCATTTTAGAAATTAGTTACATTCTTGTTTGCTTAAGATTGTAACTGGAGCATGTTTAATATTAGTAATTTGACAAACTTTTGTATTTACATATATAACATTGTGAAAATTGCATGGCCATTGAAATAGATTTCTAGACTTTGAGATTGATTTATGAAATAAATATATACCATAAAAATATGTTTTCCATAGAAATTGATTTTAAAATAATTTCCAAACACTAAGTATCTATACTATACTTTTTAAACTGAAAACATATGAAGATAAATTTGTTGCAAGTGTGAAGTTTTTTTTCCTTTTTTCTGATTTGATTTTGATACTTAGCCTTTTCAAAGTTCAGGTATGTTAAAGAAGGCATTATTTGCAAAGGATTTTCACAACTGTTTTTACAACCCATGTCAATCTTCCAAGTGTAATTTTGCTTATCTTTAGAGAATAACAAAAGTGGCCAGCCTTTATTCTCTTCGATGGTGCATATCTTGTGTTTTATTAAAATGTTGTGATGTCACCAATGGACACAGTTAATTATGGTTATCTTCTCAAAATATTTAAAACTTCAACTAGGCACTCAAAATATTTAAAACTGCCAACTAATTTGTTGGCAGAGAGCATAGCAGTACAGGAAAAGCAATAATTGATTTTATCCATAATTTGTTGCTTGTCTGTTTTTGTGACATAATGAAACTTAACTCAGAGCCAAAAATTTAATAAGATTTTATTTTCATCTACAGGTTGTATGATTCACCTGTGTCATTTTCCTTTAGTATATGTATGGATCTGTTTTTCATGTTCACCATAAACTGACTGGTGATAATATGCAGTATCAATTCAGGTTGTTGCTAGCAATGTAACAAAACTGGTTTTAAAGATCAGCAGCCATTAACTATGATTGCTGACCCCTGAGCCTGGGGTAAGGAAAGTTTACACAGCTCAGTGGTTCTTCTTCACATCAAAGCTAAATAGGGAAATAGTCAAGAGCCGTTTTCACTGCGAATGTCAGCTTGTGAAATCTGAGATAATGTAGCCCCAGTCTGAGTCCCTTTGGTCACCAATACTTAATTAGAAAGAAAGCACACCATGAAATGGTTGAGGTTTAATCTTTAAAATGTCAATGGGTTATAATTGTGCTTGAAAGTGTAAATGGGCATAAAAAGGAAGGTTTTATAAGAAAGTATAAGTATCATTAATAGCTAGAAAGGTTTATGCATTTTAAACATAATGTTTATTTTTTCTGTGACATACATAACATATAGCATTATAATTTTTATTCTCACGTCCTCTAGTTATATTTGATATTAGAATAAACTATATCAGATATAACCATTGCATTTCTAATTTAGAAACTGTGATACTTACCAGGGCTCAAGACATATTTTTCTTTTATGATAAGTGGAAATGTGCATAAATGTGTTTCAATCTATATAAATCATCTTCCACCTCTGTACCAATAATTTACATCTTCATTTGTTTTCTTTTTCTGGGAGTAAAGCTCATGAAATCAAGGTCACAATACATGATAGCTTTTTGAGGGAATAGATTGAAATTTAATAGATTTTCTTTGGAGTTCACTCAAAGGCTTTCCTCACGATTTAAACCATGAGGATTAAAGGTTCCAGATCAGAGTTGACTGACTCCAAGGTAGGATAGCAGAGAGGGATCCCAGATGAGAAACAGTCCATGGCAGGCAGGCAGCAGCAAGCAGCAAGCATTAAACAACAAAGCAATGATCTGCATTTTTCAAAGCTACCCAGACCTAAGGTGGGCACTGGGACAGCCTTCACCTTTGCATCACACCATGAATCAATCCCAGTCTCACATTCTTGACTCCAGCAGCACACACCCTAAACCCAGCCACCTCGGAAAAGCCCCACCTATGATCACATGAGACTTTGGGAGAATATCTATAAACAAGCTGTAATAGATGTTATTTTTCTGTGTTAATTATGTGTAGTATATGATAGCCCATTATATACAAATTTAAATTTTCAGGAGCTCAAGAAACTGTCTATGCAAATTCTTAACATGGAGTCCTGTGGTTGACTGAATTTCCTTATGATTCTGTATTTTATCACGTGAAGAGCAGGCTGAATCCATTGTAGTTCTCTGAAGGGCCAGACATGTGGAATAAACATGAGCCAAACCTGCAGTCCAAAATCAAAACTGGCAAATCTCTAACTGCCTTATAAACCTATAAATAAAAATATCAATCTATTATTGTAAATCAGTGAAATTTTTGTAGTGCTTATTAAGAAAAATTTTAGAAAAAAGATTTTATTGAGGATATTGAATACACTATTTAAAAACGATGCAACTGTGTCATGGTGCATGCACTTGTTATTGCCTTAGGATACTGAACACAGTATGAGGAAATTTAATTAGGATTCAAGTTAACCAGGGGTGGATTTGTGCCGCTTAATCTTAATGGTAAACTTCAAGTAAGCCTCAGTCATATCCTGGTGAGTCTGGCAGTCATAAAGATAGTATCTAAATTCTTATATTATCCTAAGAAAAATGAGAGAATGTTAAAGCACTAGGAACAAGATGGATAATTACTATTTATATCAATCAGTGCCTACTAGAGAAATAGATTTATTGTAAGATATAAAAATATATAAGTACTTACAGGGTAGGCTTGCAGTGTCAACCCACAGAGTCAGGAGTGTTAGAGTATATCTCTGAAGAAACAGAAGCAAGTCTTCCTTCTTTCTTTCTTTTTTATTCCATTGCAGTGACCAGCCTACCCAAGATGGGTCTTCTGTCTTCAATAAATCCTTTAACCACACTCAGAATTATGTCAATGCAATATAGTTGAATGTTTCTTACTCATGTCTTCACAATCAGCTAACTATCACAGTCTACTTCTTGCCAATTTAACAACCAGGTCGTATTTTTAACAACCAAGGTCATAATTATGCTGAACATGTTACAACTAAACTGTGTACAAACAGTAGCACATTACTTTCCTCCTCAGAATAGAAGGATATTTTGTGGCGGTCATGCTTACTCCTAACATTTAACAATTTGAACATTATAAAAAAGGTTAAACAATATTTAAGAACCAATACTAAGTCTATCAAATTATATTACTCAGAAAGCATATTAGGGGAGGGCTATTACAATTACAATCCTCATTTTTGTAACTGATCAGAGGGTCATGACTAGTATTTAGATCTACCTTCTACTAATCTTTCTGTTTTCCCCTGGCTTTCAGTAAGGGCCTCAGCAGGCTTTGATCCTAGTGAGATAACTCACGCCTTTATTCCTGAAGTTTCTGGGCTATTTGTCACCCTGTCTAAATTGGAGTGTCGTAGTTTCCCACTGACCTATTATAACAGGGCATGATAATACTGGGAAGCGCCTGAAGGATCTCCTGCAGTCTGAGTGTATTCTTCCTTTCTTCCCGTGAGGAGACATAGTCCAATTTCCTCTGCATACTTTGAGTTAGTCACTCCTACTAACACTGTAACTCCCATTTTAGTTTGTTTACTCAGAGGTATGAGGAGACAAAAATAACCAGGCAAAAGTCTTAGCTTCTAGTTCACTATTGTGCTTCCTGGTACAACCCTTTTTGCTTCTGGACGAAATCTTCTAAGCCACCAGAGCAGGAGGTTTAGGAAACCAGAAGCAAAAGTTTTATTAGTGAATATCTAGTGTCAGTGACAAATGGTAACATTTCTACTTCCACCCGTTGATTTCTGCACCCATGAATCCTGGGTTTGGGCAACATAGAACCATATAGTAGATACTGATTCAAAGCGTATACTGCCTTATAAAAAACTTTGTCTCAGTCCTTCAAGACATTTCCACCCAACTGGCACCATAACTGTCTTCCAAATACCATTCCATCTTTGTATCGATCCAGCCACTTTAAGATAATGAGGAGCATGGTAAGACCAGTGAATTCCATAAATATGATCCAACTGCCTCACATCTTTGGCTATCAAATGGCCTTCTTTGTTCAGAGGCAATGCTGTATGGAATTCCATGATGCTGTATATTGCATTATGTATCTCCATGAATGATAGTTTTGGGAGAAGCATTAGATATAAGGAAGACAAATCCATTACCAGAATAAGTGACTATGCTAGTGAGGTTGAAGTGCTGCTATCTTTTTCATGATGGAAGTGATCCAATATTATCTACCTGCATCCAGTTTGCAGGCTTACTCAGGGAATGATGCCATATTGGAGACTGTGTTTGTCTCTGCTACTTTGAAACTGGGCATTCAGCAGTGGTTGTAGCCAGATCAGTCATTGTAAGTGGGCATCTATGTTGCTGAGCCCATGCATAACCACATAACCTCCATCCCTACCACCATGGCCACTCTGTTTATAAGCTCCCTGGGCAAGGACAGAGGTGGCTGAAGAAAGAACTTGCCTGCTATCTACAGAACACATCATCCTATCTACTTGATTGTTAAAGTCCTTTTCTGCTAAGGTCATTTTTTGTTGAGCACTTATCTGGGATACATATATTACTACATCTCTTGTCCATGTAGAGTTCTAGCCACATACCTCGTCTCCAGATATATTTACCACCAATTGTCCAGTCATGTTTCTTCCAAGTTCATGACATCCATGCAGAGTATTGGCTACATACAATGAATCAGTATATTGTCACACATCTGACCACTTTTCCTTCCAGGAAAGACATAACACCAGTGTACTGCCTGAATTTATGGCACTGTGGAGATTTCCCTTCAGCACTGTCCTTCAGGGATGTCTTGGGAAAGGACTGTCATGCTGATGGTCTCCAGACAGTAGTTCTGGGTGTGGCTCAGGGGATTTTCTGAATACAAAAGACCCACCTTGGTACTCTTGTCTCCTGAATGGGATAAAATGGAAAGAGAGGAAGGTTTTCTTCTATTTCTTCAGATATGTTCCAGTCTTTATTTTGGATGTTGTCTCATGGCTTGCAGCCCAGACCCTGCAGACTCATGTGATAGACTTGTAAGGAACCCTCCCATCAACTCCAGGTCTTTGACCTCCAACTGGATCCTTCCAGGCTCCAACAATGCAGACAGTTCTTTTATATTCTCCCACACCTGATTCTCTGGGTGGCAGTTGTAAACCTACTTTGTAAGTCTTTGTATATTAATATATATTGCCTTTAACTTGTTTCTCTAGCACTGCCTTCTAAAGCACTGCCTTTCTAAGCACTGCCTGCAGTAAATCCCTTGTCTTCAGTAAATCCCTTCAGCCATACTTAGAACAATTCTCCAATGTAACTGAGTGTTCCTTTCTCAAGCTGACAAAGTTGCTTACCGTCACACCGGCTCAATTCTGTTTTCAAGTTTATTTGGTTACCTGAGTTGACTGGTAAGTGAAATTCAAGTGTGTGCCCACTGTTAACATGATAAACCTAACAAATGTGTCTAAATGAAAAAGTGTTACCAGGATGGTGTTATCATTTGATATGCTGAGGGGTTGTTTTAGCCTCTGAAACATATTTGACAAAAAACACAGTGACGGATAATAATAAAGAAAAAATTTCTTATGCTCTGTGACAGCAATGTTAATGCCACATCTATTGAAACTGAACAGTTCACACATTGTACTTTTAAGAGAATGATATCTGGCAGGAAGAAATTACCTGTAAGAGTGTTGACTTATTCAGTTGTCAAAACATATTAGTTACTCTAGGTGTTACAAGCTGGGAGAGGAAGAGGAAGAAAGGAAACACAAGACCCGAGTCTAACCTGCAGTTCTTCTTTATCTTTGTAAAGAACAAGTTAACATTCTTTGGAACCACTTGAAAAATGATAGTGTCATTGTGGGCACAATCATAAACAAATCACTTTACAATAATTCCCTGTGCTTAATCGTATTCAGTACATTTCCTATGAAACCTATTGTTACATAATGCATCAAAGTTGCTCTCAAAGACATTAGAAGAAAAGATTTTGAAAATCACATGTGAGAGAAAAATTTCTTCTGCTTGAAAACAAATTACTTAATGTTTGTTTTTAATGATAATAGTAAGTTTAGCATTCCCTGATGCAATCTGAATACCATTATTATAAAGAAAATTGTGTGCATCTAAATAATTATGTATTTAAAAGATGATTATATCAAGATATCCCTTGATATTAAAAACATGATTATTCTGGTACATTAGAGTCTTCCTGGAATTCCCAGTATTTGCAAATTCGCAACATCTTTTATGTAAGTCTAAAATTAGATTCTGTGGCAATTAATTAGATCCTCACTCTTATTATGTCAAAACATATTGGATGTAACACAGTGAAAAAGGAAATCAAAATAAAAATGTTTTGAATAATAAGGAAAATATTTGAAATCCTATGATTATCTTTGTTATAAATTTATAATTATTCTTCATTATTCATTCCTATCCTTTGAACTTTGATTGTGTAGAAATATATTCTTTTGAATTAAAAAAAACTAACATAAGCAACATCACGAGAGAATTTTTTTCTAGTTCATATCACTATATCATATATGCACACTCAGTAAAAGATTGTTCTAGTACTATTACCCATACGAGTATTTATTGAGTTTTACACATGTCAAATTTAGCACATAAGGGTTTCACAAAGTTGATATAACCTCTTTTACATTTTGGAAGCCACATAAGAATTAAGGAAACCTCATACTACCTCAAATAAACTTCTTATTTGATGAAATAAACAAATTGATTTCCTTGTTAAGAGGAATCATGAATCATATCCTTCCTGAAGACTGTTATGGCTGACACACATCTCCAAAATTCCTCCAAACTATTGACTTAAGTCATAAGTTTTGGCATTTGTATTTGAGAAAAACTGATGCTGTAGAGCAGTAACTTATGTTATCTCAGTTTAATTGCTGTAGAATATCCACAGGGCCATTTTTACTAGATCATTGCTTGAGCCTGCTGGTTAATCAAAGCTCTTATCTGCTGTGAGGCACATAGATGTTAATTTTTCTGCCTCATCATCCTCCGTTCATGGCAAATGTGATTAACTTTGCTTCTGGCTGGTACAGTGCTTATGGCTTCATCAGATGTAAATGTGAGTGTTTCCACGTTTGGGCTCATGAAGCAGATCTGATGTTATCCATAGCATGACAACATTGACAACAATGGTTTGATGAACATATTATACTAATAAGATGTTTAAAATACCATGAATAAAATTTATGCACATATTTAATAAAGCTCTTACCAAAAATTAGTAAGACTTTTGTTTAAATAGAAATACCTTAATTTATAATTTTGTACTTACACATATGTATTTTATTCCCTTGTATTTAACATAAAACCCCCAAAACCTTGACATTCAAAATTAATTTTAATTTACCCTTTTGATAGTCAAATTATTTAGCAGATCTAACTCTACTTACAACACAACAGAATTGCTACGATAGCTATAAATCAAAATCCATGTTATATCTTTTGGGACATATAAGTGTCCACACAGTCAGCTAGAATGTCTACTTGTCTATAAAATTATAAGACATGAACTATCAGACTAGCATTTTCACTTAATAACACTTTGCACTTATTTTCCATATCTTGAATTAGAAACATTGGTTTGATAGTTGGAGTGGCATTTATACTTAATTGGCTTTGGGTAGCCCCAG
This sequence comes from Hydrochoerus hydrochaeris, assembly GCA_004027455.1. Classification (NCBI taxonomy): domain Eukaryota; kingdom Metazoa; phylum Chordata; class Mammalia; order Rodentia; family Hydrochaeridae; genus Hydrochoerus; species Hydrochoerus hydrochaeris. Next base: position 220,239 of record PVLA01000331.1, on the reverse strand, counting down.
AGACTGGTGGGTTATCTCCCTGGGTGTGTCCGGATAGGTGTTGGAGGTGTGACTTTGTGAATCTTGTCCTTCATCCCTTGCATTCTGCAGTCTTCCTTGCTGTTTCCCTACGCCATGAGCTGAGCGTGTATACTTCCACCTTGCTGTCACTTGTCTCTGCCTTGGAGCCAGCTGATCACAGACTGAAGCCGTTCATGGTGTGACAGTGAAAGCATGCTAAATGTCTCCTCCAATAAGTTGAGAGTGTTGAGTACTGTGGCTCAGTGGCTGGAAATCTGACTAATACAGTTTTTAAGTAACGGCATTTTTTTCTACAAATTCTTTTCCCAAATTTGACTGATTATAAAATACACAAATACAAAGACCTATCTTTCTTGTCTCTCTCTTTGCCCTCTAGAGAAGTGAATGTGAATTTCTTTGGAAGAATATCTATGAACAAGCCGAGGAGCATAGCATTGGGTTCCAACACCCCATCCCATAGGTTTCTACTGTAAATTTGTACATTAGCACGATAATAGCTGGCAGTTCAGTAGCTATATCTGGGGGATACAGAAAGCAATCTTGGCAATGACCCACTTGGTACTACACAGGGCAAGGTATGTACACCTGTGCAAAAATGTCAAACAGATATTTTTGACCCACATAAATACTCTGGCTAATAGCTTTCCTGTAGTTTTGCCTGAGCATTACAAGGGGGTAAAGTACAGCATTCTTCTGTTAAGTAAACATGCATTTTACTATAATACAATGTGAATGAGGTTCACAGTAGCTGGGCATGGGACAGCAGAAACCCATTTGTATATTCACTTACGTGGGCGAAAAATGGCGAGATGTACACAACAGCACCAAAGCAGCAACACGTACATATTTAGGACTCTTTATTTTTTAAAAAAGTTTTCTTTTGATTTTTCTGGTTAGAAGTAGCCCAGTTCAGTACAATGGCACATGAAAAATCAGATTTGCAAGTTTTGGAGAAGGTGGAAAGTGAATCATCAAGTGACTCGTGCACAGATGATGATGTCAGCCATGTGACCCAATGTTCTTGTGACCATGTAATGGACAAAGACTCGATTGATACAGACACAGGAAATGAAGACCTCCCTGATTCACATGAGGAAGAAAATACCAGGGGCCAGGATATAGCTCAGCTGCACAGCACCTGGCTGGGAAATTTAATCCCTGGTATAAAACAAAACAAACAAAACCAGCAGCAACAATAACAACAAAGAAAGAAAAGAGCAATGCTATTGCACATTTGACCAGTTGAAGTGGTACAGAAAGGCCACTCAACCAAGTGGAATAATCAGAACTATATCTGAAAATACAGTAAGGATGTTGGCAGGGGTAAAACCTATTGGACAGGATGCCAGAACTGCCACTCAAGGTTGGAAATCATTTATAGCAGAGGAAATGCCAGAAGATGTTGTGAAATTCACAGATGATGAAATACACGTAAAAGGTTCTGTATGCACCAATAGCCATTGTTCCTTATGACAGACACCCTGCTAGATGAACTGAAAGTGTTCATAGACCTGCTGTACCTAGCAGGGCTTTCTCATGCTAATTGCAGGAATGTAAATTACTTACAGAAGTGGTTTGAGGTTTGTAGAATAGCAATGACACTAAAAATATTTGATTTCCTTCAAAATTATTTGAGGTTTATTGTCAAAACCACAGACCAAAAAAGAAAAAAGAATTGGTAATCTACTTGCTGGCTCTTCATTGAGGTTTTTTTTTTTTTTGTAACAAGGATAAAACTGAAGACTTTTCACTTTTGTCCCTAAGCTAAATCCCCAGCCTCTTCATTGAGTTCTGTTTCAAAATGTCAAGCAATTTACACACCATCTGAATGCATGACTATTGATGGACATCTTGCAACGTTTTATGTTTGCTGTGGCTTTGGGTAATGTGTTAGGGTGGTGTGGCTTTTATAGATGGAGAAGGAAAAGGAAAAGGAAAAGAATGACTCATCTCTTTTATTTCTGAATGTGCTAAACTGAAGCATGAGATGGCGATTTTATACAAAACTAAAGGTGGAGTAGGTGTTGATGAGTGAAGCAGCAACTATGATGCCGCTTGAAAAAAAAAGGGCTTTGGTCAATTGTGTTTTCCTTGATCCTATACATGTGCGGCATAGTTTGATAGTTTTCAAGGAAAATCAGAAGTGCCAAGTATCACAGAGAAATTTTTTTAGAGGATTGGGACTAGAACTCATAAAAGATCATTTACAGCGAGGAAGAACAAAGTGTTTCTGCCCAGGGAACTACGTAAAAAAAAAAAAAATGTAGAATATACTGGTGAGGCTCACAAGTAAACAGGCAGGGATAATATCACAAAGACATCCTACAACAACAGGAAAATCCAAACATGCCACCTCTCCTACGGAAAAGGACAGGGAAACAAAGCATACAATGCAAGCCAAACTTGTACCCGGGACATGCAGCCCAGGTGTGAAGATGGCCTTGGATGTGACAGTTGAAGCAAAGCTTATTACTGTGGTAGACTTTTGTTTGTATTTACAGTGTAGCTCTCATAGGTCTTTATTTCTGGTGTTATCTTTTAGGTTTCTGAAGCATGGAAACAGCTGATGAGACCATGGTGATGTCTATTCTGAGCACTCATTACAGATTCGATATTTTATTTTTTGATATCTTATTTTCCTCCTCAGTGCACATTGTACAATATAGTAAGAAGCTCTTGACCAAAGAGAAAAAAAAAAGAGAGTTGATAAAAGTGATCTGCCACACAGGAAAGGGAAACCATGCACATGTGCTGTCAGTTTTAAGCAAGATGCGTGTGTAGATCATAGAGCTGTCAGATGTGAGGACAGCCTTGGGTGTGCAAGTGAAGTGAAGGTTATTTTTGTTGTTCAGGTCTCTTGGTATTTTCACTGTGGTTCACGTAGCAATTTATTTCTGATGTTCTCTTTTAGGTTTTGTAAATAAATACACAGGTGATATGAAAATAATGATTTTTATTCCTAAATGCACAAAATGTATTAATAATTTAACACTTAATTTTACTGACATTTTATGTTCCTTTTAACTACACATCATATTATATAAGAAGAACCATTTGACAAAATAGCAAGGCCAGAGCAATGTCAAGTATATCCAAAAAGGCTAATAAAGCAAAACACACGTGCCGCAACCCTAAGTCAGCTTTCTGTCATTGTGAGAATATATTTGAGAACATTTTAAAAGAGGAATGTTTTATTTTGGCTCATGGTTTCATGAGCTTCAGTCCATGGTTGACTGTCTCCATTGCTATAGGCCTGTGGTTAAACAGTGCCTCCTTGTTCTATCTGAATTACATATAGATTATGAGATTTTGTATTAAATTGTATTCAATTGAAGTCAATTTTACATAAATTATATTCACAAATTAAATTATAATTCATAAATTATATTCAATGGATTATACTCATATAATCAATTGAATTATATTCATAAATTATATTCAATTGAAGTATATTTTACAGTTTGTTTTTGAAACTTTTGAAATATCTAAATATATTTTACTTCATGATTTTAGAATATCTGGGCCAAGAAAGAGGTATTGCAATTAAGCTTATTGACTAAAGAGCAGAATCAATTATTTAAAAAGTAAAGTTGAATGGATATTTAATTTAATTATTTGTTTTCACTGATAGTGATTTAGAACAAATCTATTCAGTAAATTTGTTCTATTTTTAAAGCCCAATTTTAAATACATTTTCAAAAAACAATTAGGTGATTTCAAAGATCATATAAAAAGTCACAAAGTCTCCCAAGTATTCCTAGAGCAGAACTAAAATGCTTAGAAATAACTAACCTTATAATACTCAGATCAGAGGGGAAACACTGCTCTTGAAAGCAGTTAGAAATTGTATCACCCTAAAGAAAACAAATAACTACCTTCCATCACTTATGAGAACACAGTAAGTTAGGTTTCTGCCAGTGTTTAGGTATAAGGAAGAAATTTTTCACCGGGAAAAGTCTAAATGCTACAGAGGGTTTCTAAAAAGGTTGACAAATTTTCATTTAAAATATTTAAAACTCATCTAAATGCTATATTTAGTGGTATTTAATCCAATGCAGTAGATAATTAATTTCCTCAAACCCTCAGAACCTAAATAGAGACCAGTGGCTTTGGTTGATCATAATGCATCGACAATAATTAATTGTTCTTCCTTTATAAATCAAACCACAGCCTAATTGTAGTTAACAGTACCACTTAGAAAATAATTCTATAGCCTGCATAAACTATTATAATTGAATGATTTCAGCACAAATTAAAAATTCTATAGAAAATAAGTATCTAGTACCATAGTAATAAAGTTTTAAAAATGTATGTTCTTGTAAGATGATCTCAGTGTTCGTGGTCAAAAACTTTCCCATGATATACATACAGCTAAATAGATAAAGTGATAGAGTAAATGTATATACTCTATTGTCATAATGAAATGAAAATAATAATTAAATTTTATCTCAATGTTATTGTGCTTAGTTTAGTTTATTATAAAATAAATGTGATTAAATATTTCTTGTATTCAATCAGAAGAAAATTCAACTAATTGGGAATATATAAGAATAAAAGGAATCCCTCAGCACAAATTAAAAAACAAATATTTGGTAAGTCAGCATTTGTCTAAATGATAAGTTTACTATTTGTGCTACATATATCAAAACTATTCAAATGCATAAATCATAAATTTAATAAATCATTTTATTTTAGTCTTTTATAATAATTAGAAGTGTTTATACTAATTTATACCTTTTTAAAAAATTGCATTTTATTTGATTCATATTGTACATGTTCCAAGGACGATGTTGTAATATTTTGATTAAGGTTATTTTTTATTATGATATAGTAAAATATTAGAACTATAAGTCTTTTCAAAAACAATGTTTAATATTACTAGTGCTAGTTTGCATTACATAATTATTATATTTGTGTGGGATGTTGGTACGTGTACGTGACACATCCTAATTCTTTTTGCTCCCTTTTGGCTCCACTCTCTCGCCTCCCACCTCCTTCTACCACTTGTTCCCCTTACCAACTGCAAAAAATCTACCTACCTATTTTCTATTATTTTTATTTTATTTTGCTGTTAAAATTATTTACATTCTGGACTTCTCATGTGATATTTAAGCTTGTCTATCAAATTGGTTTTACTTAAAATTATGCTATCAAATTGAGTCCATTTTCTTCTTAATGACCCTATCTATATCTTCAAGTTTTACTTACTTTACCCTTTGTCCTGTCAGTTTAGTACTCCATCATGTATAAACAAAATTTCTTTATCTAGTCATCTGACATACAGGCCACTCCCAAGATTTAGCTATTATAAATTCCACTGCTATAAACATGAGTATGCATGTATTACTTTGATTCTTTTGGGAAGATATCTAGAAAAAGAATAGCTGGGTCCATTTGTAATTTTTAGTTTTAATTTTTGAAGAATCTCCATACTGGCTGTTACAGTATTTGTGCTAGAATACATTCCCACCAACAATGCAGAAAGGTTACTTTTCTTCTATGGTCTCATTACATTTCTTATTATTTGAATTCTATAAGATAGCCACTTGTTTTACTAGGTTTTTATTTTTTGTTTTTTGAGACAGGATCTGACTATCTAGTTCAGGCTGGATGTGAACTCACTGTATAGCCCAGGTTGGCCTTGAATTTGAGCAGACCTCCTGCCTCAGCCTCCTGAGACAAACATGTGCCATGACAACCAGCTGATGTCTATTCTTTCTGGAATAAGATGGAATCTCAGTGGTGTTTTAGTTTCTATTTCTCAAATGGCCAGAGATGTTGAACATTTTTTTCACATATCCATTGACCATTTGTGCTTCTTCTGACAAGTGTCTTTTCATTGGTTTGCCCATCTTTTAATTTGGTCTTTTATATTGGAAAACTTATTTTTATGAGTTATTTAAATACTCTCCATACTAGCGTTCTGTCTAAGGCAAAGCTGGCACAATTTTTTCTCCATCTTGTTGGTTGTTTCTTCACTCTAATGATTGTTTCCTTTGCTGTGCAGAAGCTTTCATATGACTATTTTGATAATATTAGTTCTTCTCTTATAGCAAGAGTATCTTTCCATTACCACATGTCTTTTTTATCTCCATTTATAGAGTTTTATCATTCTCATTATATGAGCCTGTCACTTCTGGTATTAGATTAATTCCCAAGTGTGTGTGTGTGTGTGTGTGTGTGTGTAAGAGAGAGAGAGAGAGAGAGAGGAATAGAGTGAAATGCTATTGTAAACAATGTTGTTTTCCTAATTTCTGTCTCAGTGAGTTCATTATTGGTGTCCATAAATATTAAAAATTTTTGTGTGCTGATTTTGTATCCTGCTACTGTACTAAATTTGGTTATTGGTTCTAGGCATCTTTTGCTGGAATTTTGGGGGTTTTCTATGTAAAAGATTGTGGGATCTGCAATCTCTTGTTCCTGTGTGCATCCCTTTTCTTCTTTCTCTTGCCTGACTGTTCCGGTTCCAGTACTACATCATCACCCCTGTGGAGCACAGTGCTTGTAATGGGGCACTTTGTTAGCAACAGTGCTAGAGGAAGCTATTAAAACAGTGTATAGGGTAACAAACCCAAAGTTTCTATTATACATGCTTACAACAAATCCAGTGCTATCTATGTGGCAAATGCTGTTTCTAGTAAACACAACTTTTTTCTACACTTCCTTAATTGTTGAACTGTCCACAAACTAAGTGCCATTTTTGGCCCATTACCTATATTAAACCAGAGCTGACAGTATCCATAACATTTCTCAAGAATTCTCCAATGCTCTCGAGTTCCAAAATCTTGCAATATATGAGTATTTTAAATATCACTCATCATGTGTGGCTTCCTTGACACATTGCTCTTCATTCATTAATTCATGAATTTATGTATTCAGTCAAATACCCATTTAGTGCTTATAGGGCTCAAACATCATTCTAGGTGTTCAGGTAAAGACCCTAGCTTTGTGAAGCTTGTATACTTCCATGGGAAACAAACAGTAAACCAGTAAACATGTAAGATATGTGCTATAATTTCAGGGAGGGTTGCTGACAAAAAATAACTTAGAGGTAGGTATTAGAGAGATCTGGAAAAGAGGTTGGTAGATTAAATATCTGACAACAGACAATAGTTACAAAGCAGGAACAATGACAATCTGTGAAAGGAAAGTTAGTGAGGAGTGAAGTTAGGGAGGCAGTAACAAGACATGTTGAAGATCTGATCACCTATAGTGAGGAGTTTGGATATTTGTTCATGCTAGAAAAGCACTGGAGGATTTTAGTCAGGATTTATGAGACAATTTGTATTTTTAAAAGACAATGCTAACAGAATGGAAGCAAAGAGCCAACTAAGGGTCCATTACAGGGAACAGGTGGCTGGAGAAGTTGATAAGTCTTTAAAGCATCTGTTGGTTGCAGAATTGGAAGATACTGTAAAGATTTATTTTTGAAGTATGTGAAAGAATGGAAGGATCCACAATCATTACTAGGCTTTGAAATAATACACTTTGCTAAAAAGTGAGACCCTCTAGCCAAAGTGAAGGAGTAAAAATTTGGGGAAAGAAATCAGGATTCTAGTTTCAAATATGTCATATTGAAAGTAAAGTGGATCTTTGACAGTTATGTCAATTAAGCATAGTTCAAAGATTTATAGTTTAGCCAGACATTAAAAATTGGGAGTTTGAATGAAGAAAAAGTGTGTGAAAGCACAGGACTGAGTGAGGCCCTAGAGCCTGAGAAGAGCTGGTGGAAATAGAGGTACATGAGACGCAGCCTTGGAAAATTCCAGCCTGTTCGTGGTGGTGAAGGAAGTGAAAGGTATGTGGTTGAACAACCAGCTAGAAAGCACAAAAGTAAAAACAAACCTGTTATTTAAAAATGTGTCCCAGTGGATAATGGTCAACTGTAATATGTAGTATATAAAAGGATCGGACTTAGGGATAATAATTAAAATGCTAATTAATTCTTGAGGTTAACATTTTTGTCATAAAGTTAGTTGTGATTTGAACCAGAAAGACTTGTACAGTCTATTGAAATATAGTCTCACAGAATATCAATAAAGCAAACAAAAGTATTCTCAAAATCATACTTATTGTAAAGTAGCATTAAGTCCACCCAAATTCCAAGCCCATGGTGGTGTGATCCTTATTTCTCCTATATGATACTAGTGTCAAGTAATTGCTTTTATCTTTTTCCTTGTGCAAAGGATTTTGTGGTGTAATATGACTGGATTTGAAGTCAGACTCCACCAAATGCATTTCTACAGTTGAGTTTTTTACCTCTAGGTCTTAAGAGATTTATTTGTAAACCTAAGATCTGAAGAGATTATAGTGCATTCCCTGTAGTCACCTTGTATGATTCAACATAAAACCAACCTAAACCCTAAATTAAATGAGAACATCCAACCAACTTTTGACTGATCCCATATAGTGAATTTGATTCTATTTAAAATTTATTCCATAGTATTTTCATTCTTTAAAAATCAATTTTTTCTTTTGTTTCATGTTCTATTTTATATTGCCCTATCTCTGGAGCAATGTAATATTCTTTATGTCCCTACAAGTCTAAATTCATTACCTATAAAATTCATTACCTATACATGTGATAGAGCACATATGTATCACCTTTATTATCATTCAACTCCATAACAAAAATTCAACAAATGTTAGATACCATCTATTTTATTATCATCATAATCATTTTTATTATTAATGTTATCCTAAAGGATTTTTATAATAGTTCAGTGATTATGAAAATACTAGCATGGTAATTGTCAAGTAAACAGGACACCCCTTCCCTTATGGGTAGATTTAAGACTCAGAAATGACCAAACAAGATAGAAGCCTTTATTATTGGCAAAGTGTGGTGGAGATTCTGAAGCAAAGATGTAAGTTTGGCTTCAGAAACATAGGCAGCAGTATTTAAGACTGGAGTAGGGTTAGAACTTGAGCCTGGGAAGGGGGAAATTGGAGCACTCTGGTGAGTTTTAAGGTGAGGCTTCTAGGAAGGCTTGAGGAGTGGAAACCCAGGGTAAGAAGCCATAAGGGAGAAATTTTAAGGCAACAATAATCAGTCATGTTGGATGGTAAATAATAATTTTCCTGCCTCTCCATGTTCATTCACCCACTTTAACATATTTTGTCATTTTCTGAGATTCACAGAGCTCAAACAAATATAATTAAAAATAATATGATTGTGTCAAGAGAAAAAATATTGATAGACACTAGGTGTTTGGAGAAGCAGATGTAATTCCTATAATTAAAGAAAAGTGAAAGGAAAGAAGGCAACTGTTAATTTGTTTCAGTCATGTAATTTTTTTTTAAAACTCAAGGGTTTTCAAAGACCCTACTGTGTTTTAATACAGACAACAAAATATCACTAAATATTATTCTATACTTCTCAAAAGTCAATCATTTCAAAAATGTGTTTAATTTTATGATTACCTTTTGTATTCATTTTGCAATGTAAGTTCATAGTATATAATTTTATTTTAGGGGTTACCTGCAAGTCGTGTGAGGTATAGAGTAGAGGATGTACAGTTTCCTTACCCTGCCAGTATTTTCAATGTAGAAGAAGATTCTGGAAGAGTAATAACTCGTGTCAATCTTAATGAAGAGCCTACAACTATTTTTAAGGTCAGTGTATCATTTTGTTTATGGTGTTATTTAACATTCAGAGTTAAGGTTTGATTGAGATTTTGGCTTCACATGTGTAAACTTTTGGCAATTTTTCCTATTGTCAATTTTTTAAAACTGAAAATCACCATTTCCTTATAAAACAAACAGAAAAAATAACAAGTAAAAAGAAAAATAATCAGTTGGTACTTTAAATCTTTAAGATGAAAAGATGTTACCATTTGATCTCTATTATGAAGATTTTCCATGCAAATATAACTATGCAAATATATGTTTTCAAATAACATATTGTTTGGTTTTATAACTCAATAATATATTGCTCATACCAGCATATACCATAAGTAGCATTGTTACTTTAATGCATTTATTATGTCCCACTGTATGGGAATAACATTATGATTTTCTGCTTAATCTAACAATGTGTTGGATAATGAGCCTATTAACAATTTTTTCTAAAAGTAAAACCTTCTGTGATGAAACTACTTGTACCTCTATCATTTGTTGATTGTTATTTTTTTCTTTAAGAAAAGCAGAGTTGCTGAACAAAGTTTATGTACTTTTGAAGTATTATAGATCTAGGAAATTTTTTAAAATATCCCTTACAATTTCCAACTTTTAAAAAATTCCCATTGTCATAATCCCATTAAACTTTGAATATTTTATTTTTTATTATTGCATTATCTACCCAAGAAACATTTAGAACTATTTGATTTTTCTTAAATTTTACTCTTCTTTAATTTCTTGTGAAGTAGTACATTTTATGTCTTTTATTTTCATATATTTTATAATTTTAGATAATTTTATAACAGTTCCCAAAATAATGCCTGTTTCTACATATGGAGAAATATTGAAATATATCATCTATTATCCCTAGTAATGTATTTAATTACATGTTTGAGCGGTTTTATTTTTTACAATTGTTTAGAATAATTTTTGCTACTGTAAATAGAGTACTAGAAAAATACACTAGGGAAATACCTTTTAGAGTTAAACTGAATATCATAAGTTTTATATCTCAAATGATTTTGTAATTGTTTGGAATAACTGTTCTGCTTATCAACTGTTATTAAGCAAAAAGTTAAGTTGTAGCTATTGAGATAATCTTTGGATAGGTTTCCATGATCTGGGTTTAATAACTTGTTTAGTTAACCTAGATCAGCTAAACTGCAGCTTCCAAAAGAATATATATTGCGTGAAAATCCATAATTTTGAAAATATTTAATATGTTTGAATATAAACACTAGAATTCTTCTTAGTGTTATATACATTATTAAGTAAAATGATAAATTATAAAGGCAATTTCAGTTCTTAAATGATAGATAGCTGTCAAATTGTGAAAATAAATCTACTGTTTAGTTTGTATCATTGGCATAATTTCCATTTAACCATATGAACTTGGTTTTATATAGTTTGCTTTAAAAGATTGAATAACAAAGTGCGTTAAACTGTAAAGACTTTCAATTCTACTCTCTAGAGACAAGTAGTTCTACCCTACAATCTTGAAGACAATTAATTCACTGGAAAAATAAATTTATTTTTTAAGCAACCTAATTATCTTTTTCCTACTGATGTTGACTGAATTTAATCTAGTTTAAATAAGAGTGTTGGTACTATAAAAGACTGTCTTTACTGCAGAGAGCAGAGAAATTGTACAAGTGTTCATGCCTGGAGAGATATACACGTTGTATTGGTACATTTTTCTCTTTTTGATAATTTAGTAACTTCTTTGAATATTTTTTCTGGCAAAGCAAATAACAACACCTACGTGGCTGGATTACTGCGTAAAGATTATAGCACTTTCCATCACAATGTCTGGTATCTCCTCCCATGTTTACTGCTGCCTCACTGGGCACATACTGCCCACTGATTAATATCATATAGATACGAATAATGCTTTTATTTTCTATTTGTTTATAATCTTTAACATAAGTTTTTTTTTTTTTTTTTTTAAGTTGGTAGTTGTTGCTTTTGATGATGGTGAACCGGTGATGTCCAGCAGTGCCACAGTGAAAATTCTTGTATTGCATCCTGGAGAAATTCCACGCTTTACACAAGAGGAATACAGGTACTGATTCTTACTAGATTTTGAAACATGCAAGGTGTTTAGTAAATTTTTATGTGGGAGAGACTTTCAAAATTGATGTACTATCAATTTGTCAGTGACATGGGTTTCCAATTCTACTTCAAGATTTTGAACTTAGCTTATTGTGTGTGTGTATGTGTGTGTATTTGTGTGATACTTCTGTTATAAGCTCAGTTTGTTCCAAATTTTTCTTTGAACATGAAAAATTTAAAGAAATAAACACACTTTTCCCATAACAAATAATGTAAAACCAAACAATGGGTCTTGATGCCCCAAAATTACACTTACAAATTCATTTTACCAGGACTTTTAACAGATCTTTCAATGATTTCTTTTTTAATTCTATTGTGATTGTCAGTTTTCCTGTTAGCTTACTGCTGTATTACCAACTTTCTGTGGGTCTGTAGTTATGATATTTTACACAAGTGAGATGCAAAAACAGAATGACAAATATTCAGCACAGCAACATCAGCACTATATGTTGAATGGGTGAGAACATTACTTAGATTGAAGTGTGACGCTTTTGTGTCTGTGACATGAGATGTGACTCACTCTCCACCCATACAGATTTTTTTCAAATCAGGTTTTCATTGTGACTATTAAGCAAAACTAAGAACACCCAGCAGATTTTTTTTTCATATGCTGATATTGAAAAAATCCTAAATTTGAGCTTGGAGCTGTTCAATAAGTGAAGAGCCAAGGTATCATTGTATATTATATAACAGAACCACATAATTTATATATATTTCAGGTAGTGAATTCAAAAATACCATAACCTGGGTGATGTAAAAAACAGCAATTTGTTTTTCCTTGGTTATGGGATCTGGCAGGCAATAGTTCAGAAACAAGGTTTCAGCACATGGTCAGGCTTCAGTTCTCTTACAGTCCTAATCTCAGTGAGCCTTTGGCTGTGTCCTGACATGGCACAAAATGAAAAGTCCTCCTTGTCTGTTCTGATGGGGACAAAAGTCCCATGATGAAGGTGCCATCCTCATAATCTCTTTTCAATCTAATTTTCTCCCATAGGCCTCGTTTGCAAATGTGAACACACTGGTGATTAAAGGACATAAACCTTGTTATTACATCTATGCAATCACCAATGCTCATGCAATACAGCAGTTTGAATTTCATTTCATTTTCATAAGCTAACTACTCCCAAAGGCTCACAGCTTTGTTCGGAAAACAAATAACTGTGAAAAATAGAACATACTATTCAAATATGATAGAGACAAGGCCATGCTACTTAGGAAGCAAGTTGAAGAGATACTTAAGTATGTTTAAATATATATGACACATTTTTCAAGTTCTAATTTACAGACAAAACAGACTGGATTTCCCAATTCACATTAATGTGGATATATGTTCCCAGTTCAAAAATCAGTTTGTGAACAGAAGTGTAACTAAGAGGTGTTGGAGCCTACACTGAATTCTATAATCTTTTTTAGTAGTTTAGTATATGTGAAGACAAATTGGAAACTTCATAATATGGATACAAGTGCATAAAAATGGGGTTTCAGATTATAGAGGATATAATCAAGTTTTAGAATTTGTACTTTAATTCACTATACTTTCAATGAACTACCTATGTGTTCTTATTTTATGTTTTATTTTAAAGAAAATGAAACCAAACCAAAAAGAATAAAGCTAATCAGAATAAAGCAGTGAAAATGATACAGGACTTCAAAACAAGATAATAAGAAATCAACAATGGCTACCATAATGTATTCCATTAGCTTCTACACAGCTGCTCATACCACCAGACACAGTAAAATCCAAATAGAACAAGACAGAATAAAACCAAACCTAAAAAAATATGAAAACAATACAAGAATTCAAAACAAGATAATAGAAAATTAACAATAGCTACCACATTCCCTTTTTAGGCATTTCCTCATTTATCACTTTCATAGTATCTATTGTATATTTTGGATCCCACTAACTCCTTCAGTTTTTTACACTACAAGATAACAGGATATTCACCCATGTGAGTCTGAACCATTTCATCCATGAGCATGATCTCAAATTGCATCTAGTTACCTAAAAGAGCCTCAAGATTATCCTTCATTATAGTGAGTAGCTCTCCACTGTATAACAATACCATTTCTTTCTTATCCATTCTGCAGTTGATGGGCAAGGTACTCATGCTTTTTTATGGATTCCTGTTGCATGGGGCATTGTTTTTTTCTCCTTTGACTTTCCATCTATGGATTTCCTTTTCAGTTAAATGTTTCTTGTACACAGCGTATTGACAAATCTTGTTTCTTGATCCACTCTGCCTGTGTGGTGAACTGAGGCCATCTACATTACTGGTTACAACCGGCATGCACTGGCTGTAATCTGCCATGTTCTCCTCCTGCTGTTGACCCCTCACTTTTCCCCTTCATTCAGTTGCCTGCCCTCTTGGGCAGTTCTCCTCTGCTGCTATTCCTGGAACCATGGTCATTTTTCTCTGTCTAGACTATCTTTCAGCACTCTTTGTAGGGTTGGTTGGTTGTCACAAATTCCTTCAGTTCTTCTTTATTATGAAAGTATCTTATTTTTCCATCAATTTTGGAGGATAGTTTTGCAGGGTACATCAGTCTGGGTTGGAAGTTGTTTTCTTTCTGGATTTGAAATGCTTCAGTGCAAGCTCTTCTTGACTTGATGATTTGTGTTGAAAAGTCTGCTGTGATTCTGATGGGTTTTCCTTTATAGGTATTCTGTTTCTTTTTTCTCTAACAGCCTTTAATATTCTGTTATTGTATTGAATTTCAGGAATCTTGATTATTATATGTCTAGGTATAGATTTATTTTGGTTATGGGTACTTGGAGTTCTATATGGCCTAAACATCTGCATATCAGGTCCTTTCCCATGTTTGGGAAGCTTTTCTGCTATTACTTTTGTAAATAATCTTTTTGTGTCATTTGTGTTGGCCCTGCTTTTTTGCTGACACCTATGAATTTATTTTTTCCCTCATCTTGCAGCTGTTTAATTGTTATTTCCTGGTTCCTCGTTATTTTTAAGATGTATTTTCTTTCCCATCACTAGCTGCAGTCCTGTCTTCAAGATCTCATAGCTCATCTTTAGTCTCTTTCCAGTGGTCTTGCCAGATTTTGAAGGGGTTTTTAATATCCTGGATATCTCTTGGGATCTGTTTCTTACATTGTTAATTCCTTTCTATACTTTTTATTCAAGGCTTCCATCATTTTCCTCTGCTCTTCTTTGTTATCTATGTCTTTTTAGGTATGCTGAGTAATTCTTTGTTTGTAATTTCTTCTTTTACCTGAGATATTATTTCGGATCTGATTACTTTTATATCTTATGAAGCTGTTTCTTTACTTCACTTGCTATCCTCTCAGAGATTTCAGGTGTGTGACTTCCATTTTCTTGCATGTCTCTATCTCCTGGACCTGTTTTGTGGGGCTAGAACTCTGAGACTGCCTTTTGCTCCTTTGTTTTGACATTTTCCTGGGTTCCTCCAAACAAGCCAATTTCCAGGTACTTCCTGTGTTGGGCCAGGCACCTCCTGGATTTCTCTGAACCCAGGTTCCCAGGGGAGGCAGTGGGGAATGGGACAAGCTTCTCTAGACCTGTGCAGCTACACCAAGCCTTCCCTGGTGGCCATGGTGGCATAGTGGTGAGGCTGCTTTTTCTCTCAGCCTGTGTGGGTACACTGGGACTCCCCCAGTGGTGGCAGGTACACCGGGGTGTGTTTGTGTGACTCTCCCACCCCACACTGGCTGCCCATGGGAAGCAAGTGTCTCTATTGTTGGCGGGCACACAGTGCATACTTGGCTGTTTCTCCCTGCCATGCTGGTTACCTGATGGAAGCAAGTGTCCAGATAGTCCCAAGCATGCAGGGCAGGTCTGGCTGTTTCTTCCTACTCATGCTGACTGCCCTCAAGAGGCAAGCCTTCCGATGGGGTCGGGGGCATGCAGGGGCAGGACTGGCAGTTTCTCCCTGCCCCTGCTAGCTCTGTTTGTGTGTCTGTCTGTGTGTTTTAAAAGGAATTGAGGGATGAGGTAAGTGAGGGATCCATTTTGAAATAATTACTGCAGAGAGGCAAGTTTTCTTCCATTATAAAAAGCTTCATTAAAATATTGTTGCTTAAATTTTAACTGTGTAATAGAATTACTCTACAGCATATATAAAAGACCTTTGAGATATAATCTCTATGCAAAACAAATAAAAATATTGGTCAATCTGCTTTAAAATGTCATTCACTCCTTCATGTCATGATTTCCAGTTCTTTTATACCTGGTATGGTAGCCTATGGGACATATGGTTCTCTGCATTTGGAAAATCTTCTCCAAATTTGTTAATTTTTGGTGTTCTCAAGAACCAAGATGAGTGTAAATTACCTGGTATGTTTCTCACTAACTTTATCACTAAATCTAGTGCTAACCAAAAATGCATATTGTCTCATGTGGTTAAAAATCACTTAGTTTCAGGCCAACATAATTTATGTTTGTTCTCTAAAACTTGTTATATTAAATATAGGCATTCTTTGGGAACCTTGTGTAAAAAAGTAAGTGATGTAGTGAGTAATGCCTCCCCTAAACGGTGCCCTGATTTTCTGGGCTTTTATTTCTACGTCTTTTCCTTATAAATAGAAGTATGCCTCTGGGCTTCAGGAGTTACTGCAGTGCTTGTTATAAAACACAGTGACACAGAGGCCACGGGCATGGATCAAGCCAGGACCTTGTCCATTTAGCATTCTTTTTAAAGTATTCTTCTTTAGTATCACTTTAAAAAAGTACAAATAAATTTACTATTTCATACCATCTCTGCATGTAGCTACTAATTGAAAATTGATTCTATTAATAAAGTTTTTAACTGAGTGAACAAAAACTAATTATTTGGTGTTAAAATTAACAACAGTCACTAGAATACATGTGGGAGAATTTTGACCTTCTAAAACTTCTGCACAACTGCTCTTGATTGTCTCAGTTCAGTTGTTATTCTGAGCTATAAAGAGAAATTGGAAATCTTACATCCCCCAGATGATGGACAAAATCTTACCTAAGAATTATTGTTGTCAAAATACATTTATTAATACTTAAGGACTGAAAAAGTTTCTGTCAGACACCTAGGAAATTTGAGTGATATAAAAGCCATACCAAACAGGGGCAGAATATTCTGCTTTTTTTTTAATAAATGTAAATAACTGAAACACGTTTTCTGTAAGCTTGAATTTGAATTTAAATGTGAATATACTACAAAAGCTTGAAGCTGATATTTCCCTTATTCAGTTATAATATTGTTGTAAACAGCTTATTACATAAACTAATCATATTAAAATCTCACTTTGTTGCAGTTATTTTATTTGTAATTTCTGAAAACTTTATGACAGAATATTTTTTCTGACACAGCATTTGCCTTTTATATGTTCAGCTCCTAGTGTGGCAACGTGCCTGAACTATTTCACATTGCCACATTTCATTGCTGTGAAGATCAAAATAGGTCTTTTTGGAAATTTATTTTTTGAAAATAATGAACCGTACTATAGATTATAAAACCCTCAAACCCCTCCTTTTCTTCTCTCTTGTTAAGAAATTTACTTACTGTATTAGTCAGAAGCATATAACTATATCCAGAGATAGTAAATAATGTTATTTATCTTTGATTATCTGGATGATTTGTGCCAAATCATTATCTTTCTCCACTAGAAGAAAGATAGCCTGTTCAATAAGAGGTACTAGAAAAACTGAGTTTCTACATGGTGGAGATTAAGACTTACATCTTTCACCATGCACTAAAGTAAAATATAAATGGATGAAAGATCTAAATATTAAAATGACATGAAATGAAAGAGAGAATAGGTAGCACTCTTAAAAACATTGATCTACCAAAGATTTTATGAATAAAAACCCCAATCACACAGGCACTATTACAAAAAAAATCAACAATTGGGATGTCATTAAAAATTTTTGCACAGCAAATGAAAACACCAACAAAAGTAAGAGGCAAGCCACTGTGTGGGAAAAAAAGAATTTTCCAGCTGTTCCCCAGACAAAAGACTACTACCTAAAATATATAAACAACAAAAACAACAACAACAAAAGTTTGCCCAAATTTAAAGATCCAGTTCAAAAATAGGCACCTGAAATAGTCACTTCTCAGATGAAGTGGAAATAGCAAATAAATATATGTTGGGATTACAGTCTTGTAGGTAAAGATTTTCTACTTCATATGATTAAAATTTTCAGACACGCAATGATAGTACGAGTCTTCTTTGTAAGGTGCCAGGATAAAAATACTCATGAGCTACAAATAAAAAGAAGTTATCTAAGAAAAAGAGTATTGTGATCTGAGATTCATATTTTATTCATTCCAGGAATCTCTTTGTTTCAACATAAATGTATAAATTCCTTCAGATAACCTAATTTTCAACAAATAACTATTAATATGAAGTTTCAAAGACAAAATATTTATCTCAGAATTTTAAACTGAAATCTTGACATATATCTTCATGTTCCCCTCTGGACTCAGTTTTTCATATGTATAAAATTATATGAAATATATATGTACATGTGAAGCATATTCATATAAAATCCATATCTATGAGTGATCAATTAGACCAGGTAATCATATTAGAAGGGTTTTTTAGGTTATTATAAAAGAAAACTCTCAAATTTCAATGGTTCAAAGAATGAGAAACTTATACTGATGACTAGGGTGAGTGTGTCGGGTGTGCCATGATTCCTCTCCTTGTCATCATTTAGCGACCTGTGCTGCCCCAGGGACTTCCACCTTCAAAATCCCTTTGCAAAATCATAGTATTCATTTCCATTTTAGTTAGTGGAAAGGGGAATATGGGTGAATGTTTACCTCCAGATATTTCATCAGTAGGGTTGAGAATTGTGCATATTACTTCAGTTCATATTTCATCTTGAAAATCTAGATCCAGGAACATATCTAGCTGTATCAGGGAAGACAAATGCTGCTCTCTGATAAGTAACTATGGCTTGATTTCTCTTCTACGAGGAAGAAGATAAGTGGATTTCATGAAGAGCTAGCTTTAAATAAATAAGAGATTTTTGAATGCCATAACCATTAAAAAGTGACTGGGTTTGCTGCTCTTGGTAGAGCAAGCCTGTAATCCTAGCACTTTAGTAAGGCTGAAGCCCAGTACAACAACTTGGGAACTTAGCAAGACCCCTTGCTCACCAAATAGAGACAGGGATCTAGAGGCAGAGAGAGAGAGACAGAGACAGAGACACAGAGAGAGAGAGAGAGAGAGA